>CM045760.1:82026602-82542124 GCA_025200525.1 Camellia lanceoleosa | reverse complement strand
TCGAGATAAATTCCTTATCTCTTTACTTGCTGGAAATTTGTAGCAACTACAAGTTAAAGTTGTCGTACAGATAACCTTTATCTTTACTTGTTGAAATTTGTAATTTAGCAATTCACAAGTTAAAGTTAAGTCGAGATAAATTCCTTATCTTTACTTGTTGAAATTTGTAGCAATTTACAAGTTAAAGTTAAGTCGAGATAAATTCCTTTATCTTTACTTGTTGAAATTTGTAGCACTTACATGCTGTAAGAAAGTTAATAGAGATAAAATTCCTTATCTTTACTTGTTGGAAAATTTGCAGCCCTTAATGTTAAAGGTTAAGAAGTTTTGAAATTTGAGTAATTTACAAGCAAAGGTTTAGAAGATTCCTTGACCTCGCTTGTTGAAATTTGTAGCAATTCTACAAGTTGATAAAAAGATTATGGTCTAAACACTTGAGTAAAGTATTAATCGATTATTTTTAAAATTGGCAAGAAAGGCAAATTGAAATTGTTATTTGCGGCCTTTTGGAACTTGAGAAAAGATAATATTGAATAAAAAGTATCCGCTTCATACTTGTTGAAATAATGCAGTGACAAGATGCCGCCTCGTCAAGTAAAATTTGCTTGAGTGTAATGCCCGAGGTATGTTACCCGAGGAGATTGTGCAAAAAAGGAAGAATCTGGAAATCATCTCAAAATATTATTCTAAGTATAGAATCATTCGTATGCGAGAAAAAAGAAGGATTAAAAGCCTGAAGCATTCAAGAATAAATAAACAGATAAATACAAGTTGTTTATATGAAAGCGTGAGAGGCACATCGGCCCTCGTATGAAAATAAATTTACATAAAAAGAAAAGAAAACAAAAAGTACAAAAGAAATAGAAGAAAAACAAAAAGCTGTCAGGCTGTCCTTCTTCAACTTGAACAGAGTTTGGTTGGAACCCCTGGTTCTTGGAAAAAGAACCACCTCCGGTGTCTTTTGGGTCCACAACCTCACGTGCATCTTTTAAGTCACGAATCCTGTGTTCTTTATTTTGCCACACCCTGAGTGTTTGTCACCTATACTAACCCGCCACGATTTCTGGCTAAGGTTTCATCAACACTTCCCAATTAGAAGCATATCGAAGACAAAGAACCGAGCCACCTTGGATTGCTTCTCGACCTCTCATCCCTCAAAGGAGGTCCAAAACTGGGTCGGCCTTGAGAGGATTTGGCCTTCCTCACCAAGGGTTCATCTTTATCTTCATCTTTTTCTTCATCTTCATCCTCGGCTGATCTCAGATTCATCTTGGCTTGGAGATGGAGGAAGTGGGCAAGGAAGACGCAGTTTCGGCCTTGCTACCATGGCGAGTCGATCGAAGATCGCTTTTGGTCAGAGCATTCCAACCTAGGACGATCCTCCTTTGTTGCAAGCTTGTTTGACCAAGCTTAGAAGTCTTCAAGAACGCTCCGCCATGCCTTGGTTGTAGGCAACTTCGATTTCAAATTTTTGTGGCGAGCATCCCTAAGTTTCTTTCTACGGGTTTCGCCTTCTTAAATTTCTGCCTCAAGGTTTTTTCTCGCCCGCAACTTCTTGATTTACATACCGCTCGACCTTTGAAGAGCAAGTGATTGGGCCTTTGTAGCCCTACCGCTTCTTCCAGCTTTTTTCATCCTCGGCTGATCTCTTTTTGTCTTTTGAAGGCAAAGAACTCCTTCTTTAATTCAAGAGAGCTCCTCCTTGTTTCAAATGCCTTAACAGAGAAGGCGTGGCATGTTGAACTACCGACAGCTTTATAAAGACAAAGGTTATTACAGAGTGAAAATGATGTTTTACAAGTATGAAGATAAAACAAGATCATCAAAGTTCAAGACTTACTTGGATGTAACGTTGCAACATGAGAGCATAGTTCTCATATTCACCGATCTTGAGTTTTTCTCAAGATCACCTTCGATGAGAACGCCATGCCGAAAAGCACGCCAAGTACCGCGAATGCCGAGGCGCCATTGGCATAAACCGCCCAGCTTTGCCTCAGAGTAATTTTGGGCTCCCAGTGAACTTTGGGAACCACGGATCCCGAGGTTGAAGGCTTTTGCTTTTTTCGTGACCAGATCCAGAGGGGCCTCACCGAATTCTCTTCATGAGCATAGGTGGTCTTCCGCCTCCGCTTAGCCGGAGATCGGTAGGCGTTTTCGCCTACGACGCCTTTCGTGAGTCTTAGCCTTCGAGCCTTTTTGGTTTCTTCGGTTTTGGTGGGGGCATAGTTTGGTTGCTCATCCTCCATGTCATCTGGCAGTCACAAGAGATTGAGCACCGCTTTCTGGTCTTCATTTCACTGCTTTTGACGAGTCTGCGCCGGGCGCTTTTTTCTCCGGACCGTTCAGACGTGGAAGCAACTTGTTCAAGAGAGGCAGCTTGATTTAGGAGGTGCTCTTTCTCTCGCTTTGGAACGCGGGCAACTTTGAAGTATATGTGGGGATGAAGTTCAAGACCAAAGGGCCTTATGCTTTTCAAGGGGAGGTCCAAAAGCTTTTTCTGCCAGTTCGAGGAAGTAGGATCGACGAAGTCCTTGGGAGGATCTACTTAACGCCTCTAAAACAGTAACAAAACATGAGAAACAGAGCAAATATTTTGAAATGGAAAAATTGCTGGGAGAAAAACAAAGAAAAAGCAGTTAAGTTCGAGATGGGTTACACTTGCCCTCCATCGTCTGGGAGAGGGAAAAGGTGGATTCTTCACCGGGCCAAATTCCCGCCCAAAGTGACAATAAGATAATCCTCAAGAGCCCTTTGTTGGAGTCCTGGAGCTCGGCCACAATCTTATATCTCGTAGACCTCGCTTGAGGTAATATACTTAAACCTTTTCTCCTTAATGTTAAGGGCACTCATGGTGTAACAATCGGATATCGGACAAGAGTGATTCCAACACCTCACAGCCAAGCTATTATTCCGAGCGGTTCTATAGGCATTTATGGTAAGTTGCATGGGTGAGGGCCGAGTAGTTAAGGACCTCATGCGAAGAGGATATCAAGAGGGAACCTAAGTCCAGACGAAGGCTACCTACAGTAAAGGCATTTTATCGCCATCAGCATAACGGAGTCCTCCTCCCGCTAGTCGAGCCGACGCTATCTGGAATGGAGAATTCTTCCCTAAAGTGTTCTAGTTTTGTGGGGTATCCACCTATGTTTCCACACACCCATGGCCTTTATAAGTGTTTGGCTACCAAGAGTATTCCTAAGGGTTTTAAGGACCTCGGCTAAAACCTAAGTAATCATTGTTTTACCTTTCCTAGAGATTGATGGTTCTACAACAAATCCCAAACTTAAGTCTACGAATAAATGAGAATGGAAAGGCAGTAAAATCCGGAAAACAGGAAGCAAAAGAAGTTTCAGATTCAGAATACAAGAAAGTGGAAGGCCAAAACAGAAGTGAGATGGTGCAAGTATTCAGATGCAAAATCAAGAAATGATTCAAGAAATACATGACAAAAAGAACATTAGAAGCGGAAGAACCGATAAACGATCGAGAGAAATGGAAACGGCGGAACAGGACTTACCGTAAAGGATGAAGCCGAGATGAGTCCTGCCGAGGTCGTGACTTAGGCGACAATGCTTGAGCTCCACAGAAATGGCAAAGGCGGACCTAATGCAAGAGCTTGAGCTTGGGGCAATGGAGGATTCGAAAGGAAAAAAGCTTCGAGAGAGAACAAGAATTTCAAAATGTCATGAAGCGAGGAGAGAGAGACAAACGCTTTTGTCAAAGTGAAGCGGCGACAAAACAAATAATAATGACGCTTAGGTAACGATGCAGACGGCGCAGGCAGAGAAAAGACGGCTTGTAGGCGCGTCACTGGCACGGACCAGTAAGAATGAAACGCGTCCTCAGAATGGTCGAAGTTTGGTGTATGACAGCTCATACACGTAAGAAAGTTGATTTGAATCTGAAGAGGACATGCCGAGTCCCTGAGCGAATGATCTCGCTAAAAAGTTCTTAGGCCGATGCGCGAGATAAATTCAAGATAGGTTCCATCACCTCGAGAATGCGGTAATAGAACCTAGGGGCGCAGGGGGATATATTTTTCGAGTACCAACACGTGGCCGAGGTGACACCGGCGTCAGCAGAGTTCCCCACGTGTTATGGTAGTTGTCTTTGAGGTTATCTCGGCTAGGCTAGGATACCTCCGAAGATATCGAGTCCGAGATAAGCGGATAAAGGACAAGAGTCCTAGAATGAAGAGGAAGCTCAAACCTGGATGTGGACAAGAGTCCAAGGTTGGGGGAAGACTTCAGCTTGGGGTAAAGATAAACTCTTAGGGAGTATGTCTTAATTCCACTGAGAGTCCTAGATTAGCAAGAGTCCTAAATCCATTAGGACCGGGTTCTGGGACCGGATTGGATTGGCTATAAAAGAGAGGCACCCCATGGGTCTAAGGTATGTTTTTATACTCAAGCTAGTGAGTTAAGCACTTGATTATCTTTGAGAGATATCTTGACTTGATCGTGAGTGCCCCCGTGGAAGAACCACCACCGAGTCTTTTTCTTTCTATGCAGTTACAGGAGCCGTCTACTGCCTGTGTTCTGTTGAATCACTAAGGAGGCGTGTGATCGGAAATTCACTCACACATGAAACCTACAAAATATTTGAAAAAACAAAATTAATCTCTATAAACAAATTTATATACATATCGTTTAACTTTCATTAATTGGGATGATAATAATTCTCTTTTGGCATAGGTGCAAAAAATCACGATTCAATTCTTTTGGCATTTGATATTATCAATGAATATGAAATTGAGAATCAATTTTTTGATTAGAGATACCAACTTTTGTGATATAGAATTCATTGCAAGCCTAGATAAACAAGTCAATATATATATAATAGTGAAATTGTATTGTCATATATAATTGGTTAATATTATACAGTCATAACATACCACACTCGAATATGATTTGTATAACGGAATGAATGATTAATATATAACTTGTTATATTTGCATGTAACAAGACATGGACCTAGAAATTGAGAAAATATAATTTATTAATATTAATATTTATCTATGCATGTAGATATTGGGGGTGTTTGGGAACCAAAAATTGAGGCTAAAATAGCCTCTAATTAAAAAAAAAAGCCTTTTAGCCCATTCTAAATATATATAGCTTTGGATGGTTTTAGCCTACACTGTCAATGTGACAGTAGGGACAAGAGGACAAATTTGACCATTTCAAGTAAATGACAACTTTGCCCCTTTAGACCTATTTTGGAAAAAATGAAATTAGGGACAAATTTGTCATTTTAGTTTCAAACATCATTTCAAACATATTTTTCAATACACAACTCAAATAAAAATCCATTCTATCTTCCCAAACACAAAAATTAAAATAGCCTACTAAAATAGCCAAAAAGCTTCTAAAATAGCCACTTCCCAAACACCCACATTATAAAAGTAAATGAAAAGTAATCTTACCATGATAATCTTTAACTGTTAATCTAGTGGCAAACAAAATATTATCATTCTCTAGAGTATGATATAGTTGCATGCCATTAGTTGTTGCAAACACATCCCATAGAGTTAATCTTACTAATGTGAAACTGTTTTTACAATTAAAAAAAAAAGTTGAGATTAGAAAAAAATAATATAATTTGTAGAGTATTGCAAATTTGGTGAAGACACAGAAATATGTTATGATATCATACCTTGTATCAAGTAGTAGAATCTCACTCTTGTAATTATCACGATTTGCAATACCTTGACATTCAGTTACACCAACAACCAAGCCAATTACATCTGCATATTTTAGCATTGGCATGTTTATTGTTTTGATAGTTTAAATTTTTGTATTGGTAATAAACTATGTAAGTATATAATCTAAATAAGTATCATTTGGTAAAAGTAATGTACCTATTAATTGAACATCTTGATGAAGAAATTGGCCAATGTCTGATAATTTCTTAATGAAATGCCACTGAAGTGGTATATTATTATCATGATCAAGTATGTGCACAATTGTTGTATCATTAGTAAAAGACATCTTATAATAATATGGCATCAACTTGAATTTCTCATCAGCTAATGTAATATGAACTCCTCTAAAACAATATATTTTTTCTTCAATTAAATGTTCTTTGCAGTAATCATATTCCTCAGAACATATAGTTCCTTCCATGGCATCACCCTTTGAAAAGGAGTAATAAGAACACATTTTTAACATAATATAAAATAAAATATTTAACAATTATCTCATGATAAGAGTTATAAATACCTGCCCATCAACAAAAATCATTCTGAATGTCATATTTTCCCCAGGACGATTAGTCACAAATAACAACCTGACTAACTGAGCTTTAATGCTCCAATTACTTGCATATGGATGTAAATCAATAAAATAGGGATATTTGATAATTCTATCACCTATTAACAATGTAGATGCATATAAGCAAAAAAATTGTCATTTATAATTTTTATATGATGTATCTGTAGATCTCAAGAAATTTGAAAATGAAAATATTAAGAATTTTTAATAGAAAAATAAAAAATGTTAAGTTTACATTATGATAAAATAGAAAAAATAAGAAATGAATTATTACACAAAAAATATTAGGCAAACATATTTTGTAAGGGTAAGTTTTCAAATTATTTTTATTAAATGAAAAGGAAAAAAGAAAAGAAAAGACTAGATCATCCAATTTTTGTATCTTGAATGTAATACTTTGGATAAGATTTAGAATTTAGAGTAGTATGTATTGTATAATTAAACAAGGTGAACAAAAAAAAAACATAGTCATTGAAATTTTGAAAAGACTTTTTATATCAATCTTCAAACGCCATCAACGACATACAAGTATCGAGAATTATAATATTAAAAGTCGTAATTACAAAATCTACATATATGTTAGTGTTTACCTTGTTGTAGGACAATATTATTATTCACTGCCCTTGTGACTTCTAAAACAGCCTCATGTATCTGAACACCCTCGGATATTGAGAACATAACACTTCCTTTATTTGGATTTACATGAATAAAATAATTAGTATAAAATCATTACCTTTTTGAAGTTATAAGAATATTGTCAAATAAATCATAATTGTAAAATTAATATAAATAATATTTCTTATCTTCTTCCTCAGATATGAAAGGCATGATTATTGCATCATATAATTTTCATAAAAAAATATAAAAAATATAATTATTAGCATTCATTATGAAAATAGCAGATATTAGTATTTGCAAGTTATAATATAAAATAATCATAATTAGAAAATATTATTATTTGGGATTCTTACCATTTAGAACGTTAGTATTGTTTGTCAATGTGGTGACTTTTGAGACATTTTGGTGGAAGTGAACACCCTCTGATGTGAAAGGCATAACAACTCCTGTATTTTAAATTGCAACAAATATATATATATATTTATTTATTTAGTATAAAAACTAATGTTTCAATTAATATATATATATATATATGAAAATGATAATAATTCAGAGCTTACTTGTGACATTTCGAACATTCGTTCTATAATGCAATTGTTTATCACGTAGAACACATGCTCTTAATCGACATGCTTCTTTTTGAAGTTCGATTGATTTTACCAATAACTGTATCACGTTCACATAAAGTACCCATTATTGATGATGAACAAACTACAATCACATCACATTTTTTCCTTCAAAAAAAAAAAAGAACTATTGAACTAACTACAATATTGAAGTACCCATTATTTATCTTGAACAGTGATAATTTGTGATTTGTGAACCTAAATCACGATTAATTTGTGATTTCAAAAAAAAAAAAAAAAAACCATTGAGTTAACTACAATACAATCACATTAAAAAAAAAAAAAAAATATTGAACAAACTACAATCACATCACATTTTTCTCATAATAAAAAAAATAAATGAAAAAAAAGAACCATTAAATTAACTACAATACAATCACATTTAAAAAAAGAACCACTGAACTAACTACAATCACATTGAAAAAAAGAACCATTGAACTAACTACAATCACATTTTTTTCTTTGTGAGTGTATGTTTATCTAACTTAAATCATATTAAAAATCAAATTATAATTTTTTTTTTTGCTAGACAAAATACAAATCACAAAAGGAGATAACTTTAATCATACAAATCACAAATATTTTTATGCTATCTAACTACCGTCATATCTTTTTCGTAATTAAAAAAATAATACTTGTAAAGAAGAACCATTAAAATAGTAAAGAATCATTGAACTAACTATAATCACATTTTTTTTTTTTCAAAATACAATCTATTCATCATCAATAATGGGTACTTTTTGTGGACCTAATGAATACAATCCATTTTTTTTTCAAAAACACAACAATTTTTTTTTCTTCAAAAACACAGTGAGAAAAAAATCAATTACAATTTTGTTTTTCAAAATACAATCTAATCATCATCAATAATGGGTACTTTATGTGAACCTAATAAATACAATATTTTTTTCCTACCAAAAACACATTGAGTTAAAATCTAATCACAAATTAAGTTAATTGATAGTTAAAAATACAACAATTTTTTTTTTAAAGAAAAATAATGAGTTAAAAAAATCAATTACAATTTTTTCTTCTTAAAAATATAATCTAATCATCATCAATAATCGGTAGTTAAAAATACAACGAATTAAAACCCAATCACAAATTAAGTCAATTGGTAGTTAAAAATACAATCACATTTTTGCTCATAATAATAAATAATAAAAAAAACACAATGAGTTAAGTCAATTGAAAATTAAAAAACATAATAATTTATTTTTCAAATTACAATCACATCACATTTTTCTCATAATAAAAAAAAAAAAACAAATGAAAAAAAAGAACCATTGAACTAACCACAATACAATCACATTAAAAAAAAAATAACCATTGAAGAAACTACAATCCCATCACATTTTTCTCATAATAAAAAAAATAAATGAAAAAAAAAGAACCATTAAACTAATTACAATACAATCACATTTAAAAAAAGAACCATTGAACTAACTACAATCACATTGAAAAAAAGAACCATTAAACTAACTACAATCACATTTTTCTCTTTATGAGTGTATGTTTATCTAACTTCAATCATATTAAAAAATCAAATTATAATTTTTTTTTTTTGCTAGACAAAATACAAATCACAAAATGAGATAACTTCAATCATACAGTCATATCAATTTAAGTAATAAAAAATAATAATTGTAAAGAAAAACCATTAAAATAGTAAATAAAAAATTAAATCACATTAAATTTTTTTTTTTAGAACAAACTACAATACAATCATATTAAAAAAAGAATCATTGAACAAATTACAATCACATCACATTTTGTGGCCTTTAAACTATTGGAACATCAAGAGAAATTAAATAAACAAAATGACTTAATAAACCAAAAAGTTGACATCTTAATAGGGCATTCCAACTCTCGTACATAACCAAAGGTTTAAATAATATTAAATAAAAACTTAAAATTATCGAAATACAATATCAAATGAAATTATAAGGTCCTTAATAGGTAATACATAAGATAATAAAAGTTATTCGACTCTAGTCATGGTTTCAAGTCGTAAGACTCTACGTTAGCGTCAATTCCATTTCAGCTTCAATTATTTCCTCGCCAAAACCTGACATAAAACGTCAAGGCAACAAAAATATATACCATGAGTTTTGCAACACAGTAAAAAAACATAACCAACCTACCATTGTTTTTAAGAGAAAAATAATGAGAATATAAATATGAGATAACAATATAATTGTAAACATAAATTACAACCATTAAAATAATTTTAATAAATTAGGTGACCCTCGAAATCTCACAGGGAGGTTATGTATCCCAGGCAAACCGTTTCCTTGGGGCAAACCACGGATGCCATTACTTGGGTATATAACTTCAGACGTGGGCATCCTTGGTAGTTACGGTTGGTAATACTTGAATATTTGACCAAGGGAGGGTTTCAAATTAACTGTTACCATGCTTAGTGGTTGGTAAGTTAAATCTTAGGACTCACCCTGAATAACCGGTATTAACCATCAACCATTAATTGTGTACACTTCGTTGATCATTTTAATTAATTTTCATACTAATCACTAATAATTACAAATTAGGTCACGATCAATATTATACCATTTCAATATAAATTTTAACAGAAAATATCAATACATACGTTCTGCAACAATCCATCAATGTGTATAAATCATTGTGAACAATTTAATCAAGCTATGGTGTGAAATAATAATTTTAAATACTAAAATAAATCACAACACACGCGCATGGACTACTAATTTACAAGTTTCAATTAAATAGACTAGCACAATATTGATTTTTGGTCCTAATGAATGGTTGAAGTAGTCACCTTGATTCTTTATCATTTTGTCCAGAATTTTCAGAACATAATTTTCATAGTTAAAATTATAAATAAATTATTTATATAACTCTAAAATTCATGTAACTATATGGGATATTCAACAAACATGTTATGCTAATTTTTCAGAAAGAATTTCCCAAAATTAAGTTGTAAATAATTCGGTAAAATTTCAAGAATTTTCATGACACAGATTTGTTACATTTTCTTAAAATAATTCCACACTTAAATTATAAATCAATTACATAATCTAAAAATTTATTATGAAACTAGACTTCCCAAATTTCAATTTTTTATTTAAAAAATACCAGATTTGGTTTAATATAGGATTTTCAATGATTTTTCCAATATCTTAGTGAAATTTGTCTCTGATTTGAGATCTCATTAAAATTTCGTATAAGTTTTTACAAAACTAGAATAATTGTTACAAAAATTCCTGGATGAATTAGACATTATTCTTAACAACTTTGTAGACGAAATCATGTCAAAATTTTGAGCGTAAAATTGTCTAAACAGTTGTACAAGTTTCTAGCAGATTTAAGAGTCATATAATCAAACCAAATAAAATCTTTAATCATCTTTTTATGGTACAAACTACACATGCAAGTCCAATCCCAAAATTAAACCATGATTTTAAGGCTACTAATAAAAATAACCTTCAAATATTTAACACACAAATCACAAATTTACATATAACTATAAACAATATTTTTGACCAAATTTTTAGCTATTTATAACATATGAACACAAATATGAAAAATTAATAATTAAAAAGAATGAGAGGGTTGAGAGAGTTTTCTTACTATGTTAGGTTGCTAATGATTTATCGTTCGAATTTGATTTATGATTCTGATCGTAAGATATGACCGTCCTGGCTCCATGATTGTCTTGTTGAAATTTCACATTAATCGGACGTGATCTCACCATTGATCTTTCATTGGATTCTCTTAGAACTTTTAGTTGTCGATCATCATCTTAGACTCAGAATTTGCAAGATCTAACCCCAAAAATGGATTCTACGTCGAAAAAACCTAAGGGTGGTCATCCCCAAAGTCATAGGACCACTCAATTAACCCAAATGTACTAGGATGCACCGTAGTACCATGGTAGAAAGCGTTGGATAAAATTTAGTTAATCTTCTCCATAGCCGCATACATGACCGAAAAGACCCGAAATTTGGTTTCAATGCCACCGGTTCAAATACTTATATCTTTTTCATCGTAACTCTATTTTACCTTATCTTTATGTCATTAGATTTACCTCACGGCCTAGTTTTGTTTTACTCCTCACATGCCGCGTTCGTCTTTTTTGCATGCCATCGGATCTCTAAAATTTGATGAAAAATAAGATTTTTGCCTCCCGTCTCGGACTTTTCTTCGAACCATCTTTCGGACTCCATAACTTTCTTAATTCTTAACGGTTTTACTTCATTCTTTCACCAATCTCTTCAACTTACTTTGTACTTCCTCTTACATGACCTATTTTTCTCACTTCTTCCCGGACTGGGTGGTTTTGGCATCTTAGAAAGTAAGTCAAAACCAACTTTTGAAATTCAAAATAAACTTCTCTAACTTTGTTTCTTTCTCCTCCATCTTCCATCTTCTTCTCTTTCTTCGCCCATAACATGTTGTGAATTGTGGTTCTAGATGATAATGAAATTAGGTGATGGTGGTGGTGGCAGTCTAACGGTGCGCCAGTGGTGGAAAAGTTCGCAGGTTGGTGGTTCGGATGGTGATAGTATGGGTTAAGGCCGTGGCTATGGAGGTCGGAAGGAGAAGGAAGAACAAAGATAAAGAAGAAGAAAGAGAGTTTTGAGAATGAGAGATGGAAAGAAAGAGATCAGAGAGAGAGAGAGAGAGATATGAAACTGGAAGAGAAGCAAAGATGAAGAGATGTGAGGGAGAAGTTAGCCTCAATTTATGGGAACAATGAGGAAGAGTAAAAGAACATGAAAATGAAAAGAAAGGACAAAAGGAATGGAACACCTGGTGGTATTGCATGTCCACCACATTTGCTTTTGATATGTAAAATGATTGCCGTGGAAGGTGGAAGCGAGAAAACACAGAACAAACCCATGGTTTTTATTGGGTTTTAGTACAAAAATATTAGGTTCCAGTGTAATTTGATTACAAAAAAATATAGAGAAAAATATAATAAAAATATCATAGGGTTCAGAAATTAATATTGAGTAATAATATAAAATCAAAAATATTTTATTTTATTTTATTTTGAATAAATTTTCTATATAAAAATATACAGACTATTAAATTCAAAATATTATGAATAATTATTAAAGAAAATTAAATATATATATATATATATATTATGTCTATTATATAAAAATATGGGGTTTCATAATCTATCCACCCTTAAACAAATTTCGTCCTCGAAATTTAAGCTGTTCTTGGGTTTTGAAAAGTTGTGGGTAATCAATTGGTGAACTCTATCATTATGTTATCAGTTTCCAGTCTTAACTCGTTCACATCCTCTCTCATCTTCCATTCAATGCTTTTGCCTCATGTTTAGGTCCTCTGGCATACATGTTTGCATCAAGATCTTTTGATTGCAAAACTTTCAAACTACTCGTCATAATGACCCCATTGCTTCAATGTTGTGACAACCCTCACCACTGTTTACTAATAAGACCACTGATTAGTGCTAATCTATGATTAAGCATGTTAATTAGTATTGTTGAAATTCTGAATCGATTAACTGATTGTGCTAGTTTGAATGCAATTCTATCTGTTCACTGTTAAATTATCTTTTCATGTTTTATGTTTTAAACTGCGAATTGAAGGCCTTATCGTCGGTCGAATTTGAAATTGATTAGTGTTTCGTGCTAATTAAGATTTATATGAGTTTATGGCATATTTAATTGAAATGTGATTTGGTATGATTAAATTAGATTAAATAATGCTAAATTGCAATAGTTGGACTTATTTACCAATTTTGCCCTATTAGTGGACCACTACACCAAACATTTTTAGACTTGTTTTATTTCATCTTGTGCATCATTTTGTTCATTCTTCTTGAGCCAAACCGAATTAGAGAGAGAGAGAGTGAGAAAGCTTGAGTTCATTAGTTTTGGCTTGGAGACTTGAAGGAATTAAAGATAATTGCAAAAATTGAGCTTCTACACTTGAATACAAGACCTAAGGTAGAGAATTCAACCTCTCATTGATGTATTTGTGTATTGTCTTGCATGATCCATGAGAAATTAGAGATTCTAGCCAAGAGTTAGTTCATAATGTTGAATTGTAGCATAAATCATGCATGCATGTTGCCATTCTTGAGTTTTGAAGTTATTTTTCATGAAATTCCACATGCATGTTCACATTTTTGCATTGGACCATGAATTCCACATGTTTTTGAAAGGATTGGCTCATTTGAGCAAGTGATTAAAGCTTTGAATTGGTTTAAACTCATGCATGTCACATTTGAAGTATGTTCTTGAACTTTGGTTTGAAATTGGATTTAATTGAACCACCCTGGGGCCTTGATTTCTCAAATTGATCTTTGAAACATGTTATATTATGAGTTTTGAAGTGTTTTCCAGAAAATTGGCCCAAAAGGATCGAAATTGAGGCATTGAAACTTGGTTTTGAGCTTGAGGTTCAAATCTGGAAATTTCAGATTTTGGACTTACGCTCGAGCGGGGAAGTCTACGCTCGAGCGTGCATCTTAGTTCATGCGATCCGCTTCGGCGAAGTGGCGCTTCGGCGAAATCGTGCTCGGCACTTTGCATTGTTTTGCGATCGCTCGCTCGTGAGAATGCAGCAATGAGCGAACACGAGTTACGCTTCGGCGAAGTCGGCGCCTGTCGAGCGTGAATTTCGAGCATCTAGTACTTTTGCGATCCGCTCGGCGGAAGTCCGCTCGGCGAGCTCTAATCGATATGTTCGCTCGGCGGAAAGCCACGCTCGGCGGGACCCTAAAAATTTTGCTAAGTGTTTAAAAGTGCATCATTGCATCCTCATTTCATCCTAGGCATTCCTAGGCCTAGTTTAAGGCATCATAATGAGGATACTGATGTAGAACCACATCGAGGCAAATTAAGGATTAAGTTATTATTTCCCAACTGTATAGCTTAGTGTGTGTTCATCCTGTAACTGTGTAGGGTTGGCATCTGAGGACGATCTAGCTTATCTGTAGCCCAGAACTCTGTGAGTAACAATATTGTAAAGCTATGTTCAATTACAATTATTTTCTGAATGATTAAGCTGTTGCTTTACGAAATGATATTGTTTACCGAATGAATGTTTGTCCTATTTTAAAAACTGTACTCGTGGCATCCATAGCAATTATTTATTCTTACTACTCTTTGTTATTATTCTTTATTCTTGTACTATTACTATCTCTTTGTTATAGAGATCTCTGTCAGTTTCAATGTTTGGAACTACTACTATTTATTGTATGATGGCCATCAATATTATTCGTCTGTTTAGACTCTTTGTCTTGTTTTGCTATTGGATGTACCACATATGATTGCTATGATGACTGAATAACCGATATATTGATTCAATTAACTGTTTTCAATACTGAAAGGACATTCATTCTTAGCCTCTTCGCATTATGTTATTCACTTGGGCTTTAGCTCCTTTGCACATATATATATATGTAGGTGTCCAGGCACCGGATCGGAGCTAGGAGTGTTGGGTTTAACTCCCTTTTTATCAAGCTAACCAACGTGCCTCACTGTGAGGTTCCAAGTCCTTCAAGTTAGGGCTGTTTTGGGGTGTTTTAGTTTTCCCCTTTTTATGTCTGTTTCTGTAATACTGTATAGACTGAATGATATCGTACTGTACTGTTATGGTAGGGATGTGGACCCTAACCTGTATATTTGTAAATGATGCATGTACATACTGGCTCTATTCTGAATGTATATACATATTATGAAAAGTCTTTTTGCATCTCTTGATCCTGACTCATTGGATATCTTTTAATTACTGTTTTGGCTTCCGCCAGCCCCTATACTCTGTATTACTGTATTACTGTTAAGTAGGCTTTCGGTAATCTCGGATTACTGGCCGGTTATGGTGCTAAACCCATAGGGGCGAATTTGGGTCGTGACAGAGTGGTATCAGAGTGTAATTTAAATCACGAGTTATACCGCACACACGTGTCCAAATGAGCTATTGGATGTCCTAGAAAAGTGATTAGGGCATCACATGAGCATGAAAAGTATGTGTGTAGACATGACGTGAATATATGTGCATATGTGCTAATGTGTTTAAAGTATGCAACTGCCTATGTTTATTATTGTTCCAATTGCCTATAGTGAAATGGATAACGCAAATACTGCCGATGGAACTGAATCATCTGACGCCAGAATGGTAAGACTTGAAAGAACAGTTGAACTGCTAACTGAGGCCTTAAGGCAACAGCAACAACAGAACCAACAGCCCCCACCTCCTTCGGCACAGCCGGAACCAAATGTTAATGATGGGGATATAATAGTTTTGACACAGAAATTTAGCAAGATGAAACTGTAATGACCTGACCCTCGTACATGAATCTGGTATCTTTTCAGTCCGCTATTCTGTGCTTTTGAATGTTCATTGTGAAACTCTATGTGAAATTACGTTGAATTAAGTGAAAGTTGGAAATATGGAATCCTATCTGTTGAATAAGAAAAATTATCTGTCACACTTAAACTATTTGAATCTGAAATTGGACACCTTAGAGACTTAATTTTCTGAAATTGATTTGATATTTGAAATCTGCATGATTTTTAGGCTATAATGGGATTTTCTGTGAAAATTCAATTTAGGACGCTTAAACGATTAAATTTTTGTCTTATTCTCTTATAAATATACATTATATGTATACCAAAGCTCTTTGGATATGTTGACTTAGAAGCCCAGCGAAAATATCTCTGGAAAACAAGTTTATAGAAGGGTTTGAGAATTAGGAAGGCAAGATCATCAAGAAGGTGGGAAATTGAAAGACTCAAGCCTAAGGTAAACTTATTCTTCATTTATGATCCTCATACGTGATTCTCCTTTTGAATTTGAGAGGAGTTTCCCCTTTTATAAAGCTTAGAGTATGAAAAGGAATGGGTATTTGATTCTTACTTCAAGTGGAACATGGTTTATCACTTTGGTGTTTTGAAACTAAATTGGAGTCCTATGTGTGGGAAGTTATACACTATTCTTTCTATGAGCATGTTTGAAGTCAAATATGTAGCTATGGCCATGTGTGTATATGTTTCTAAGTGTGTAAGGTTATGGAATTAATATGATGTTGAACTCAATCCTTGCTTGAAGATCTAGGTTATAGGGAATTATCATGTGTTTGAAATGATTTTGGAACTAATTTGGACCTTAATGAAGATATATTTTGGCCCTTGATAATACTCATAAAAAGAGGGATTTAGTATGACTTTTGAATTTGCAAAAGCAGGCGGACCGCGTCTTGGAGGCGTGGTACGTCGCGGAGAAGAGGAAAAAATTGGGAGAACATCTTGTTTTGGCGCTCGGCGGTGGAGGACCGCATGTGGTACATGTCCTGGCGGAGAATCTGACGCGCGTGACAGTCGAAATCCTGTTCGCTCCGTTTTACGTGCTTAACCCTCAGCTCTTTTTGGAATTTGTGTTTGATACCTGTTTATGATTGTACATACAAATGAAATGTAAAAATGCAAAAATGGTTTAAAAAAAGAAAGAAAAAAACTAATATGTGTTATCTATGTGTGTAGGACACACCACAGGAGGAACCATCGCTTCACAGAAACACTGTGAGTAATAGTATACGGAATGTACATTTATTTATCGTTAATATCTGTTATGACCATTCTGTTTTCTGTTAAACACGACATTAACATATGTATTGATCGGAATTTGGTAACAATGTAAGGTTGACTACATTCTGTATATTTCTGGGCTGAAAGGCTATTCTGTACATTCTGAGCCGAAAGGCATTGATTATATACGGGCGAAAGGCATTACGTATTTACGGGCGATGGGCCGTTCTGTTATAACTATAATACTAGGCCCAAGGCCGTTCTGAAAGTAAAACAATATCAGACCCACTATTTGGATTTCATTTTTGTGACTGCATTGTTATGCATTGTGGTTAAAGTTGGTTACTAAACTGTTTAGGTACTATTATTCACTAAGCTTGTCTCACCTTGTAATTTTGTCTGATTCTGTAGGTAATCAACTTGGAGGTCAGTCCTAGCATCATTATCATCTCTTTTTGTCAACCTAAGGACAACCAGGCACTTGAGGAAGCCCTTTGCATGCTAGTGCAGTTTTGCTAGACTTTGTCATTTTGTACTAGTGTTTTGTGAGCTGAAGTCGATTTGTATCTAATGTTTGTTATATACTTGACCTTTGAAATTTGGACTTGTAAATGTATATGTAACTTAATCTCAGATGCATGTTCACTAGACATTTAATTCTAAGTCGTGGTCCTGGCATATTTGTAGTAGCTCAATGGATGTGTCTGTATGTTATTCTATTATATTAACGCTTTTGCTCAGGCCCCGGATATTTTTATATAGCAGGATAAGTGTCTGTTTCTGAGTAGGTCATGCCCGAAATTCTAGGGGCAAGTTTGGGGTGTGACAAGTGGTATCAGAGCACGAGTTGCTATCTCACACAAGGATCTATTGAGCTTTAGGATGTCTAGAAATTTGTAGGAATCATGTAGTAAAGGAAGATTGATAGCAACGTTAAATGTTTACTGCTAATGCTAATGATGATGACCAATGTCTATTGTATTCTTTTGTGTATATTGTACTTGATTGTTTTGTAGACTATGGTGAGAGCAAGAACCGAAGATCAAGAAGATGCTACCTCAGCACGGTTGGACAGGATGGAAAGAATGATTATGGAAAAGGCAGAAACTCTACGACAACAACAACAGCAACAACAGCCACAACCACCACCACCACCACCACCACCAATACCCCCACCTATAGTACAAGATTTTCAAGCTGAGGGTAGAACCATTACCTTTACTAAGGAGTTTAAAAAGATGAAACCGCCAGTGTTTAAAGGCGGAATCGAACCCATGAAAGCTGAGGCATGGGTATTGGGAATAGAGAAGTTGTTCGAAGTTTTCCTTATCTTGAAATCAAAAGGTCTTGACTCGTTGCTTTTACACTTGAAGATGGGCGCGGAGGTGGTGGGCGCTCACAAAACGATGCACCAAGGGTTGACATGGGATGATTCTTAGAAATGTTTTATGACAAATATTTTCGGAGAGTATCTTGAGATAAGAAGGTGACGAATTGAAACATTGAGACAAGGAAAGAAGCATTCTTGAATGTGAAGCTCAGTTTGCAGAACTAGCCCAGTTTGCACCTCAGATGGTATATACAGAATATAAGAAGGCACGGAAATTCGAAGGAGGATTACGGGGTACTATCCAGGACCGAGTTAATGTGTTGAAGTTGCCTACCTACGTTGATGTGTTAGAAAGGGCTGTTATAGCGGAAGGGAATATTGCTGCTCAAGTTCGGATTTTTGAATGGAAAGGAAAGAGGCAGAACAACCAATAGACCAAGGGGCCACCTGCTCCACCAAACAAGAAGCAAAATTCGGGGGCCTCCAGCACTACTACTTCACTTCAAAATTTAGCTCCTGTGTGTCCAGAATGTGGATGAAGGCATCGTGGGATTTGTCACCGATTGTCTGGAGCATGCTTTCGATGTAGCAAACGGGTCTTTTGATAAAAGACTGTCCGCAAAAGAATCAACAAGCTGGTAATAAGGCCACCACAAGCTCAGCAGGGTCTACACCGGCTCCTAATGCCAAGTCAGCTGTTAAACCTGCTAACAATATGGACACTATTTGCATTGGTTCCGGGAGATGTACAGAATGCAACAACAGTGGTGTCAGGTACATTTATGGTTCATGGTCATTCTGCTTACGTCTTATTTGATTCTGGCTCTACCTGTTCCTTTGTGTCAAAATTATTTGCCAAGCATTTCGATAAACCTGAAGAAGACTTGACTTATGTGCTGTGTGTATCTTCACATATGGGAAATTCCATGATCTGTACCTTTGTATATTCTGCTTGTGAACTTCTAATTGGGGACGTCCATGTATATGCTAATCTATTACCACTTGATATGACTTCTTTTGATATTATTTTGGGAATGGATTGTTTGGGTAAATATAGTGCCACTATAGACTGTCTGACGAAGCAAATCAAATTCACCCTCCGGGGCAATCAGAATTCACTTTTCAAGAACAGGGAGTAACTTCTCCACCGTATGTGATTTCTGCAGCAAGGGCTTGTAAATTAATTCAGAAAGGGTGTCAGGGGTACTTATGTAGTGTTTTGGAAGGGCCAATAATAAATGAGAATACTGATGCGATTCGGTTATGCAGTGAATTTCGGCGTCTTTCGGAAGAATTGCCGGGAGAATTAGTGGACCGTGAAATCGAGTTCACGATTAAAGTGCTAGGGAATCAACCCATTTCTAAAACCCGTGTCGAATGGCACCGGTTGAAATGAGAATTGAAGACTCAATTGCAAGACCTATTGGATAAGGGGTTTATCCGCAGTGTTTCTCAAGTGGGTGCACCGATCTGTTTGTGAAAAAGAAAGACTGAACACTTTGATTATGTATAGACTACCGGGAGCTTAATAAGGTAACCATCAAGAATAAATACCCACTACTGCGAATTGACGATTTATTTGATCAGTTACAAGGGGCACAGGTCTTTTCCAAGATCGATTCTGGTCGGATATCACCAATTAAAGGTTAAAGTGATGATGTTGAGAAACGACCTTAGAACGTCTGGTCACTATGAATTTCTGGTTATGCCCTTTGGAGTTACTAACGCACCAGCAGCATTTATGGATCTGATGAACTGTGTCTTCAAACCTTATCTGGATGAGTTTGTAGTGGTCTTTATTGACAACATCCTTATTTACTCAAAGAATGCAAAAGCTCATGAAGACCATCTCTGCTTAATCCTTCAGACCCTCCGAAAAAAGAAGTTGTATGCAAAGCTAAAGAAGTGTGAATTACAGCTCGTGAAGTGGCATTTAAGGGCATGTTATATCTAAAGAAGGAGTCTCGATTGACCCAAACAAAATTGAGGCGATTATGGCGGCGACTCAGGCTAATGTGATTGAAGTGCGTAGTTTTATGGGGTTAGCTGGATATTATAGGAGATTCGTTCAGGATTTCTCCAAAATTGATGCACCACTCACACAATTGACTAAAAAGGGAGTTGCATTTGAATGGTGAACATGAGAATCTGCTTTCCAAGAATTAAAAATGAAGTTAACTCTGACTCAGGTCTTTGCACTACCATCCTGCTTGAGGATTTGTAATTCTGATGGCGCATCACATAAGGGACTTGGTTGTGTGCTTATGCAAAAAGAAGAGTTATTGCTTATGCCTCTCAACTTAAACCTCATGAGAAGAATTATCCCACATGACCTTGAGTTAGCGCGATAATCTTTGCTTTAAAGATTTGGCGACATTATCTGTATGGAACTACTTGTGATATTTATACCGACCATAAAAGCCTCAAATACCTTTTTACCCAAAAAGAGTTGAATATCTTGGCCATGATGGTTGGAGCTTATTAAGGATTATGATTTGCGGATCCACTATCATCGGTAAAAGCCAACATGGTGGCGAGCGCTTAGTCGGAAAAATGTGGGAAGTTTGGAAAATCTATTGACGGGAAAAGGAGTTGATAAGTGAGCGAATAAGATGGAGGTCGACTTGGTGATACATGGTCAAAAACAGATGGCAACAATGGTGGCCCAACCAACCATGCTTGTGGAGGTTAAGTTTCGCCAAATGGAAGATGGAGCCCTTAAGAAGATCCCTGGTGAAATGGAGGCAAAACCAAAACTGGGATTCACCTGGATGGATTAGTGCTTAAATTTCAAAACCGGTATATGTCCCTAATGTGTTAGAACTTAGCGGAAATTGATGGAAGAAGCACATGCCTCGAGAGTTTCAATGCATCCGGGAAGTACTAAAATGTGCAGGGATTTGAAGCAAAATTTTTGGTGGCCAAGTATGAAAAAAGAAATCGCATGAGTTTGTTTCTAAGTGTTTGCAATGTCGCGGTAAAAGCGAGCATCGAAACCCACAGATTATTACAACCCCTTCCAATCCCGAGTGGAAATGGGAACATGTGACCATGGATTTTGTAGTAGGCTTACCACGGACACCTCGGGTATGAATTCTATATGGGTTATTGTCGTAGATTAAGTAAATCCGCCCACTTTCTACTGTGAAGACTCATTATAATGCGAGATAAACTTCTTTGTGATCTATGTGAATGAAATTGTAAGGCTTCACGGTGTTCTCGTCTCAATTGTGTCGATAGAGATCCAAAGTTTGTTTCAAGGTTACGGCAAAGCCTACGAGGATGTAATGGGTATGGAACTAAAGTTTAGCACAACCTTCCACCCTCAAGCAGACGGACAATCGAGAGAACGTCTGAGCGTTAGAGGATATGCTTGGATGTGTGTTTTGGATTTTCAAGAGAGTTGGAAAACTCATGTGCCGTTGATAGAGTTTGCATACAATAATAGCTACCATTGAGTATTGAAATGGCACCCTATGAAGCTACGTATGGAAGGCGTGTCGTTCTCACGTGTGTTGGGCTGAGGTTGGAGATAGACCATTGTTAGGGCGAGATTGTCCGATTAACAACGAAAAAGGTTAGAATTATTAGAAAGATTGAAAAGCGCCCAAAGTAAACGGAAGAGTTATGCGAATAACCGTGAAGGAATTTGGAATTTGGCGTGGATAGTCATGTTTTTGTGAAAGTTACCCCAATGAAAGGACATCAAGATTAGGAAAAAGGGTAAGTGACACCCCGATATGTTGGTCCTTCACGATCTTAGAAAAAGTGGGTCGATAGCCCTCTGAGTTGCCCTTCCGCCACATATGAGTTAGATTCATAACGTGTTCCATGTTTCTATGCTTGAGGATACCTTCGGACCGTCACATGTCATTGATTATCGCCAAATTGTGTTGGTGACAAGTTAACATATGAGGAAAAACCAATTGAATTACGGACCGTCAAGTGAAACAATTGAGGTAGAAATTCCAATGGTAAAAGTGGAATGGCAAGAGCACTCTGAGCCGGCGACATGGGAAAAGGAAGATAAAATGCAACACCAATATTCGCATCTGTTTCCATCCTAAGGTAAAACAAGTTTGGAGGACCAAACTTATTTAAGGGGGAGAGAGTGTAATGACCCGACCCTCGTACATGAATCTGGTATCTTTTCAATCCGCTATTCTGTGCTTTTGAATGTTCATTGTGAAACTCTATGTGAAATTATGTTGAATTAAGTGAAAGTTGGAAATATGGAATCCTATCTGTTGAATAAGAAAAATTATCTGTCCCACTTAAACTATTTGAATCTGAAATTGGACACCTTAGAGACTTAATTTTTTGAAATTGATTTGATATTTGAAATCTGCATGATTTTTAGGCTATAATGGGATTTTCTGTGAAATTTCAATTTAGGATGCTTCAACGATTAAATTTTTGTCTTATTCTCTTATAAATATACATTATATATATACCAAAGCTCTTTGGATATGTTGACTTAGAAGCCCAACGAAAATATCTCCTGGAAAACAAGTTTAGAGAAGGGTTTGAGAATTAGGAAGGCAAGATCATCAAGAAGGTGGGAAATTGAAAGACTCAAGCCTAAGGTAAACTTATTCTTCATTTATGATCCTCCTTCTGTGATTCTCCTTTTGAATTTGAGAGGAGTTTCCCCTTTTATAAAGCTTAGAGTATGAAAAGGAATGGGTATTTGATTCTTACTTCAAATGGAACATGGTTTATCACTTTGGTGTTTTGAAACTAAATTGGAGTCCTATGTATGGGAAGTTATACACTATTCTTTCTATGAGCATGTTTGAAGTCAAATATGTAGCTATGGCCATGTGTGTATATGTTTCTAAGTGTGTAAGGTTATGGAATTTATATGATGTTGAACTCAATCCTTGCTTGAAGATCTAGGTTATAGGGAATTATCATGTGTTTGAAATGATTTTGGAACTAATTTGGACCTTAATGAAGATCTATTTTGGCCCTTGATAATACTCATAAAAAGAGGGATTTTGTATGATTTTTGGACTGCAAAACAGGGGCCAGATCGCACGTGCGGAGGCCGTGGCCGCACATGAGGAGAAGAGGAAAAAAATTGGGAGAGCATACTGTTTTTGGCCGCTCGAGCGGTGGAGGGGGACCGCACGTGCGGTACATGCCCGCACGAGCGGAGGGTATGGCCGTACGTGCGGCCCAGGTCGAAAATCCTGTTTGCTCCGCTTTACGTGCTTAACCCTCAGCTCTTTTCGGAATTTGTGTTTGATACCTGTTTATGATTGTACATACAAATGAAATGTAAAAATGCAAAAATGGTATAAAAGAAGAAAGAAAAAAACTAATATGTGTTATCTATGTGTGTAGGACACACCACAGGAGGAACCACCGCTCCGCAGCAACACTGTGAGTAATAGTATACGGAATGTACATTTATTTGTCGTTAATATCTGTTATGACCATTACATTTTACATTAAACACGACATTAACATATGTATTGATCGAATTTGGTAACAATGTAAGGTTGACTACATTACGTATATTTCGGGCGAAGGCTATTCATACATTATGAGTGAAAGGTCGTTTATATACGGGCGAAAGGTCGTTTAGTACATTTTGAGTAGAAAGGTCGTTGATATTCGGGCGAAAGGTCATTACGTATGCGGGCGATGGCCGTTCTGTTATAACTATAATACTAGGCCCAAGGCCGTTCTGAAAGTAAAACAATATCACACCCACTATTTGGATTTCATTTTTGTGACTGCACTGTTATGCATTGTGGTTAAAGTTGGTTACTAAACTGTTTAAGTACTATTATTCACTGAGCTTGTCTCACCCTGTAATTTTGTCTGATTCTATAGGTAATCTACTTGGAGGTCAGTCCTAGCATCATTATCATCTCTTTTTGTCAACCTAAGGACAACCAGGCACTTGAAGAAGCCCTTTGCATGCTAGTGCAGTTTTGCTAGACTTTGTCATTTTGTACTAGTGTTTTGTGAGCTGAAGTCGATTTGTATCTAATGTTTGTTATATGCCTAGCCTCTGGGCTGGACTTGTAAATGTATATGTAACTTAATCTCAGATGCATGTTCACTAGACATTTAATTCTAAGTCGTGGTCCTGGCATATTTGTAGTAGCTCAATGGATGTGTCTGCATGTTATTCTATTATATTAACGCTTTCGCTCAGGCCCCTGATATTTTTATATAGTAGGATAAGTGTCTGTTTCTGAGTAGGTCATGCCCGAAATTCTAGGGGCAAGTTTGGGGCGTGACAAGTGGTATCAGAGCATGAGTTGCTATCTCACACAAGGATCCATTGAGCTTTAGGATGTCTAGAAATTTGTGGGCATCATGTAGTAAAGGAAGATTGATAGCAACGTTAAATGTTTACTGCTAATGCTAATGATGATGACCAATGTCTATTGTATTCTTTTGTGTATATTGTACTTGATTGTTTTGTAAACTATGGTGAGAGCAAGAACCGAAGATCAGGAAGATGCTACCTCAGCACGGTTGGACAGGATGGAAAGAATGATTATGGAAATGACGGAAACTCCACGACAACAACAACAACAACAATGACCATAACCACCACCACCACCACCACCACCACCAGTACCCCCACCTAGAGTACAAGATTTTCAAGCTGAGGATAGAACCATTACCCTTACTAAGGAGTTTAAAAAGATGAAAGCACCAGTGTTTAAAAGTAATCGAACCCATGAAATTTGAGGCATGGGTATTGGGAATAGAGAAGTTGTTCAAGTTTTCCTTGTCTTGAAATCCAAAAGGTGCATTTGTTGCTTACACTTAAAGATGAGGCGGAGGTGGTGGGCGCTCACAAGAACGATACACCAAGGGTTGACATGGGACAGATTCTTAGAGCTGTTTTATGACAAATATTTTCTGGAGGGTATGCGAGGTAAGAAGGTGACGAATTGAAACATTGAGACAAGGAAATGTATTCTTTGAATGTGAAGCTCAGTTTGCAGAACTAGCCCAGTTTGTACCTCACATGGTAGATACAGAATATAAGAAAGCACGAAAATTCGAAGGAGGATTACGGGGTACTATCCAGGACCGAGTTAATGTGTTGAAGTTTCCTACCTACGTTGATGTGTTAGAAAGGGCTGTTATAGCGGAAGGGAATATTGCTGCTCAAGTTCGGATTTTTGAATGGAAAGGAAAGAGGCAGAACAACCAATGGACCAAGGGGCCACCTGCTCCACCAAACAAGAAGCAAAATTCGGGGGCCTCCAGCACTACTACTTCACTTCAAAATTTAGCTCCTGTGTGTCCAGAATGTGGATGAAGGCATCGTGGGATTTGTCACCGATTGTCTGGAGCATGCTTTCGATGTAGCAAAACGGGTCATTTGATAAAAGACTGTCCGCAAAAGAATCAACAAGCTGGTAATAAGGCCGCCACAAGCTCAGTAGGGTCTACACCGGCTCCTAATGCCAAGTCAGCTGCTAAACCTGCTAACAATAAGGACACTACGAGGCAAGGCAGGGTATTTGCGTTGGTTTCGGCAAATGTACTGAATGCAACAACAGTGGTGTCAGGTACATTTATGGTTCATGGTCATTCTGCTTACGTCTTATTTGATTCTGGCTCTACCTGTTCCTTTGTGTCAAAATTATTTGCCAAGCATTTCGATAAACCTGAAGAAGACTTGACTTATGTGCTGTGTGTATCTTCACATATGGGAAATTCCATGATCTGTACCTCTGTATATTCTGCTTGTGAACTTCTAATTGGGGATGTCCATGTATATGCTAATCTATTACCACTTGATATGACTTCTTTTGATATTATTTTGGGAATGGATTGGTTGGGTGAATATAGTGCCACTATAGACTGTCTGACGAAGCAAATAAAATTCCATCCTCCGGGGCAATCAGAATTTACTTTTCAAGGACAGGGAGTAACTTCTTCACCGTATGTGATTTCTGCAGCAAGGGCTTGTAAATTAATTCAGAAAGGGTGTCAGGGGTACTTATGTAGTGTTTTGGAAGGGCCAATAATAAATGAGAATACTGATGCGATTCCAGTAGTCTGTGAATTTCCGGACGTCTTTCCGGAAGAATTGCCAGGAGAATTAGTGGACTGTGAAATCGAGTTCATGATTAAAGTGCTATCGGGAATCCAACCCATTTCTAAAACCCCGTATCGAATGGCACCAGTTGAAATGAGGGAATTGAAGACTCAATTGCAAGACCTATTGGATAAGGGGTTTATCCGCCCGAGTGTTTCTCCGTGGGGTGCACCAGTCCTGTTTGTGAAAAAGAAAGACTGAACACTTTGATTATGTATAGACTACCGGGAGCTTAATAAGGTAACCATCAAGAATAAATACCCACTACTGCGAATTGACGATTTATTTGATCAGTTACAAGGGGCACAGGTCTTTTCCAAGATCGATTTACGGTCCGGATATCACCAATTAAAGGTTAAAGCTGATGATGTTGAGAAGACAGCCTTCCGAACCTGATACGGTCACTATGAATTTCTGGTTATGCCCTTTGGAGTTACTAACGCACCAGCAGCATTTATGGATCTGATGAACTGTGTCTTCAAACCTTATCTGGATGAGTTTGTAGTGGTCTTTATTGACAACATCCTTATTTACTCAAAGAATGCAAAAGCTCATGAAGACCATCTCTGCTTAATCCTTCAGACCCTCCGAAAAAAGAAGTTGTATGCAAAGCTAAAGAAGTGTGAATTCTGGCTACGTGAAGTGGCATTTCTGGGGCATGTTATAACTAAAGAAGGAGTCTCCGTTAACCCAAACAAAATTGAGGCGATTGTAAACTGGCCAACTCCGACTAATGTGACTGAAGTGCGTAGTTTTATGGGTTTAGCCGGATATTATAGGAGATTCGTTCAGGATTTCTCCAAAATTGATGCACCACTCACACAATTGACTAAAAAAGGAGTTGCATTTGAATGGTCGGAACCGCGGGAATCTGCTTTCCAAGAATTAAAAATGAAGTTAACTACAGCTCCGGTCCTTGCACTACCATCTGGTATTGAGGGATTTGTAATTTATAGTGACGCATCACATAAGGGACTTGGTTGTGTGCTTATGCAAAACGGAAGAGTTATCGCTTATGCCTCTCGACAGCTTAAACCTCATGAGAAGAATTATCCCACGCATGACCTTGAGTTAGCCACAGTAATCTTTGCTTTAAAGATTTGGCGACATTATCTGTATGGAACTACTTGTGATATTTATACCGACCATAAAAGCCTCAAATACCTTTTTACCCAAAAAGAGTTGAATATGTGCCAGCGGCGGTGGTTGGAACTTATTTTGCAGATCCACTATCATCCCGGTAAAGCCAACATGGTGGCAGATGCACTTAGTCGAAAAAATGTGGGAAGTTTGGCAAATCTATTGACAGGGGAAAAGGAGTTGATAAGTGAACTGAATAAGATGGAGGTCGACTTGGTGATACATGGTCAAGAAGCAACAGTGGCAACAATGGTGGCTCAACCAACATTACTTGAGGAGATTAAATTACGCCAAATGGAAGATGGAGCTCTAAAGAAGATACGTGATGAAATGGAGACAAAACCAAAACTGGGATTCACATGGATGGATTCCGTGCTTAAATTTCAAAACCGAGTATATGTCCCTAATGTGTTAGAACTTAAACGGAAATTGATGGAAGAAGCACATGCCTCGAGAGTTTCAATGCATCCAGGAAGTACTAAAATGTACCGGGATTTGAAGCAAAATTTTTGGTGGCCAAGTATGAAAAAAGAAATCGCAGAGTTTGTTTCTAAGTGTTTGCAATGTCAGCAGGTAAAAGCAGAGCATCAGAAACCCACAGGATTATTACAACCCCTTCCAATCCCAGAGTGGAAATGGGAACATGTGACCATGGATTTTGTAGTAGGCTTACCACGGACACCTCGGGGTATGAATTCTATATGGGTTATTGTCGACCGATTAAGTAAATCCGCCCACTTTCTACCTGTGAAGACTCAGTATAATGCAGATAAACTTGCTGTGATCTATGTGAATGAAATTGTAAGGCTTCACGGTGTTCTCGTCTCAATTGTGTCTGATAGAGATCCAAAGTTTGTTTCAAGGTTCTGGCAAAGCCTACAGGATGTAATGGGTATGGAACTAAAGTTTAGCACAGCCTTCCACCCTCAAACAGACGGACAATCTGAGAGAACGATACAGACGTTAGAGGATATGCTTCGGATGTGTGTTTTAGATTTTCAAGAGAGTTGGGAAACTCATCTGCCGTTGATAGAGTTTGCATACAATAATAGCTACTATTCGAGTATTGAAATGGCACCCTATGAAGCTCTGTATGGAAGACCGTGTCGTTCTCCCGTGTGTTGGGCTGAGGTTGGAGATAGACCATTGTTAGGGCCAGAGATTGTCCAGTTGATAACAGAAAAGGTTAGAATTATTCGAGAAAGATTGAAAACTGCCCAAAGTAGACAGAAGAGTTATGCAGATAACCGGCGAAGGAATTTGGAATTTGACGTGGATAGTCATGTTTTTGTGAAAGTTACCCCAATGAAAGGACATCCAAGATTCGGAAAAAAGGGTAAGCTGACACCCCGATATGTTGGTCCCTTCCAGATCTTAGAAAAAGTGGGTCCAGTAGCCCTCCGAAGGTTGCCCTTCCGCCACATATGAGTTAGATTCATAACGTGTTCCATGTTTCTATGCTTCGAGGATACCTTCCAGACCCGTCACATGTCATTGATTATCGCCAAATTGTGTTGATTGACAAGTTAACATATGAGGAAAAACCAATTCGAATTCTGGACCGTCAAGTGAAACAATTGAGGAACCGAGAAATTCCAATGGTAAAAGTGGAATGGCAAGAGCACTACGGAACTGAGGCGACATGGGAAAAGGAAGATAAAATGCAACACCAATATTCACATCTGTTTCCATCCTAAGGTAAAACAAGTTTGGAGGACCAAACTTATTTAAGGGGGAGAGAGTGTAATGACCCGACCCTCGTACATGAATCTGGTATCTTTTCAGTCCGCTATTCTGTGCTTTTGAATGTTCATTGTGAAACTCTATGTGAAATTACGTTGAATTAAGTGAAAGTTGGAAATATGGAATCCTATTTGTTGAATAAGAAAAATTATCTGTCACACTTAAACTATTTGAATCTAAAATTGGACACCTTAGAGACTTAATTTTCTGAAATTGATTTGATATTTGAAATCTGCATGATTTTTAGGCTATAATGGGATTTTCTATGAAAATTCAATTTAGGATGCTTCAACGATTAAATTTTTGTCTTATTCTCTTATAAATATACATTATATATATACCAAAGCTCTTTGGATATGTTGACTTAGAAGCCCAACGAAAATATCTCCTGGAAAACAAGTTTAGAGAAGGGTTTGAGAATTAGGAAGGCAAGATCATCAAGAAGGTGGGAAATTGAAAGACTCAAGCCTAAGGTAAACTTATTCTTCATTTATGATCCTCCTTCTGTGATTCTCCTTTTGAATTTGAGAGGAGTTTCCCCTTTTATAAAGCTTAGAGTATGAAAAGGAATGGGTATTTGATTCTTACTTCAAGTGGAACATGGTTTATCACTTTGGTGTTTTGAAACTAAATTGGAGTCCTATGTGTGGGAAGTTATACACTATTCTTTCTATGAGCATGTTTGAAGTCAAATATGTAGCTATGGCCATGTGTGTATATGTTTCTAAGTGTGTAAGGTTATGGAATTTATATGATGTTGAACTCAATCCTTGCTTGAAGATCTAGGTTATAGGGAATTATCATGTGTTTGAAATGATTTTGGAACTAATTTGGACCTTAATGAAGATCTATTTTGGCCCTTGATAATACTCATAAAAAGAGGGATTTTGTATGATTTTCGGACTGCAAAACAGGGGCCAGATCGCACGTGCGGAGGACGTGCGGAGAAGAGGAAAAAAATTAGGAGAGCATATTGTTTTTGGCCGCTCGAGCGGTGGAGGGGGACCGCACGTGCGGTACATGCCTGCACGAGCGGAGGGTATGGCCGCACGTGCGGCCCAAGTTGGAAATCCTGTTTGCTCCGTTTTACGTGCTTAACCCTCAGCTCTTTTCGAAATTTGTGTTTGATACCTGTTTATGATTGTATATACAAATGAAATGTAAAAATGCAAAAATGGTTTAAAAGAAGAAAGAAAAAAACTAATATGTGTTATCTATGTGTGTAGGACACACCACAGGAGGAACCACCGCTCGGCAGCAACACTGTGAGTAATAGTATATGGAATGTACATTTATTTATCGTTAATATCTGTTATGACCATTATGTTTTCTGTTAAACACGACATTAACATATGTATTGATCGGAATTTGGTAACAATGTAAGGTTGACTACATTCTGTATATTTCTGGACCAAAAGGCTATTATGTACATTCGAAATAAAGGTCGTTTCAAGATACTGGCCGAAGGTTGTTTTGTACATTCGAGCCGAAAGGTCGCTCAAGATACTTCGGCCGAAGGCTATTTCAGATTTTGGGCTAGTAGGCCGTTCTGTTATAACTATAATACTAGGCCCAAGGCCGTTCTGAAAGTAAAACAATATCAGACCCACTATTTGGATTTCATTTTTGTGACTGCACTGTTATGCATTGTGGTTAAAGTTGGTTACTAAACTGTTTAAGTACTATTATTCACTGAGCTTGTCTCACCCTGTAATTTTGTCTGATTCTGTAGGTAATCAACTTGGAGGTCAGTCCTAGCATCATTATTTTCTCTTTTTGTCAACCTAAGGACAACCAGGCACTTGAAGAAGCCCTTTGCATGCTAGTGCAGTTTTGCTAGACTTTGTCATTTTGTACTAGTGTTTTGTGAGCTGAAGTCGATTTGTATCTAATGTTTGTTATATGCCCTCTGAAATTTGGACTTGTAAATGTATATGTAACTTAATCTCGATCCATGTTCACTAGACATTTAATTCTAAGTCGTGGTCCTGGCATATTTGTAGTAGCTTAATGGATGTGTCTGCATGTTATTCTATTATATTAACGCGTTCGCTTAGGCCCCTGATATTTTTATATAGCAGGATAAGTGTCTGTTTCTGAGTAGGTCATGCCCGAAATTCTAGGGGCAAGTTTGGGGTGTGATAGAACCGCCATCCTTTCAGGAGGCCTTGAGCCCTTAAAGGTCAAGCATGGGTTCTTGAAACAGAAAAGTTATTTGAAGTGTTTCCGTTCGAGGCACACAAAGTATTGCTAGCTACCTTCACCTTACTAGAGGAGGCCAAGGTGGTGCATCTTTGTCCGTGACACCAACACGCTTGTGACTTGGGCACAGTTGACTTGGGCTTAGTTTAAGGAGTGCTTTTGAGAAATACTTTCCACAAGGCGTCCGAGACGCAAGGTGAATTTGAATTTGAGGCAAGGTACCATGTCATTGTTGAATATGAATCAAGATTTCTTGAACTTACCAGATATGCACCACACATAGTTGACACTAACTATAAGAAGGCCAGAAATTCTAAGGCGGCCTTAATGTCAAGTACTTGACAAAATTAATGTGTTGAAATTGCACAAGTATGTGGATGTTCTTGACCGGCCATTATAGTGAATCAAATATTGAAGCATCAAACAAACCGAAACACCAAGGTTCTAATGGCGTGATAAGAGACGAGGTTTTAAGTTCAAGAAAGGCAGAAACAATCCATTGAACAAAAAGCAGAATACAGGGTCAACGACTAGTTCTAGTCAAGGAAACCATTCTACACCGCCCGGCTCCGAATGTGGTAAGAATCATAAGGGAGTTTGTTATAAAATTTCAGGTGCTTGTTACAGGTGTGGCAAGGTGGGCCACATGGTTAAAGATTGCCCTTCTGTAACGCCCTCAAAATAATAACATTAAACCCATCCATATAGAGACCTGCTTTGATACATAAAAGGTCCACATTCATCTATTCGTCAGAGTATTTCATTACAAAAGTATTACATGTTTACAACAAAAGCAAATGCCCTACGGGCTTATAGCTTTCCAAGTTAACACTTGGTTACAAAAGAGGGTATTAATTCAATTACACATTAAGTCCTTGGCTTGAATCTATATGTAATACAATCAAGGAAAATAAGACAATAAAAGTATGTCTGCCTCTAGCCTCCCAAGCTATGCCTTTAGAGGTGGCATGCTACTTGTACCTGAAAATGATGTTCCCATATAGGGTGAGCCACAGCCCAGTAGAAATATACTAAACCAACTATGAACAATGCCTAAAAGATTAGCAACTGATAGATGGTCAACACTTACACTTCCTTTTACATCTTATTACCATTCCATGACAGTCAAGTCTATGTTACAATTCACTTTCCATTTCTTATTCAACTTTGAGTTTGAAAACAAGGCTTAGTACTCTAGCCAAAACATTTGATGAGATTATAGTTCATCATTAGAACACTTTTGAAATTCAAGGTGGATACACATTTTGGTGTTGTATCAATAACACATAGACTACTTCCATACTTCACAAACGATGATGATATACATTTTAGTGCTATATCAAATCAAACAAACATTTCAATAGATAAGCATATGAGCCATATCACACTACAACAGATAAGCATATGAGCTATGTCAACACTTCAACAGATAAGCATATGAGCTATATCAACACTTCAATGGGAGAGTATATGAGCTGCATCCCTGGGTCCATCCCCATCTTCCTTAACCATTTACGGTTTAGAGGTACATCCTCCATCTTCCCTAAACCGTGGAGTACATCCCCCATCTCCTCCCATACACAAGCAATGCATATAAACACAGAATCATGTATGCAATCAATCAATACATAAGGTTAATGTATTCTGTCAACCGTCATACTCTATGACACATCCAATTGATTAGTTTTGGTTTGCCTAATCATCATGCATTGTCTACAACAATCAATACTACCCTCTACCGGTAGCCCAAAGCAATTATTTCTAAACAGGAAATAAATGCACAAATGGATAATATATCAACATTTCAATTAGTTGAGCAATAAATGATTTAACTACACCCTTTAGTCCCATACATTCCCAATTTCAACATTTCCAATTCAATTCCTCATTTCCTTTAATTAATTATATACATTAATTAATTAAAACAATTAGGGCAAATCCCTTTAATTAACAAAACAACTCTAAGGTTCCATTTTCATCCACAATCCATCATCCATCTCATTTTTTTTTACCAAACTTGCATATAGGTTTATTTCAAACAAAACCCCAACTTTTGTAAAATTACACAAAAGGCCCAAACTTTCTCAAATTTACCCAACAACACCCAACATATCAAAATGCTAAAATTTAAAGACAAAGTCCTTAAGGAGGGGTAGGATATCCCTACCTCAAATGGTGACACCCAACCAAGAAGATGAAGAAAACGAAAATGCTCCAAATCACAAATTTTTCGGATCAAGAGATAGCCCTCGACGATCATCAACTTTTTTGTAAAGGCCAAAGGTGAGCAAATCACTCATACTAGATCAATACTTAGAGAGAAGGTAGAGCTCTAGAGTGAGAAGCTCAACAATGGGGTTTTTGGAAAAGTAAGAGAGAGAAGAAAAGTGAAAAAGTGATTTGAAAAAGTCAAAACACGGAGCTTTAACCCAGTCTCCCCGCTCGAGCAGCCAAAACCCCGCTCGAGTGGCACTCACAGACTCCCGCTCGAGCGGCTAATCCCCCGCTCGAACGGCGGATGCACACTCTCAGAACTTATGCAGACAGGTCCCCCGCTCGAGCGTCCAACTTCCCGCTCGAGCATCAAACACAAACTCCCGCTCGAGCGGCCAATCCCGCCGAGGCCCAACACCGCATTTAAAACTGGATAGGTGATTTCCCTGCTCGAGCGCCAAAACCCCTGCTCGAGCGGAGAGGCCAAATTCTGGGCAACTTTTCTAGGTTTCTCGACACAACCAACATATTCCCAACTTGCCCAAAACAAACCAAAACTCAAAAGGTACAGAGTAGAGAATAGAGATAAGAGTATGACAACAACACATCCACGGAACCGAGTCCGGATACGACAAATAAAGAAAAGGTAGACCCGGATCGCTATAACCTCCCCCCCTTAAAGAATTTCATCCCCAAAATTAAGGAAATGACAAAACACGAGACCAACTGATCACAAAGCTCACAATACAAAGATGTTAATCTCTCAACTGATTGTCTACTTACCCTCACACAAGGGAAGGGCTTAACAAGGAAACATGATCCGAAAGAGAAACAACACCCAAGATACTAAAACATCAACCAAAACCAAACCCTCTCCGAGATAACTCATCAAAACAACCGACTAGCGCCCAAGCTAAGTCACTATTCAAAATCACAATCCCGAATAGAACAACTAATGCAAGCTTTTATATGAGTACATAGAAAATTATTCTCCGGCTAAAAAGGCATTTTCTAAAAAATAATCAAACTTTCAACGTTAACATTCCAAAATAAATTTTGCATGCCCCATGCAAAATCCAGGAGTTTTGTAAACATTTTTCATAAACACGGTGTTACTCACAACACCTAACCATTTTCAATTGATTTGGCCAAGACTTCTCATTGAATTTTCTCATGACGTTTAAATTGAATCAATTTTTCCGCAATACACAATTTAGTATTCAACAATCTAACCCATTATCGGTTACCCTATCTCTATTCAAGAGACAATTTACAATATATGCTATAACATGCATTATCGATATGCATTTCTTTCAATTTCAATAACTTCTAACATGCATGGTTCATAATTTCGAAACACATTCACTGTTAATGATACATTTGCATTTCCACATCACATTTAACATATATAATGCTAGGTTAATTTCTATAATATTACCATAGACTGAAACACATGTAATATTCATACAGTTCATCAATACAACAAGGTATTCAACATACGCTCAAATACATACGAATGGATCCAGATACTTCAACCCCACTACGTTTCCACAACATCTCAATTGATGGGAAGATCCCACTCTTCAAGGCCTGATAACAATGGTAACAGTAAGACCCACGTAACCAATACCGTGTTCTGAGACGTCTACTACGTCTCGACTATCGACAGTACCCAAACCAATGTTTAGTACATACTATCCCAACATAGGAAACGTGAGAACCCTCGCCCACAAGGCTCCCAGTCAACTTTCACAAGACAAGTGTGTAAGACAGTACACGGTTAAGGAACAACATTACGATACACTACTACCCCATAAATTCATGGTCTTGCCAAAAAGACACATGACATATAACCAGCAATTCAGACTAGGTCGAGTCTAACTTCCCGTAAAATATTCAGGTCTATATCGCCACCTACCGAAATTACGTCATTTACAACTAGTCACAATTAAACTCAAAGGTTTCTTTCAAATTACCTTCCCGAAAGGTACGGATGGTTATACTGTATATAGTGATGCTTCTTATAAGGGTTTGGGATGTGTTTTAATGCAGAATGGTAAAGTTATTGCATATGCTTCCCGACAACTGAGACCGCATGAAAAGAACTACCCGACCCATGACTTGGAACATACTGCAGTAGTGTTTGCACTGAAAATTTGGTGTCACTACCTTTATGGGGCAACATGTGAGGTGTATACAGACTACAAGAGTTTGAAATACTTCTTCACACCAAAAGAACTGAACATGAGGCAGTGGAGATGGTTAGAACTGATAAAAGACTATGACCTACAAATTTTGTACCACCCAGGAAAAGCTAACACCGTTGCTGATGCACTGAGTCGAAAATCGATTGGGAATTTAGCTTGTTTACTTACCGGGCATAAAGAATTGCTTTGTGACCTTGAAAGATTTGAAATTGAAATCGTTTTGCGTGAACAAGGTGGAACATTAGCTGCCATTTCTGCTCAACCAGCACTGATTGAAGAGATTAAAGAGAAACAGCAACATGATGACTTCTTGAGGAAGACCATCGAAGAAAGGGAATCCAAACCGAGGCCGGATTTCAAATTTGAGAATAATGTGTTGAAATTTCAAGGAAGATTGTGTGTACCGAGTGATTCTAAACTTAAAAGAAGAATTCTGCAAGAAGGCCACAATTCAAAATTGTCTATCCATCCGGGAAATACGAAAATGTACCAAGACTTGAAACTGAATTTCTGGTGGCCGGGACTGAAGAAAGAGATTGCTGATTTTGTGTCGAAATGTCTTCATTGCCAACTAGTTAAAGCCGAACATCAACGACCCGCAGGTTTACTGCAACCCTTATTAATACCGGAGTGGAAATGGGAACATATCACTATGGATTTCATTGTTGGTTTACCTCGCTCCAGTAAAAGTATGGACTCAATTTGGGTTATTGTTGATAGACCACTAAATCGCCATTTCTTACTTGTCAAAACAATTTATAATGCGGACAAATTGGTCAGAATCTACATTGATGAGACTGTTAGATTGCATGGAGTGCCTATGTCTATTGTTTCTGATAGGGACTCAAAGTTTACGTCGAGATTTTGGCAAAGTCTGCAAACTGCATTGGGTATTGAATTGCGACTAAGTAGTGCTTTCTATCTGCAAACAGATGGCCAGTCAGAAAGAACCATCCAAACTCTGGAGGATTTACTGAGAATATGTGTCCTTGATTTTTAGGGAAATTGGGAAAGCCACTTACCTTTAGCCGAATTTGCCTACAACAACAGCTTTCATTCGAGCATTGGTATGGCGCCTTTCGAGGCTTTGTATGGCAGAAAATGTTGATCTCTGATTTGCTGGGCAGAAGTTGGAGATGGGCCTTTGCTTGGGCCCGAAATTGTACATGAAACTACCAAAAGAGTGAAACTGATTCAACAGAGACTGAAAACCGCACAGAGCCGACATAAAAGTTATGTGGATGTCAGAAGGCGGGACAGAGAATATGAGGTAGGTGATCATGTGTTTGTTAAAGTGACACCGATGAAAGGCCAGACTCGTTTTGGAGTCAAGGGTAAACTAGCGCCGAGATATGTCGGACCGCATGAGATTATTGAGAAAATCAATCCGGTGGCGTATCAAGTAGCGTGTCCTCCTGAAATGGAGCATATGCATAACGTGTTCCATATTTCAATGTTGAGGGAGTACATCTGGAATCCCTTCCATGTGATTGAGCCTACCCGTGTAGTGCTAAGTGATGACTACACTTATGAAGAACGGCCTATTCAGATTGTGAACAGACGGATCAAGAAGTTAAGGAATAAAGAGATTCCGTTAGTGAAAGTCGACTGGCAAAACCATGGTGGCGTGTATGCCACTTGGGAAAGGGAAGATGACATGGCCAAGAGATATCCTGAATTGTTCCCACTGAATCCTGTTTTCTTCTAGAATGAAGGTAATTCGAGTTTAGAGGACCAAACTCTTTATAAGGAGGGGAGACTGTGACAACCCTCACCACTGTTAACTAATAAGACCACTGATTAGTGCTAATCTATGATTAAGCATGTTAATTGACTTACTGACTGAAATTCTGAATCGATTGATTGATTGTGCTAGTTTGAATGCAATTCTATCTGTTGATTGTTAAATCATCTGTTCATGTTTTATGTTTTAAACTGCGAATTGAAAGCCTTATCGCTAATGAATCTGAAATTGATTAGTGTTTCGTGCTAATTAAGATTTATATGATTTTATGGCATATTTAATTGAAATGTGATTTGGTATGATTAAATTAGATTAAATAATGCTAAATTGTAATAGTTGGATTTATTTACCAATTTTGCCCTATTAGTGGACCACTACACCAAACATTTTGAGGCTTGTTTTATTTCATCTTGTGCATCATTTTGTTCATTCTTCTTGAGCCAAACCGAATTAGAGAGAGAGAGAGAGAGAGAGAGAGAGAGAGAGAGAGAGGAAGCTTGAGTTCATGAGTTTTGGCTTGGAGACTTGAAGGAATTAAAGATAATTGCAAAAATTGAGCTTCTACACTTGAATACAAGACCTAAGGTAGAGAATTCAACCTCTCATTGATGTATTTGTGTATTGTCTTGCATGATCCATGAGAAATTAGAGATTCTAGCCAAGAGTTAGTTCATAATGTTGAATTGTAGCATAAATCATGCATGCATGTTGCCATTCTTGAGTTTTGAAGTTATTTTTCATGAAATTCCACATACATGTTCACATTTTTGCATTGGACCATGAATTCCACGTGTTTTTGAAAGGATTGTTTGAGCAAGTGATTAAAGCTTTGAATTGGTTTAAACTCATGCATGTCACATTTGAAGTATGTTCTTGAACTTTGGTTTGAAATTGGATTTAATTGAACCACCCTGGGGCCTTGATTTCTCAAATTGATCTTTGAAACATGTTATATTATGAGTTTTGAAGTGTTTTCCAGAAAATTGGCCCAAAAGGATCGAAATTGAGGCATTGAAACTTGGTTTTGAGCTTGAGGTTCAAATTTTGAAATTTTAGATTTTGGACTCACGTTCGAGCGGGAAAGTCCACACTCGAGCGTGCATGTTGAGTTCATGCAGTCCGCTCAAGCAGGGAAAGTGACGCTCGAGCGGGAAATGCGTGCTCCCAGCACTTTGCATTGTTTTGCAGTCCGCTCGACCGGGGGAATGCACGCTCGAGCGGGAACCTGAGTTACACGCTCGAGTGGGGGTCGAGTGCCCGTGGAGCGTAAATTTCGAGCATCTAGTACTTTTGCAATTCGCCGAAGGAAGTCACGCCGAGCGAGTTTCTAGTCAAGATGTCCGCCGAACGGGAAAACCACGCCGAGCGGGACCTGTTTTTCTGAAAATTTTGCTAAGTGTTTAAAAGTGCATCCTTGCATCCTCATTTCATCCTAGGCATTCCTAGGCCTAGTTTAAGGCATCTTAATGAGGATGCTGATGTAGAACCACACCGAGGCAAATTAGGGATTAAGTTATTATTTCTCAACTGTATAGCTTAGTGTGTGTTCATCCTCAGAATCGTAGGGTTGGCATCCGATGACGCCTAGCTTATCTCAGAGCCGTAACTCGTGGAGTAACAATGTTGTAAAGCTATGTTCAATTACAATTATTTTCTCAATGATTAATCTGATCGCTTTCAAATGATATTATTTACCAATGAATGTTTGTCCTATTTTAAAACTCGTACTCATGGCATCCATAGCAATTGATCGTTACTATCATCTTTATTATTATCAAGTATCGCATTATTATCGCTATCATACGTAGATCTCGCTGGCCCAATGTTTGGAACTACTATTATTTATCGCTTTTGATGGCTATCAATCGATCGCTCGTCTATTTAGACCTACTGCATCGCTTTGCTATTGGATGTACCATATATGATTGCTATGACTGAATAACCGATATATTGATTCAATTAACTGTTTTTAATACTGAAAAGACATTCATTCTTAGCCTCTTTACGCATTATGTTATTCACTGGGCTTTAGCTCACTGCACATATATATATATATATATATGTATATGTAGGTGTCCAGGCACCGGATCGGAGCTAGGAGCGTTGGGTTTAACTCCCTTTTTGTCAAGCCAACCAACGTACCTCACTGTGAGGTTCCAAGTCCTTCAAGTTAGGGCTTTTTTGGGGTGTTTTAGTTTTTCCCTTTTTGTATCTGTTTCTGTAATCAGATAGACCTAATGATATCGCATCAGATCAAGTATGGTAGGGATGTGGACCCTAACCTGTATATTTGTAAATGATGCATGTATATACTGGCTCTGTTATGAATGTATATACATATTATGAAAAGTTTTTTTGCATACAGACTGTCACAGCTCATTGAACATCTTTTAATTACTGTTTTGGCTTCCGCCAACCCTTATACTCAGACATCAGATATCATAAGGTGCCTTGGTAATCTCGACATCGCCGTTTACGATGCTAAACCCATAAGGGCGGTTTGGGTCATGACAAATGTGAAGCCCTTTGCTCGAGAAAACATTCGCACACTTGCTAAAGATTTGTCTTGTTGACCGCCCCTATAGGTCGCTAGTGTCATTCGTCAATTTGTTGTGGTCGAAGCCAATCTACCCTCCTTAAACAATTATAGCGCTCCATCTAATGCATAAGTCATTTCCTTCTTCTAGTGGCCACTAATTACTTAATGTATGGACAATCAATCAGGTCCAAGATGATGTCGGTTTAACATTTTCATGTCCGGAGGTTCAAGAAGTCAAGCATATGAACAATTTGTAAGGGTTTGCATACTAGTTCTAGTGATCTAACACACATCGCAGATCTTAAGGAATACAATGAAAACATATAACCAAGAGTTTTAAGACTGGTTTGATAGAAATTTACATCGTGTAGGTTTTAATTACAAACGAGTCACACCAAAAGAGTTCTAACTGGTAACTCTCAGCCTAAGGTTGGTACATAAGTAATAAAGATAATGGAATACAAAGTGGCTATAACAACAATATCAATTAACCTAAGGATCAAATGGAATACGGATGAACAATACAACAGAATGGATAACATTACAGTTTTGGACTCTAATGTGGTCAAGATCATGAAGGAAGTGACTAAACTAGATATCTAACCTGAAACTACGTTGGTCATACATGTTTCAAAATAAATATCCAAGATTTGTCACTGAGCAAAGAAATTGAGATTGTTTACAAGAATTCTAGTACTAGATAGAATAATCAAGACTAAAAGGTTATTAATTTAACAATGGTGGAATTGAAAAATAAAACTTAATTTTGAATATGAACGACATCAAGCAAAGGTTATATATATGAGATAGGACAATGACGACAGTAGTGACCCCCCCTTTATATATATATATATATATTGTATCTAATGCGCAACATGTCTCATTTAGAATTAAACCCACTTCCCTACGTAGGTGATCGTTAAATCGTTTGGAGTTGAAACATATAACGCAATGATTACGAATCTGAAACATGTTCTCCCGAGTCAATGTTATTATGCTCGAAATTCGAATAGCATCCTAAGGTTGGCGAAGAAAAGTCCATTTTTGATGTCTTTTAATTAGCAAAATAGATAGTATTATCATAATATAACCTAGTCAGGGCAAAGTTATTTCTAATTGTAGGCCGAAACACGTGGGTAATGTAGATCACATAAGTCTATTCTCTTAAGCGTGACACTTAGCTCCAATTGAGATTAGTCCTCTTCATATAATCCTTAAGTATTCTATACTAATGCTCTCGGGTGCGAAAAAGTTAGAGTGACTACACCAATCATCACTCTTACAACAGACTCCACAAAACTTTTTATTTATTTTTTATTTTTTTTCGGTATAGAAAACTTGAACCAACAATCTCAGATCATCTAGAGTCGCAGGCTACGTACGTGGGTTAAGGGTTGTACCTAAGCTCTGATACCAAATTGTGACGCCCCAAATTTTTGGAACATCAAGGGAAATTAAATAAACAAAATGACTTAATAAACCAAAAAGTTGACATCTTAATAAGGCATTCCAACTCTTGTACATAACCAAAGGTTCAAAAACTTAAAATTATCCAAATACAACATCAAAATAAATTATAAGGTCCTTAATAGCTAATACATAAGATAATAAAAGTTATTCGACTCTAGTCATAGTTTCAAGTCAGCCAAGGCTCTATGTTAGCGTTAACTCCATTTTAGCTTCAATTATTTCCTCGCCAAAACCTAGCATAAAACGCCAGAGCAACAAAAATATATGCCATGAGTTTTGCAACACAGTAAGAAAACATAACCAACCTACCATTCTTTTTAAGAGAAAAATAATGAGAATATAAATATAAGATAACAATATAATTGTAAACATAAATTACAACCATTAAAATAATTTTAATAATTTTAATAAATTAGGTAACACTCAAAATCTCACCAAAGAGATTTAACTTACCAACCACTAAGAATGGCAACGGTTAATTTGAAACCCTCCCTTGGTCAAATATTCAAGTGTTACCAACCGTAACTACCAGGGATGCCCACATCCGGAATTATATACCCAAGGTAGTGGCATCTGTGGTCTGCCCCAAGGAAACGGTCTGCCAGGGGTACGTAACCTCCTTGTGTGCCACCTACACATCCACCCTTATTCCAAAACCGAATACCGAAAAGGGTTCAAATAAGTCCCGTGCCATCTTAGGGTTTCGCGACACAATTTACGTGAGAATTCTCAAAACCAGGGCTCCTCTGAACAAAAGGTCACATTCTTCATAAATCCAAAAGGGTTGTATTGCTACAAGGTCATGCCCTTTGGCCTAAAAAATACAGGGGCAACGTTTCAACGAATGGGCACCAAAATGTTTGAGCCATTGTTAGGCAAAACAATGGAAGTTTACGTTGACGACATGGTGGTCAAAAGTGAAAATGAAGTGGACCATCTCAATGACCTAGCTGAGATGCTCCAAATATTGAAGACACACAAACTGCGACTGAATGCTTCCAAGTGTGCATTCGGCGTGGGATCAGGTAAATTTCTCAGTTTTTTAGTGACCAACCGCAGTATAGAAGCCGATCCCTCCCAAATCAAGGCCATTCAAGAACTGAAGAGGCCTAACACGGTCAAGGAGTTGCAGCACCTCATGGGCTTAGTTACCATGCTAAATCGATTCATAAGTCGGTCGTCAAACATGTGTCGACTGTTCTTCTAGGTGCTTAAAGCGAAGTTTGAGTGAGATGAAGAGTATGATCGAGCTCTGGAGAACTTAAAGGAGTACCTCACCTCTCCACCATTGTTGGTAATCCCAGCACCAATCGAGGAACTTTACATATACTTGACCATTTCCCAATACGCAGTTAGCGTGGTATTGGTACGCGCCGAAGGAATATAATAGTTGCCCTCTTTTCTTTTTTTTTTTCTTTTTTTTTCTATTCTGTGAGCAAGACATTGCTGGACACTGAAACGAGATGCTTTTCCGTTAGAAAAACTTTTTTTAGCTTTGATAATGGCTTCAAGAAAGTTGCCTCACTAGTTCCATGTGGATACTGTGATCGTCTTGACAGCATTCCCCCTAAAGGCCTTGTTCGAAAGGGAAAACCTCTCGTATGCAATATTGAAGTGGATCAGAATTAGGACAGTTAGACATCGTGTTCCAACCTAGAATGACAATAAAACCCAATCTTTGGCGGACTTTGAAGCGAGTTTTCTTTAGAATTCATTCCATTTGCCGGTGGGCTTGATCAAAGAGACCGAAAAATGGAGAGAAGATTCACAGAATAACGCAATTCAGCAGTTGCTTAGCCATGTAGTGTGCCATTGCCTAATAGTGATTGTATCATCCACTAAGGCCAACAACCCATTACGAAGGGAAGAAGCAAGCCGCACAATTACAAGTGCAATTTATAGTATATGCTTAAAAGGGAAACGGTATGATAACCAAGCAGTAAGGATCAAGTCCAAATGTCGGACAAAGACTTGGAAGAAATCACTGATGTCCTAGATCTTAGAGCATCTTCAGACCTATCCACCTGCTAGAAACTATTCGTAGGAGAGATGTGGAAGCTCTTTGTTGATGGCACGTCCAACAGACATGGGACAGGACTTAGGATAGTCCTCATATCGCCAGATGGCTTGACCATTGAACAGGCAATTGTACTCAGATTTCTAGCATCTAATAACAAAACAGAGTATGAAGCATTGTTAGCGGACTTGAAATCATCCTATTAGATGAAGGCCACTGAGCTAATAGTGTATAGTGACTCCCAATCGGTAGTCAACCAAATATCTGGCAACTATGAAGCAAATGATGACAGAACGGCCAAGTATCAAGAGCTGGTTAGAAATAAAATCATGAAATTTGAAGTCATGAGGATAGAACAAATCAGTTGAGAAGAAAATAGCAAGGTAGATGAACTGGCCAGTTTCGCATCGATGGTAGACATTTCTATTCCGCACCCTTTACTAGTTGACTTCTTGCCAAGATCAAGCATCGAAGAACCTAAAGCAGCTGAGGTATTCTGTGCCGAGCTAGGTCCCGTCTAGATGGACCTCATCATTGTGTTCTTGAAAGATAGGATTTTTCCATAAGACAAGAAGAGGCCAACAAGACTCGTGCAAAGTTGTAACGATTTTGGCTCTTCCTATCCCTAGTGCTATACAAAAAGTCCTTCACGGGACCGTATTTGAAGTGTGTCCATCCAAGCAAGATCGAGACATTCTTGTTCGAAATTCATGAGGGCATTTGTTGAAGTCACCAAAGGCAGATCTTTGGCCTACGAACTATCTCACAAGGGTACTGGTGGCCATACAAGCACGCAGACGCAGAGAAGTACATCAAGAAGTGCAAAAGTACCGTAAATTTGATCGATCCATCAACTAGCCAGAGCTCCTACCTTGACTAGCCCTTATTCTTTTGCAATGTAGGGCTTAGACATAGTGGGACCACTTCCGATCACCGGGCAACATGAAGTTCTTTATTGCAATGACAGACTACTTCACAAAATGAGTGGAGACAGAGGCACTAGCCTTCATCAAAGAGAATGACATCAAGAAGTTTGTCTAGTAGAATATCATAACTCAGTTTGGGATTCCTAAAGCCTTGATATCTGACAATGGCATCCAATTTGATGGAAGAATTTTCAGGTTTTTGCAAAGAGCACAAGATCGAATTCTACAATTCCACACCGGCGTACCCTCAAGCCAATGGCCAAGCCGAAGCCTCCAACAAAGTAATCTTAGATGGTCTGAATAAGAGGCTAGAAAAAGCAAAAGGAAAATGGGCTGAGGAACTTCCCCATGTCTTGTGGGCTTACCGAACTACACCTAGGTGGTCGACTGAGGAAACGCCTTTTGTCTTGGCCTATGGCATAGAAGCAATAATCCCCCTGAAAGTCAGCCTTCCCACCATTAGAAACAAAAATTTTAATCTAGATTTGAATGGAAAGACAATAGCCTTGGAGCTAGATTTAGCCGAAGTACGAAAAGAAAGGGTGCTGATCCACATCGCTTCGTATCAGCAAGAATTATCTAGAAAATATAACAAAGTAGTGCATCCAAGGCAATTCAAGATTAGAGATAGGGTACTACGCAAAGTAAATGGGAAACACTTTGGTGCTTGGTGATGGAAAATTAGGAACCAACTGGGAAGGGCTATACAAAGTGGTGGGATTAGCAAGAAAATGAGCTTACCATTTAGAAGATGTAGACGGCCGAGCTATCCCAAAGCTATGAAACACGGCCAATCTCAAGATATTATATTTTTAGCGTTTTGTACTTGTATTTTTTCAACTTCTTGTTTGACATTTAATAAAACAATTAGATAGTTGTTTCTGAAAATTTTTTAATACTGGTATTTATTTCGATTTTCATGTAAAAAATCTTTGCACAACTGGGCACAGAGTGGGTTGGCAGGTTTGACCAACTCTTTCGGGAGTCTTTGGCCAGATGGTTATCTCAGCCAAAGCAGGTTGGCAAGTTTGACTAATAGGTTTTGGGATTCTTTGACGGAGATGGTTATCCCGCCAAAGAAGATTAGTAGGTTTGACCAACAACTTTATGAACTTTTTGACCAAGACGGTTATCTCGATCGAGAACGTTGCTAGGTTTGACCAACTTGTTGTACTCTCTCGACCAAGATGGTTATCTTGGGCACGTAGGTTAATGTGTTTGGCCAACAATTTTTGAACTCTTTGACCAAGATGGTTATCTTGGCCACGGAAGGTTGGCAAGTTTAACCAACTATTTGAACTCTTTGGATCGAGATGGTCATCTCATGCAAAGAAAGTTGGCGTGTTTGACTAACTTTTTATACTCTTTGATCGAGATGGTTAACGCAGCCACAGAAGGTTGGCAGGTTTGACTAACTATTTGAACTCTTTGACCGAGATGGTTATCTAGGCCAAAGAAGATTGACAGGTTTGGCCAACTTTTTGTACTCTTTGACCGAGATGGTTATCTCGGTCAAAGAAAGTTTGCAGATTTGACCAACTTTTTGTACTTTTTGACCAAGATGGTTATCTCGGCCAGAGAAGGTTGGCAGGATCAGGTATGGCCAAGCTGGTTAGCTTGGCAAAGCATAGATACAAAGTGGTATGAAACATTTCAGAAGAAGTACAATGGACGTGCAAAAAGTATGACATTTTTCATTAATTGAAGAACTAAGAGGAGAGGGAACTAGCCCGGTTACATTGTCAAAATTGAAAAGAAGAAAAAGAAAACAGAAGCCAAAAACAGAAAGAGAAAATGGTAACATGATCACACAAAAAGGTCATCCAGCTCGGCCTTAAGGTCAGCACCAACTTCACCACTGGGCTAGCATCATTTTCTTGTGGTAGATCAGTGATGCCTTCTTCAACGATCAAGAGTGGCTAGATCGGGTTGGGCAATTCCGCCTAGACTGGCCACGCACTTTGGCGACAAGGTCTATAGCGACCGGAGGAGCATTGACCGGCGCCGGGCTATCTTACTCCTCCACTTGCAGGAATTTTTTTTTGTTGCACAACACTAGCGTAAGCCGTCATGTAACTTAGGATGTATTGGGGAGGTAAATTGAGGAAGATCTTAGAATTTGCTACCTAGTTGAGCTTCTCAGCCGCCACTTTCCAGCCGCACTAAAAGAAGATATCCTTGGCAGCTTTGCATTGCTGGACGTAGGTTTCTTCGCCTTCCTGGTAACCTTGGTCCTTAGTGTCCTCCATGTTCTCCAACATCTTCTGAAAGGCCTTAATTTCGGCGTCTTTCTTCTTCTCAAGTTTGGCCAGCTCACGCAAGTAGCGGTCTTTCTTTTTCGCTAGAGCTTTCTATTTATCTGCCTTGGCCATCTGAACTAGCTCGGCCAATTGATCTTAGTCAAGAATCAGCTACCAACTTGGCCTTGACCTCTTTGAGTTCGTAATCTTTGGCCTCGGCCTCAGCTATGGCCGCCCTAGCAGTCTTCCTCAATTCTAGCACATGCTAGTGAGCAACGTAGCTCTTCTGCATGGTCTGTAGTTCAATCAGTAAACAATCAGTTAAATCGAGCATAGAGTTGAGGGAAAGGAAAAAGAAATGTAGAGTCCACTTACCAGGACAAGCGATGTAAACGGTTAATTGAACCTTTGAGTCTTGAATCGTTTCATTCTTGGTAGTGATGTAAATGGTTCAAGAGTCATTGTCAACCACTTCCCTTGATCTTTCATGATAGGGAGGTGGTTTTGAGAGTCTTATTTTGTTGCATTTATTAAACTTGCACACTTGGTTTATAAGCCATCATGCAATGAAATTGCATCAATTGGTGGTTTGTGAAATCAAACTTACTACTCCTTTGAGTTGTTCAAATGATAAGGAGGGGTAAATTATGCAAACAAATCCTTGAGAATACACTATCTCTACTCTGTTTGCTCTCATTGCGTGAGAAAGCCCACCATCGCTGGTCGCAAGCTATCATCAGTGGACGGCAGGCCCTCTGCCGGCCACCAGTGCAAAATCCAACAATGTTCTTTTGAAGCAGAATAGAGTTGGTCTGGAGGTGGAAATCAGTGGAAATGTTCTACTGTGCAACAGAGGCATTCAGCAGTAGAAACACTGGCTTTTTCAGGTGGAAACCGCATTCATGCATGAGCCTTCCATCAATCCTCGACATCCGTGTTGTAAATATATTAGTTTTGTACTTAAAATAGTGGCTTTGTAATTAATTAGTTAGAATAGCTAATTCGTCTCATGTTGTAATTATTTTAATTAGCTAGATTAGTTAATTAATTAGTTCATTTGGTTTGTAATAATTAGTTAAGTAGTTTAGCTAAATTATTCATTTGTTGTTGTAATAGTTAGGTAATTAGTTAGCTAGTTAGTTTATTCAAATCCTCTTGTGTGAGGGCGTAATGTTGTAATAATGTGTATGTCTTCCAACTCCACGTCTTTCTCCCTTTTATTGACTAGCTTATGATGGTTAGTTTAGGACATCATGTTTTGTTTAGCATCTTTCATGCCTTGTATCCACTTTTATTGCATACATGGAGGCTCGGTTCATCATGCTAACTTGCATTATTAGTCTAACGCTTCTTTGAATACATGCTTAGACTGCACGCTATCAAATTGATTCATATGCCATATTAATAGCCGAGTCTATTAGTTGCATTTTTGCATGCGTTGCATTAGTCATGTTGCATAAGTTAGGATCACGCATTTTTCTAACTCTATCATCTTCTTTTTGGCTTGGTGTACTAGGTGAGCTCTTTTATTTGCTTTAACATATTGCATGAATGTAATTGTTGCCATGTTTAGCATGCTTGCCATGAGGCTAATTGCTTAATTGATAAACTATTTGAATGCCTGTGGAAGAAGGCTAGTTGCTTGAATTGGAATAATTTGAGTAATGTTTATATGCGATCACTTTTTCAAGTGGTACATATTCGAAACAATTTTGCAAACGAACATGAGCCAAATGTTTCAATTCTTGCAAGTTAGTCGATACTTGTGTGTGTGCACATCACATAATAATGCTAGCATCATAAATCGGAACAAGACCATATAATGTAAATAAGAATCACATCATGATTAGTAGAGGCCGATCTTTGATCAGGTGAGCGGGAGTGCTCAATTCATGACCTTCCCCTCTCGTACCTAAGTTTCCGAGCTGAGACAATCTTGGTGATGATGGACACGTGGCCTTTGGCACGAGTCATGGGTTTTTTAAATTTCCTAAAAATTATTTAGGTGGCGACTCTGTATATGGCAAAGCAGTCTATTTGTGACATTTTTTATTCAAAATCAATTTTTCAAAAGATTTGTCGAATTTGGACTCTTTGGTGTTTATCTATTTCACATTACACTTGTGAGATCAGATTCAGAACCGCAGGAGTTCGATACTATAGGGCTTATTTGTCTTCTGAGAGGGGGCACGAAAAGTCAAGCTACAGTTTCTGGCGACTCTGCTGGAGAATTAGAGAACTTGACTCGAACTTTATGATGTGAAAGACCAAGACACACTCACTATTTTCTGTGATAGCACTAGTGCTATCAATATCTCCAAAAATCTAGTTCAACACTCTGACACTAAACATATTGACATTTGTCACCATTTCATTCAAAAGTTAGTTGAGGAGGGCATTGTGGTTCTTGAACATGTACCCATTAAGCATCAAAGAGAAGACATTTTTACAAAACCCCTTGATCTTCTTATGTTTGAGTTCCTTAGAAAGACCTTGGGTGTAGTGCTCATAAACTAGAGTGTGATTTGTTGCATAAGTGGTTATGTGTGATTGGCATTCTGTGTACTTGGATGTTATTAATCTTATTGTCATTGATACTTATCATCTTTGCACATAGATTTATTTGAACCCCCCTCATGCTGCTTGCAAGGATTTATGTGTACTTGACAATGGCTCATTTTGTATGTACATGCTCATTGATTTCATGATCTCATTTTGTACATATCATTGAGTTACATTGTTGCAAAGGTTTTCGTTAAGTGATCAAATTTCTCTATGAACATCTAGCATTGCAGCTTATGCATTTCTAGAGGAATTGACTTATACTAGTATATCATGGGTGATGTTGAGTCTCTTAACTACCTACCATCTTTTTGCATCTCCATAGCTTTCCCCTCAATTCTTTATAGTCAATGCATGAGGAAAAGGCTACCTCAGAGGCACCAACCAGGCTATCCCTATTATATCCATGCTTCTCTAGTTTGGTTTCCATACTTTCGAGTGTGAAAGCCGCCAGTGAGTGTCCAAAAGAAAGATAGCAAGAAAAATCAATAAAAATGATCCATTGATTGAGGGGAAGCTGTAGCTTGACTTTTCGTGCTCCCTCGGATATGACTAGCCCTACAGTTCGAACTCCCATGGTTCTGAATCTGATTCCACAAGTGCAATGTGAAATAGATAACACAAATGAGTCCAAATCCAGCAATTTTTTTAGAAAATCGATTTTGAATCAAAATGCCAAAAATGGACTGCTTTGCCAAATTACAGAGTCGCCACTTAAATATTTTTGAGAAATTTCGAAAACCCATGTCTCATGCCAAAGGCCACGTGTCTGTCATCACCAAGATTGTCTCGGCTCGAGAACTTAGGTACGAGAGGGATTGAGCACCCCACTCGCCCGATCAAAGATCAGCCTCTACTAATCATGATATGATTCTTATTTACATTATATGCTCTTGTTCCGATTATTAGACTAATTTACTATATGTTGCACATAAGTATAGATTAATTTGCAAAAATTGAAACACTTTGATTTCATGTTTGTTTGAAAATTATTTTTGAAGATGTATCATTTGAAAAAGCGATATCATGTGTATTTCGATCAAACTATTCCAGTTTAAGCAATTAGCCTCCATCCACAAGCATTCAAACAATTTATAACTTAAGCAATTAGACTCATGGTAATCATGCTTGACATGGCAACAATCACACTCATGCAATATACTAAAGCAATAAAATGCTCACCTAGTACTTCGAGGCGAGCCAAATCAAGAAAAATAATTTGAAAACATGCATGCCCCTAATTAATTCAATATGACTAAGGCAACACATGCAAGATGCAATTGATAGGCTTGGCTACTGATATAACATGTGAATCAATTTGATAGCATACGGTTTAAACACGCATTCAACGAAGTAATAAACAACAATGCTTGTTAGAATGATGAACCGAGCCTTGATGCATGCAAGACAAGTGGATGCAAATCATGGAATAAACTAAATGAAACATGATGTTCTATTATATCCATCATAAGAAAATAAATAAAAGGAAGAAAGACGTGGGGTTGGAAGACATACACAAAATATTACATATTGGCCCTCGCACAAGAGGGTCCAAATGGATGCCCTAGCTAATTACTATGAATTAACTAATCTATTACAACCCAAATGAAATAAATTAACTATACTAGCTAATTATTACAACACCATAAATTAACTAACTACTTTAGCTAATTAATTAAGTACAACATAAAACTGACTAGCGATTCTAGCTAAACTAACTAATTAGTTACAAGTCTGCTACTTTAAGTACAACATACTACTATTACAACATTATTTCAATGGATCCCAAGAATTGAAGGACAGTTCATGCATGGGTGTGGATTTCCACTCGAAAATGCTTTCCGTTTTGCTACTGGAATGCTTATTTTGCATAGTCAGGAGATTGCACTAATTTTTCACCTCAGTTTCTGCTCTGTTCTGCAGGAAACAGTACACTGCCTTGCTGGAAAAAGTGGTAGGCAGGCTAGAAGTAGTGGTCGACTGGCCACTGATAGTGGTCTGCTGCCCAGTAAAGGTAGCTTGTCAGCCACTGATGTTGGATTTCTCCTGCTACAATAGAAAATAAACAAAGCACAAATAGAGTATTTTCAGGGGATGTTTGTCTACCCTGCCTCTCCTTATCATCAAACAGCTCAAATGAGAGGTAGGCTCGATTCGCAAGCCATCAATGGGTGCAATTTCATTGCATGATGACTTATGAACCAAGGGATACAATTTCAATAAATGCACAATAAAAGACTCGCAAAACCTGCTCTCTATCATGGATTGGTCAAGGGAAAGGGTTGACATTGATTCTTGAGAACAAGTATGAATCAACTCAAGACTCAATGGGTTCAATTAACGTCTGATTGAACCCAAACCATTTTATTATCTTGTTTCATTTTCAAACCATTGATTACCCCTTGTTAAATTACCTTCCATTCATTAGTCAATTAAGCCTAATAATGAGCTTTAAGTCCACTAAAGAAAGGAAGTACCAAACCAAATATTGTTTTAGGCATAAGAAGGAGATTATGCCATTGGTAATGAACCCCCAAAGGGGTTAAACCATAAAGCACAATATCACCCTTTAAGCTTAAACAACACTCCTTTTAGAGGAACTCTCAAAACAAAGAGAAAAAGCCAAGAAATGAGGGAGATTGCAGAAATGCTTAGAGGTGATCACAAGTATGGAAAATTTGAAATAAATGCTATCAAGTTAAATAGGTTGGTATCTAATGCCTAAAACACCAAACCTATGAGAACCATTACACTACAAGCATGCAATATAAAGCATAAATGAAACAAACATATAAAAACAGTCCTAAGTGAAGCTAAAACAGTGCTAGAATTGAAGTAAAAGAAGCTAAAATAATGGAGAATTTAAGCTAGTAAACAAGCCAAAGGAGGGGAGGCTAACCCCTCGATTTTTGGGACTTCAAAATCACATTTTTAGCCTCTGAAAACCTCTAAAAATCAGTGATAAAAAGTTGAATAAAAAGTTGAGGAAGAGATAGGAAACATAAGGGCAAAAGCTTAGTAGACAAGGTTCAAAGAAGGGTGGTTAACCCCTCCACCTTTGAAAGCTTCAAGCCACAAGTTTCAGCCCATAAAAGTAGTTCAAAAACAGCAAGAAAAGAGAAGGAAGAAGTAGTATAGAGATGCTCAAAATTATACCTCTTGAAGCAAGGTAACTCTTTTGTTAATAAACCCATAAGTTCTCACTTTCAAGGGCTGAGATTTGGGCTCAAGAACCTCAACAAGAAGAGCTAAATTTTTGGTTAAGGAAATGTAGAGAGAGAGTGTATAGGTTGCAAGATAGAGAGAGAGAGAGTGCTATGCAAGTTTTGGTCTTAAGGAATTTTTCTAACCTTAAAAACATGAAGAAAGGTCAAGAATATATAGAAACGTAGGTTGATATCTTGAAAATATCCATATAGAGATAGCTGGAGTGGTGCATGCATCTGTGGAGACAACTAGCAAAAATATCTGGTTTTTGACACAAGTGGTTGGCAGGCCACTAAAAGGGGGGCGGCAGGCCACTAATAGTGGGCGGCCGCCCACTAATAGTGGTCGGCAGGACAAAAATCTATTTCTAGGTCCGACTTCAAACAGGCATATCTCCCTCATCTAGACTCGTTTTTAGGTGATTCTTAAGTCTAAATTAAAGCCCTAGAAGTATAATTTCCAATGGTGGTGGCCTCACATCTAAATTCTAAGTGTGAAAAGAGATATGCCTATTTTAATGAAGGCTTCTCATTTCTTTCCTAACGGATTGATGCCCAACTTCTTCCCTAACTAGTTTTCTTCCATCCCTTGCAATTTCCTCCAACTCCAAACCTATAAGTAAGATGTTTTAAAGATTTTTCAAAGAGTTCACCTCTCTTTCACTTATTTCCACTTTGTCCTTACTCGGTTTACCAAAAAGTGTAATATTTTAAACGAAATGCGAGCCTTGGAACATTGTAAAAACATTTGAAAAAATATTTTGAAAAAGAGGGTTTTAAGGTCAAAAATAGTTTTGGTCAAAAATGGGGTGTAAGGTTGAGATTTAGAAGCTTTTATTGCTGAAGAAATCGAACGTTTGTACAGCATAACTTTCATCATCGAGTGATCAACCTGAGGTGCCCAAGTCTTAAGGGCGGTCAAAAATGGGGTGTCTACAGGAGCCTCCGCCTTTACTCAACAAATACCTCTTGATTCCTAGTGGTTTGACTTTTCTCAGTTGTGCTTAGATTATCTTGCCGGAGGTCCATCCATCCGATCACTACTAGGATTAACTCAAGCGATTGTGGACACTCAAGGATTACACACACACACACAATAACTATGTGAGCTCTCATGTTTTCCCTTGAGCCCTACATCCATATGCTGCCTATGTTCATTGATACATGAACACCTTGCTTGCGAACGATATCATGTTCATATTGTCTATCTTGCAAGATTAAGGGCTTCATGATGTGTGTATTGTCTTATCTTAGTGTCCCATTATTGCCATCGTACTAATCCATATTTGCTTTAGGTAATGCTTGATTATAAGAGTGGTTTTGGGTGTTTAGGGTTATGTGCTTCAGGTGAAATAGGGCTTTGCTTGACTATGGACACAGTTCGAGTGGTGTTTCATGCGCTCGAGCAATAATAATAGCCATTATCAAGCATTTTTGCAGAGGGTTCAAATTTCTGAAAGATTGAAATTTGCGCTCGAGCACTTAAGTTTTGGCTCGAGCGAAGGGACACACTTAAGTCAGTTAGCTCGAGTGGTAAAAGCTTCGTTCAAGCGGTCTGCACGATTTAAAAACCTGCAAACTGTCCTTTTAGTTTATTTTTTTCCCCAAATCCTTTCAACTCTCTCTCTCTCTCTCTCTCTCTCTCTCTCTCTCTCTCTCTCTCTCTCTCTCTCTTTATGCTAGGGCAATTTTAACCCACCTACAGTGTGAGACTTGGTCCTTTTTTATTCTGGGTGATTTCATCTTCTCTAAAGTGATTTTCATCAACTCTTGGTAAGTCCTTTCACTATTCAAGCTGTAATTTCATTTTTTCCTCTTTACTCTCCTTAGATTGTGATTATTTGCTATTTCGGGTGTCTCATGGTATTAGTTTGCCTATTCCATTTTTGTTTTCATAAGTGTCTCTAAGTGATTACATGTCAATTTTTGTACTATGCTTGGTTACATTTGTTTGAGGTTTTTTTTTTTTTTTTAAGGTTTTAACTAAGTCTATATATTTGGGTCTTAGGGTTTATGTTTTTGTCTATATAAGCTGTCATATTCATACTTATGGAGTTGAAGTTCCCATATATATATATATATCGTGCTGCATTATGTTATTATCAATTACTAATGATGGTTGGAATTTGGATTTGAAATTGGGTTTTGGGTTGTCTTTCTCTTGGTTGTCGGTTGTTTGTAGGCGGGTGTCGTTGGTTGGTTCCTTTTGCCCATAGGTCTAAGCCATGTCTTCTTCATCCAAGCATCAAAATTCCACCGCCAATCGCCTAAGTTTTAATACCGAAAAATTTCAGTCTAAAGAGAAGGCCAAAATGTTTAGAGACTTTTATGAGTCTAGGACTGTTCACCTAGAGCATAATGTCCAACGTAATACGATTGAGTCTATTCCCATTCGACCCGTTTTTGACCCTTTGGGTAGGGATAAGGTGCTTTCTTTCTCGGGAAGTCAAAACCTGGATTGGGTTAGGGAGTTTTATTGCAATATTCACGTAGTGGACGATGTAGGTCCCTCATTTAGCACTTGGGTCTGGTCTTAGGCCATTAAAGTCAACCAAGACATGATTCGCAACTTGCGAGGGCTTTCAGCCGTTAGAAATTGCCATTATCCCTTCCTTGTCTCTTCCACTTGTGACTTTAATTTGATAATCTTTGATTTGTGTGGTACGGCAAAAGTTTGGGTTCAAGGGGCTTTAATCAAACAATATGAGCTCCTCTCTTGATTTAGGCTACTTAATCTTATTGCCTATGCCAACCTCCTTGTTACAACCCATAGTTTTGATATTTCTTAAGAATAAGGTTATGTCTTATACTGGTCCTGTTTGATGTAACTGTTAAAACAAATTATAGATTATAGCTTAACAGATTATAGATTATGACTTTAATCGTAAGTCATTAATGTTTGGTATAAATTGTTGGATTATAGATTTAAGTTGCTGAGTAGTATTTGTTAAATAAGCTGTGAAGTAGCTTTTTAATTAACTTTTATTTTTTATTATTCACTATTTGTCTACATTTCTCATAAAAAATAATAATAATATTTTATAGTCCATTTGTGTCTTTTTCTATTTTTAAAAAAATAAAAAATAAAAAAATCTAAGAGTATAACCGTGAATTAACATGTCCATAGTAGAAGCTGATAATCAGAAGCAAGGGGTGAGCAGCTTCTTAGAATCAACTTTTTTGACTTAAAATAAGTTGTTAAAATCAGAAACTGTTTGAAATAAGTTTAACCAAACAGTTCAAAATAACTTTTTAAAAGCCAAAAGCCATAAGTTGGCTCAAAAAAGCCCACTAAACACCCCCACTACATAGATCCCCAACTGCCCATTAATCTCGCAACCTTAATCATCCAAAAAATGATAGCAGTTTTTGGGGGTAAAATTTTTTTATGTCTTCCATATGGTTGTCTTATCAATCAACTTCTCATATCCCTTGAGACTCCATCATGAAATGATGATAAATATGCTACCCCTATCAAACCTTTTACCAAAAAGACTGTATCCGAGAATCGGGCTCATGTTAAAGGGGAGTCTTCTAGGGCAGGTCCTTCTGATGTAAGTGAGGATCAGTTGACAAAGGAGGTCGAGCTCGATGCTATAACTATCCATGATGATGAGCACATTGTCCGTCCACGAACTATTTGAGGCCAGGTCCATCAGTTTGAGCATATCATGACCCAGTGCCTTGACCGGATTGATACTTGGGTTGATGCTTTTAATGGTTGTCTGGATCGCATTGAGCATACCGTTGATCAGCCATCTCTGCAGCTCGCCCAGATTCTCTCTCTTTTTCAGATGCAACAACCTCTACATCCACTATATTAGTGACAGCCTGTTTGTTTTTTCTCTATTTGGACATGTTTTTACTGTTTTATTAGTGGCATGTTTCTTTGGATAGTCTTGCACAGCTTTGTCTCTCGGGGACAAAATGGGGGAGTAATATTTGTGGATTATTGGTTGGGTTATGGTTGTTTGGATTTTGAATTATGGTTGTTTGGGTTTGGATTATGTTCATTATCTCTAGCTATTTTTTTGTGGGCGTTGTTTTGTGTGCGATGTTTTATAATCTCTGCAAGTGGCTCACTTCGCACTGTGTTTAAGAAGTTAGGAGTTTGTGTCTAGTGCGTGTGTTTGTTAGGAATGATTGTTAGAATGTTTTGTCTAGGAATTGACAGAGGGGGAGATTGTTAGGTCCCCTTGTGTTGTCAATTTCGCGATCAAACATAGTTTCAGTTGTAATTTGTGCCTTCGTTTTTTGTTGGACCGATCGAGCGAAGCTTTTACCGCTTGAGCGAAGAAGTTGATCTCTCAGTAGTTTTAGGTGTCTACAAAAATACTAGGAGTTCTAATTGTATGCTCGAGAGAGACTTCCATTGCTTGAGCGAAGGCACTTATGGATTCCACGCATATGAGGCATACCATTCAAGCGACCATTCCTGTGCTCTTGCGGTCTCCATGACCCTGTTCACTATAATTAGTGCGAAAGTCTAATTTTAGGGTTACAACTTCCAGATCTTATTCTTGAGAGATAGGATTTTTCTTTGGAGCCTTTTTACTTGTTTCTTTGATTTCTTTGTGAGTTTATCTCATGATTTAAGTCGATTACATCAAAGGCTTGTTTGATCATTCAAATCAAAAAGTTTTTGATCGGTGGATTCTGATGATTCGAGCGTGAAGGCTATGAAGGAGTTTGTCGTGGGTTCGACTTGGGTGTTGTGGATTCAACATCAGAGTAATCAATTTCGAGACAAAGGCGTTGGTGAAAGAGGCACAAGTTGTTCAAGACAAGTTTACAGAGTGTTGAATAAATTGTTTGGTAATCTTGTTTATCTGCATTCTTCATAGTGGATTGATTAGATGCGTTTCACCCATGGTTTTTTAATCATGATTGGAGGTGCTCCAACTGTGATTTTTTCCATGTAAAAATCATTTGTGTCGAGTTATTAATTGTGAAACAACAATCTAAATCACTTTTGTACGTATTAGATGATTTAGATTGTTAGTTTTGGTTGTTTGGAAATTGTTGCAATTGAACTTGTTTCGAATCACGAATCATGTAGGTTTTTCATATGTGATGCAAATGCTTGATAATTGTTTAAGGTTATTCTTTAATTAACTAATAGGTTGAAACTGCCTAAATTGCCCAATGTGCAATTTGGTTATGGATATCAAATGTGCCAATCAGCCATTGATGGTTTAGTTTTAATATATATATATATATATTTTCAAGTTGGAACTAGCACACCCCTAGTTGGGGTTGGAGGAAAGTATGGTGCAGTGGTAGTGGAAATGGTGAGGTATAGTTAGTGGCTTATGTCCCTTTGTTGTTGTTGTTGCCAGTATCGTCATCTTTTTCTTTTCTTTTTAATTGTATCTCGAATAATTTAAGTAGAAAATTAACTAACTAAGCCAGGATATTTAGTAATTCTATTGACGGTGTTTGGTAACCCATGAGTTAGGCTATTTTAGTCTCTTTTATGAAAAAATCCATGTAGCCTGACTGTAACTGAGGTACCAAGGTTGTTGGCCAGCTGGATGTCACTATGTTGGTAAAAAGACATTTTTACCCATTGTGTAGCTCATATAAAAAAAAAAACAGAGACAATCGATGATTTGACATTTCATTGTATATATTTTTTTAAAAAAAATATCAATTGTCATAATTATACTTTTTGTGTTAGTAATGAATTTGAAAGAAGGGCAAAATAGAAAATTATTTCTTTTTTTATTTTTATAATTTTCAAAAAGATACTAATATTTTGGGACAATAAAAAATCAAATAATAAACTAATATTTTGGGATAGAGAGAGTAACAAGTTTTGGATATTTATAATTTCTATAGTGAGATTTGTTAGTATACTAATTAATATACAAATTGCTTATAAATATGTCTATTTATTTTGTCACACAAACATGAACTGAATTTATTTATTACAAACAAATTTAATTATGTAACATATTTGTGAACCCAGGTCAACAAAGGTTGGACGGTTGCAGTACACTACCACGTCATAGGCTGCATTTTTTATTTTCAAAAATGATAGAGACTCCTTTTTTTGGGATCCTTACGAAGGAGCTCAACCATTGATGGTGTGGGCCCTACACATACATGAGTGGGTCCCGCATATACATCAATAGTTGAGATCCAAAGGGAGTTGTGGGGGTCCCAAAAAAAGGGGGTCCCAAACATTTTTCTTCTATTTTATTGTTTTTTGTATGGATAGTTTGGTCATTTTACATTACACTATCATTTCAAACACATTTTTCAATACAACTCAAATAAAAATTCATTCCATCTTTCCAAACACAAAAATTAAAATAGCCTACTAAAATAGTTAAATAGTCAAAAAACCTAAAAAATAGCCACTTCCCAAACACTCATATTCTATTAATTGGACTAACCAGGGTGACAGTTATATTTCAAAAAATAAAAGGGGTGCAATATGATTTCAGTAATAAGTAGGGGTGAGCATGGTCCGGATTGGATCGAATTTGGGTAAAACCAGGACCAATCCGTTATCTACTATTCTTGAAAAATCGGAACCAATCCAATCCGTTTAAATCATGGAACCAATCCGAACCAATCCATTTAAATACGGATTAGATCGGTTTAGGACCACATATTCATATAATTAAATAACAAAATATATATATATAACACTTTAATTTCATAAAAACATAAACATAGCGCTATATTAGTTCCACAATAACAATATATTTTTTTATAATAGCGACATAATGTTCTAGAATTTAAACAATCATAGAAAAACTGGTTTCACCATAAATATTTAGACTATTACAAATTAAAACTAAAAACTAACAAACAAAAGTAATAAAAAAAGATATTATACGGGATTTAGGTTTGAGTTTAGGTTTTATATAGAATAAGAGAAGATACTATGGGGGAGGATTTATAATAAAAATATAGACTATTTGTAAACGGTCCGGATCAGTTCCAATCCGGAACCGTGGGGTTCAATCCGGAACCAATCCATAGACTACGGATTTTTAATTTTTCAATCCGAAACCGAACCACGGATTCAAAAAACCAATCCAAACCTATCGGATTGAACTGGATTGGATTGGATCGGATTACGGATTTTACGGATTCCTTACTCAGCCCTAGTAATAAGGGGATGTCAGTGTCATTAATCCATTAAAAATGAGATAGAAAAAGTATAAAAAAAATCACAAAAAAAAAAAAACGCAGGGTTTAAGTTTTATAACAAAATAAACGTTAAGTTTTTTAGTTTATTAATTTAAATTCTAATCTTTTTATTTATTTTCAATTTAAACTATTTACATATTTTTATCAAATAAACTGTTGGAAAAAAAATATATTTAGTCATTAAACTCAATGGAAACAACTATTTTGGACATTTTTGGTATACTTACATTGAGTTTACTGACTAAATACCATTTTCCAGTCAGTTTTACTTAACACAAATACGCAAATAATTTCAAATAAAAATAAATCAAAAGAACAAAATTTAAGTTGATAAATTAAAAACTCAAGGATTCTTTTTGTAAAATAAAATTAAATACCCTGAGGTTCTTTTTGTAATTTTCTCAAATATATATATATATATATATATGCATTTTTAAAATAAAAAATGAAGAAAAATAAAAATAAAGATTTAATAAGAAATTATTTTTCAAGTACTTGTATTCTAATTAGTATATAACATATTCTTGTAATAAGTCCTTTTATTTGGACATTTGATTTGGATAATTTTATTTTCACACACTAATTTTCCTCAGTTTACACACTTAATAAGATTCTTCCTTAATACAATTTTGCCTTAGGATAAAAAAAAACAATAATACCCTTAGCTTTTTTTTATTCAAAGCATAATTTTAAAATACCATAGCCATCTTTTATTGCCAACTCCATCTCTTTCCTCCGTCATCCCTTCTCATCGCCACTTTTCCTATTGTCTGCTATCATTTTCCGCCATAAATTATATACTCTCACTTATAATCCTCGTCGCAAACTAGCTCACTTTCGAGATTGATTATAGAGGTCTAGGATAGAAGGGAATAAGTTGGGAGTGGTAGTGGTGACAATAGTGATAATGACAACAATGGCGACGGCGACAGCGATGGCGACGGTGACAGCGATAGCGATGGCGATGGCGATGGCGATGGAGGATTGAGAATGACGGCAAAGATGGTGTAGATTGTGTAGGTGAATGGAAGAAAATTAAGTTTTTGAAATTGAAGATGAGCTTATTATTAAAATAAAGAGATGTGCATTGAGATTTTATATATTTTTTGATGTGTGTATTGAGAATGTGTTCATTGAGTGTGTGCACTGAGAAAAAATAGTGTGTGAAAATAGAATTACCCTTTTGATTCACCAAATCCTAATTCTTATATTTAAAGTATTTTATGAACAATTTTACCCTTACAAATATTTTTTGCACCCTTAACAATTTAGTGATGTGAACATTTATATTTGACACTAATAGTGAAAATGTTCACATTGACGTATAAATATTCACATTGACAGTGTGAATGTTCACATCACGGAACATTTATACTATCAATGTGAATATTAATAAGTGTTTTACTCTATTATTATTATGATATTTTGGTAACCATGTCACTCATATAAATTATTGGAATATAAAAAAATAATTTAGATTAAGTAAAATATAAGTAGATGAATCGATAAAGAATAAAAAGCGATTTATGAATAAATATCCCAATAAATATTCAACCAAAAAAAAAAAAAAAAAGTCCCAATAAAAATCTATGCGGTTTTAAATAAGAAAATGAGATATGTAAAAGTATATGTCAACTTTCAAAAAACTTTTAAATATAGAAACTAGGGCAAATAGAAATATATATCATGTAAAATGCTTGTAATAAAACTTCCTTGAAACATTGTACTGTATTATTTGAAAAAGGACCATTTGTTGATTCGTAACGAATTGCTCAATTATCACAAGAAATGAAACTGCTATTCATAATGTCTTTTCTAAAACTTTGGTTAATTGGCCACCAGTTAAGATAAAATTTAGCTGTCCCCTCAAATATTCTTTTGTTTTCTAAATTTTGGAGAATTTTTTTTGAAGATAATAAGATTTTATAAGATAAAAGACATAAATATTTTCATAATAGTTAAGCTTCCTCAATATTTTCACAGAAAAAACTCTGACTCAAAAAAATTTTCTGTGAAAATTGAAATTTCTTTGAGTCGGATAAAATTTTTTTGAGTCGAATTTTCTCTGTAAAAATATTGAGGGACTTTGACTAATAAAAAAAAAATCTTGAACTTCTCCTACCACACAAAGTTGGAGAGAGATGTTTCACTAATTTTCTTCTAAATTTTTAGAAGAAAACATTATCAGGATTACTTTTTCAATTATTTTATTCAAAAAGCTATTGTTTTTAAAATTTATTTTTTATATTTTTAATTAATAATGTAAAAATCTTGTTATTATTTAACGGGAAATTTCAGTTCAGGGATATTTTGAAAAATAATTACAAATGACAAATTTTATAAATATTTGAAGGGGCTGAATGTAAAATGGGTCGGGTCCAAGCCTTGGGACGGCGCAATCCGATAAAGCCCAAATCCAAGTGGGTCAGATAAGTATATGGGCTAATCAGTTGAGCCCAGCTTCGTGATCAATAGTACGTCCAAGTCCTCAAGCACTTGGGCCCAACTTCATGATGGAAAGGTCACCCAGTAGTAGCTGATGCAGGCAGCTGAGACGAAATGTGTGGGCCGGACAGATAAGTACCCAGCCCATCTTTGTAAACGAGCCTGGAAACGGCCGAGCTAATGTACACTAGTACTGAACTGAAGAACGTAAGTACCGAACTGGAGAAGCCTCACAAAGAAACGTGGGATCTGTGAATGCAAGCATGTGCAGGATGCCACCTCAGCTGGTCCCCCACGCCTAAAATCACGGAAGTTGTTAAGCCAAGGGAATGTGGTTTGTTATCAGCATGCTTACAATGAGAATACACAATGAATGGCAACTATCAAGTGGTCCACCACGTGGAGCATTCTTTGAAAGGACACTGGCAAGACATGCTCCATGAACTCACCTTGAGAAGCAAGTAAGGAACACTATATGTAGAACATGAGCTTCACATTGAAGAGGGAGAACAATCTCAATCTACACCACACATACATACCCATTCGACTCTATACTCCTACACCGATCACTGATTACCACGCCGGAGGGGTTATCCGGCCAACCCCGGCCGGGCAGCTCTAACGGTGGTTCTTGTTGCAGGAGCCCCAGTCCCTGGATGGTCCAACTGTGAGCAGATCCCAGATCCACTTTCATCTAGTGCGGAAACCGGTACGCACAATTGGTGCGGTGAGCGTGGATCATTTTCATCTCTGAGCTCTGCATTCAGTTTCGGCGATGGGGATTGAGGACATTCCACCTTCATCACATACTCCGCAGACGGAAAAAACGAAGGAAAAAGGTTTGGCACTCCGAGTTCGGAGGAGCAAAGCTGAAACAATAATCGAACCCCGAGTCATCGAACATCGACGCCTTCACGGAGGTTCTTCTCATCATTTCATACGAAAAGGATTATAGAGATCGAATTATAGATTCCATGGGAATGGAGATACAGGAGCTGAAGGCTCAACTAAAGAGGGTGTTAGGTGATCCGACGGAGAAGAGGACAGAAGCAGAGCCTTCCCGTTTGCAACGGAGGAGCTCATCTAGGGAATTACCAGTAAAGAAACTCCCCAGGAATGATTCCGGGCAACAAAGCCAACCAATCCCAACTCAGAGCGAAGCGGCGTAGTCACACAGGGTCACGCCGAGGAGGGCCAAGAGGCGGCGGGAAGTCAACAAACCGAATACCCTCCTCGGGACCTTCGTGACTTGGTGATTGGCAATAAACGAATGAGCAACATCGAGATCATTTGGATCGTCTTGTTCACCAGAGAGAACATCGAGCTGCCGATGACTTGTCTCTTCGCCATTTTCTCTGAGATAGAGACCATGAGACCTCCAAAGAAGTTTACTCCACCAAAGTTCACTTCCCTCGACGGAAGTCGGACCCTCGACGACATCAGTCATTTCAGACAGATGATGTCCCTCTGGAGCCGAGATGAGGCGCTGATGTGCAAAGTCTTCCCATCCAGCTTGGGAGAAACCGGACTCCGATGGTTCGATCGACTCCCCGCTGGATCAATTCACGGCTGGAAGCAGCTCTCCGAAGAGTTCCTGGCCAGGTTCGTTTCCAATACTAAGATCCCGAAAGAGCCGGACACACTGTTCGGCCTCAGGAAGGAGCAAGAGGAAACGCTGCGCAGTTATGCTAGGAGATATTGGGAAGAGTATAACGATCTGGAAGAAAATGTGCAGTGAGCAAATGGCCGTCATGTCGTCAAACATGGTTTTGCGTCCAGGAAAGTAAGTTAAGACAATCACTCACTAAGCGCCCCGCTCACGAAAGACTTGCGCGCCAGATTGAGCGAGATGCTCGCTGGAGGACGATCAGATTCCCATTGAGGTAGTATCGGCGAATGACGGCGAAAAAGAAAAGGCATCGAGGTGAACCGAGGGATTGCGATAAATGAGGTGGATAAGGCTAAATCACATGAAGTCAAGTGACCATGTTCAAAGAGCCAATCTACCGAATCCTGAGAAGATCAAGAGAGAGCCCTTCTTTGTTTGGTCATCGAAAATGATGGGAGATCCATTTCGGCAATCGAGCTCAGGTGCACCTACCATCAAGACAGAGGACACATGACTCAGAATTGCAGAGCACTAAAGCAACACTTGGAGGATCTGGTGGCAGCTGGGCACTTGAGGGAATACATAGATCAGGGTAAGGAGGTGGCCGAGTTGGGGAACCCACTTCCAGAAGTGAACGTAGAGCATCCACCCCGGCTGATAATAAATGTGATCCATGGGACATGACTCTAATCTGAGGAAACACTGAAAGAAGAGATCGCTAAGGCTGCCCAAATTCAGCAAATCATGTCAGTAGAGCCGGCATCGAAAAAGGTACGTACCGTACCAAAATCCCCCCTATGTACTGTCTCATTTACTAGCAAAGATTTAGAAAGCATACAGCACCCACACACTGATGCATTGATCATAACTGTTGGGATTGGGAAACGATTTGATGTGAAACGAGTCCTAGTAGATCAGGGCAGTGCAGCAGACATACTGTATTATGATTTGTTCAGAAAGCTTGGCCTCTCCGAGCAGCATCTCACCCCAGCGACAGCCCCGTTGGTCGGTTTCAATTCACAGCCGGAGTGGCCGCTTGGCCGAATAGTATTGCCAGTCGTAGCGGGAACCAAAACCCTCCAGATAGAGTTCTTGGTTATTAATACACCATCCCCTTATAACGCCATACTCGGTCGCCCGTGGATTCACCGAATGGAAGCGGTCCCCTCAACCTATCACCAGCTCATTCGTTTCCCTACGGAACACGGAGTATAGCAGATTTCAGGGGATCAAGTTGCGTCAAAACATTGCTTCATGGCAGCATTAAAAACGAAGCAACTCTGCAACCGGGTACAGACAGTGGAAGTGGCCGGACAGCCAGTCTTGGAAGACGTGGGAGGAACTCCAGAGGAAAAGATGGTGGAGGATTTGGAGAAAGTCCTAATAGAAGAAGCCGACCCTGAAAAGTACTTCCTTATCGGTACCTCGCTAAGCGCTGATGAGAAACTTCAGCTGCTGGAACTACTGAGGGAAAATATGGAGGTATTCGCGTGGTCAGCATATGATACTCCGGGGTTGGACCCAGAATTTGCTTGCCACATGCTCAACATCAATCCTTCAGCTCGGCCCATCGTACAGAAAAGTCGGAGATCCTCAGTTGAGCACACCGAAGCAGTGATCGCCGAAGTCGAAAAACTTCTGGCCTCAGGAGCAATCAGAGAAGTACAGTACCCGCAGTGGTTGTCCAACACAGTTGTAGTTAGGAAAAAGAACGGAAAATGGAGAGTTTGTGTCGACTTCACTTGCTTAAACAAAGCCTGCCCTAAGGATAGTTTTCCACTGCCTCGCATTGATCAACTAGTAGACTCAACAGCAGGGCATGAGCGCATGAGTTTTCTGGATGCCTATAGCGGTTATCACCAAATACCATTATTCGGCCCGGATCAAGAAAAGACGGATTCATTACTCGAGAGGACCCTCGCTATAGGGTAATACCGTTCGGCCTCAAGAACGCCGGAGCGACCTACCAGCGAATGATCACTCGGATGTTCAGAGATCAATTGGGAAAAACCATGGAAGCCTATATAGACGATATGGTAGTGAAAAGCAAGCTCGCTACAAGCCACCTCACAGACTTGAGAGAAGTATTTTGCATCTTGAAAGCCCACCAGCTTCGCCTCAACGCCTCGAAATGCGCCTTCGGGGTGGGAACAGGGAAGTTCTTGGGATACATGGTCACTCGCAGAGGAATTGAAGCAAATCCGGATCAGATCAAGGCTATACAGAACCTCGAAGTGCCAACCAAGTCTAAGGAACTGCAGAAACTAGCTGGAATGGCAGCCGCACTGAACCGGTTTATTAGCAAATCCTCAGATCGGATGAAGCCCTTCTTCCAAACTCTTGAGAAAAAAGCGACATTTGAATGGAATAGCGAATGTACTGAAGCACTCCAGAACCTCAAAAGATACCTCAGTACACCTCCTCTATTATCCACTCAACTGGAGAAGAGTCAGATCTCTATCTCGCAGTGTCGGATCACGCCGTGAGCACAGTATTAATTCGAGAAGTTGGTAAGGACCAGAGGCCAATATACTACGTCAGCAAGACTTTACTAGACGCCGAAACACGGTATCTACCATTGGGAAAGTTGGCTTACGCACTGCTTATAGCCTCAAGAAAGCTGCAGCATTACTTCCAGGGGCATACCATTAATGTCCTCACTGAATTCCCCCTCAGATCTGTGTTCAGCCGAGCCGATTTCTCTGGCGAGCAATGAAGGGAGAGCTTGGTGAGTTTGACATTAGGTATCAACCCGAACAATCAAGGCCCGTGTCTTGGCGGACTTTGTCGCAGAAATTCCTCGCCAGTCTTGAACCGGGGAATCTGAGCTCGGCAAGACAGTGCCACGCAGGAAAAAACCAGTAACCGGAAGCATGGAAACTCTTTATTGGAAACATCTGGCAACTCTACGTTGATGGTTCGTCCAATAACTGAGGCTCAGGGGCAGGAGTAGTCCTCATTTCTCCAGAAGGATTTATCTGGGAACAGCACTCGAGGCTTGGTGAAAGCTTCAACAACGGCGAATCTGGCGTTATTAGTCGGCTTATGAGCGATTCACAACTAGTAGTAAACCAGCTTTCCGGGGTCTATGAAACTCGGGATGAAAGAATGACTATGTACGCAGGCAGGGCCAGAGACCTACTCAGAAAATTCTAATCCATACGAGTGGAGCGCATCAGTCGGGACAAAAACAGCCACGCAGATGCACTGGCGTGCCTAGGCTCATCAGTGGATACAAATGATGCCAGAAGAATTTGGGTTGAGTTCATACCAGAACCAAGTATTGCATCTCCAGTCCTCTGCAACAACTTAGAGCCGAGCTGGATGGATCCAATATTGGTCTTTTTGAAATCTGGTGAACTCCCCGAAGACAGAAAGGAAGCCAACAAGATCAGGCATAAATCAGCTCGATTTTGGATCTCACCGTCTGGGAAGCTTTACAGACGTTCCTACCTCGGCCCCTACCTCTTATGCGTGCATCTGAATCTCGTTGAGAATGTTCTCTATGAAATTCACGATGGGATTTGTGGATGCCACGTTGGCAGGAGGTCACTGGCGCACCGAGCCTTAACACACGGGTACTGGTGGCCACGAATGCAGCAAGATGCACAAGCGATGCAAAGGTGCGACAAATGTCAGAGGTTTGCTCCACTCATTCATCAGCCAGCCAAAACTCTCACTCCACTCACCAGCCCGTGGCCCTTCGCGCAATGGGGTCTGGATATTGTTGGACCATTGGCGCGTGGCACTGGGAACAGGCGATTCTTCATTGCTGCAACCGACTATTTCACCAAGTGGGTAGAAGTTGAGGCACTGGCAAATATCAAGGAAGCAGACACAAAGCGGTTTGTTTTGAGAAGTGTGGTAGTGCGTTTCGGCATTCCGCGGGTACTAATCGCAGACAATGGAACTCAGTTTGATGGAAAGATCTTCAGGAAATTTTGTGCCGACCTCAGAATCGAGTATAGGAACTCTTCTCCAGGGTACCCACAGCAGAGCGGTCGGCGAAGCGTCGAACAAAACCATCATTAATGGAGTAAAGAAGCGGCTTGAGCGCCAAAGGCAAGTGGGTTGGGGAGTTACCACATGTAGTATGGGCCTACTGAACTACAGCACTGCGTCCCACAAGAGAAACACCTTACACATTAACCTATGGAATGGAGGCCATCATCCTTTGAAGTCGGTCTCCCAACTCTTGATCAATTATTTGAAAGCTCTAGTAACGAGGAAGCCATCGCACAAACCTCGGATATGGCGAGGGTCAAGAGAGGCAAGACGATCGAGCTTGAAGCATATCGAGAATACCATCAGAAGTTTCAACCAAAAAGTTTTCCCAAGGCAATTTATACCAGGAGAATTGGTTCTGAGGAAGGTCATGGATCATAAACGGGTGCTTGGTGAAGGTAAACTTGGGCCGAACTGGGAAGGTCCCTACAAAGTCACAGCCGTAGTTGGAAACGGAGCTTACTACTTAGAGGACCTGAATGGCAAAGCAATACCTCGGCCTTGGAACATAGCAAACCTCAAGAAATACTACCAGTAGAGTCATTTTCCAACCTTTTTATCAGGATGTAAAGGCACTTATTGGTTGACCAATACAAATGTTTTCCCCATTCCAGTCAGATTTATTCAATTCTTGTAATTCGATTTGATGTTTGTCAAGCAAAACTAGCTTTGGTTCTTACCAAACGGAATTAGCTTTGGTCTATACCAAACGGAATTAGCTTTGGTCTATACCAAACGGAACTAGCTTTGGTCTTTACCAAACGGAATTAGCTTTGATGTTTATCAAACGGAATTAACTTTGGTGTTTAACCCAAATGGCCCGATTTGAGCAGTGAGCGGACTCTAGATTCGATTAGCACTCAAACATGCTAAGTGGTATAGCTTGGTGGAAAATGTTTGGCAACCGATTGGAATTTAGCCAAGTGGAATTGCTTGGTGGAAACCGCACTAATGCATCTTAAGTAAACATTTCTATTTAGCCAAGTGGAATTGCTTGGTGGAAACCATACTAACATGTCTTAAGTAAACACCCCTATTTTAGCTAAGTGGCATTACTTGGTGGAAGTTGCACTGACATTTCCTAAGCACACACCTGTGCACCTACAGAACTTCTTAAGTATCAGCACAACAACACTTCAGTATTGACTCAACAACCAGAGTTAAAACAAATTCAACCGAGCTACGCCAAGGGCAAACTTCTAGCATCAGCCTTACTCAGCTCCAGCTGGGGGCAAACAATCGTTTTCAAAAAGCCTACCTGGACCTGAGTAAGACATCTCTCCTTGCATTTCTCTCATACACACTTATACTATCAAAGTTGAAGTAATTTCGATCTTACTTAGCTCCAGGTGGGGGCAAACAATTGTTTTCTTACAAAACCAACCTGGACCTAAGTAAGACCCACTTATGAATTTAAAGCACAGCCATACCATATATCCGATAATCATACCGATCACTAGTTAACCGAGGTCCTAACGATTGCTTTCAAAGGGGCAAATGAGTGCAATGCCACACAGACATCGGCTCCCGAGGTCCCAACAGGCCTTCATAGGGCAAGCAAGATAGAATCGACGAACATCCATTAAAATTCAACACAGAACCAGACCGAGCATCTATTCGGCCCCGAGGTCCCAACAATGCTCGTAGGGGCAAGCAAGTATAAGAAATGTTCAAACATAGAAGCTAAACAACATCAAATTGCAGAGTTCAAAAAGGAAACCATATCATCCAAGCAAAGGGCACAGAAGGCCTCATAACCAGCAGTAAAAAAAAAATAAAAAAAATAAAAAAAAAGGAAGAAAGAAATTGTCTTCATCAGAACAAAAATATAAAAGGTGCAACTTTCAACTCTCATCACTTCAGCAATCAACTTTCATCAACAACAGGCAGTTCAGGAGTAGCATCAACAACTTTGTCAAGATCATCCGCGGGAGGAACAGTAGAGGGGGCTCCAACTTCCTGAGGAATAGGAGCCACCTTAACCACACCCTCCGTGGCCTCGGTTTCGTGGTGGCAACCCCTTCAATGTCCATCGTTTCAGTGGCAGCATCCATGCTCTGGGTCTCATTCACAGGGTCATCTTCAGGGGAAACATCGTCCGGCAGAACAGCAGGGATAGGAGTAGTCTTCGAGCCAGAGGACTTCGAGGGAACAGGGACATCACGATACAGAGAAGAGCCTTCAGGAACCATCGCAGCAGCTAAGGCACTTGTCCAACCCTTCACAAAGAGCTTGTCTCGCAGCACCAGAACTTCCTCTTTGTAAACGGTTCCAGCTTCATCCAGCTGTTGCGGTGCTTGGCCTCCAAATTGACGCTCGCCAAGCACCATCACAGGCAATAACCTCGGCTCGGCCACCTTCCTCCTGCCGGGCACAGGTCTCAATAGCAGCCTCCTTTGATTGTTCAGCAGAAGCGACAATTTTGCTCAAACGGAAGGCCTCCCTCTCAGCAGTTCGGCGTCCCTCCTTCTCCGACTCCAAGCTTATTGTCAGTCTCTCCGCATTCATCGCAGCCTCCAACACGGCCCTTTCCAGCTCCTCAGCGCGGGTAATGGACAGGTGCATTCTCTGGATACACTGCAAAGAACAACAAAGAACTTCGAAACAAGGAAGATGGCAGTACAACAGTAGGGTTAAGGAAAGCGAAGAGAAAAGAACCCACAGCAGCCAACATTTGAAGGGTCCCCTTCATGATAGGAATGTCACGAGGCCCATTATGTCCAGCCATATCAACCGGCATCAACAAAAACTTGGTTAAACTAAAAGCAAAATCCTGTGAAGCAACAACAGAATCAGAGGTAGAGACGGGCCTGCCATCATATGATATCGGTGGCTCCCATTTCTCAAAAGTTTCGTCTTCAGCGGGGTCCTGAGAAGTCTCCCCCACTACGGCCTTACCAGTTTCCCTCATTCTCTTTTTTGCTCGAGGCGAGAGGGCTCGGCGGTAGTTACTGGGGTCCCAAGTGCTCCAACCTCCTTCTTCACCTCCATAAGGCTCTTCGTCTCGGTCTTCTCCACGGGGACTTGCAAAGCGCTAGGGGCTCCGAAGGCCTCAGCCTCTAAGTCCACCAGCACCCTCCTCTTCGCATCGATCCGCCTTGTGGCCAGGCGGGGCGCTCCTCAGTGCATCTTGAACAGTGCGGCGTCACGGAACCAGTGGGGTAAGAGACACCTTGGTCTCGGTATCGGAATCCAAAAGCGGTGATGAGTCTCGCCTTCTTCGGCATAACAGAGCGTAATCGGGTGATAATCCAACAACTCGAGGCGGATCTCCTCTTATATCTCAAAGCCTTGATGGCTTGGCGTTCTCCGGTTCGGTCTTCGTTGGAAGCAGGAAGGTTCTCAGTAAAGAAGACAAAACCATCGAACAATATTGAGCAGTAAGAAAGCGAAGGCATTAAAAAAGGAGGCTCAGACCTGGATAGCCATCTTTCTGTGGCATCCTCTCAGATTGAAATTCGGTCCCGGCAGGAAACTCCCAGTTCCCACCAACTTGCAAGAAATCATCATTGTGTTTATCTGAGTCCGGCAGTCCAGTGACTAGATGACAATCAGCGGAGCGAACACGAAGGTAGTATGTACTATGGTCCTTATTGTGAGAAAGGGTGTAACATCCCAGAATATCCCAAATATCGAGGTTCAAACCTAAGCGTCTATTAAGGGCAGACACTCCACAGACAACACGGAAAAGATTTACAGACACCTGCATCGGGGTCAACTGGACCTGATGCAAAAAGCGACGCAACAACGGGTCAAGAGGAAACCGCACCCCTCCCTCGACGATAGCAGCAACGAGAAAGGCAACGGTGTTCCTCGTGCCCATGCGTTTGGCATCCACCTTCGCCAGTGATAAGGTAACATCATGAGGAATGTTGTAATCTAAACGGAACACGTCCATGGCTTCCGGAGTATCGACCAGAGAACGGAATTTCCCCATTTGATTAAACTAGTGGGACAGAAACGAGACACCAGACCAGACGATTGAGACAGAAAGAGAGGAAGAATCGTAAGAAAACTTACAGCAGTGACCACGAAGCAAGGATCAGCGGTGAAAAAAGCCCAGGCGGAGCACCGGCGAGATCGATCCAGCAGAATGGGAAGAGGCTCTCTCTCTTTCTCTCTCTTTGAAACTAACAATAGAAACGAGGAGATCAAAATCGAGGGGGTTTGAATCAATAGCCTGAGCATTTATTGTGCTAGTCGGCGTGCAGTCACACAAAGCACGATCTTCAGCATGGAATCGACGCATAATCTCTGCACGCCTATCACGCGTTGCCACGTGTCACATGAAAGGACGCATGCAGAAACCGTGTGTCAGGATTGAACCGTCACCAAGGCCGAACTGGGGAGAAGCCGAGACGACGCGACGCTTCGAGGACAGAACAATAGCTCCCCCCAAGGGAACCTTGGCGCGAGCTAGGGGGCAAATGAAGGGGCTGAATGTAAAATGGGTCAGGTCCAAGCCTTGGGACGGCCCAATCCGATAAAGCCCAAATCCAAGTGGGTCAGATGAGTATATGGGCTAATCAGTTGAGCCCAGCTTCGTGATCAATAGTACGTCCAAGTCCTCAAGCACTTGGGCCCAACTCATGATGGAAAGGTCACCAACCAGAAGGCCGTCTGGCCGAATCAGCAGATCGGGTGGTAGACAGATAAGTACCACCCATCTCAGAACGAGCACGAAACGGCCGAAGCTAATGTACACCAAGATCGAATCAAGAACGTAAAGTACCGAATCGGAGAAGCCTCACAAAGAAAGCGTGGGATCTGTGAATGCAAGCATGTGCAGATGCCACCTCACCGTCCCCACGCCTAAAATCACAGAAGTTGGTAAGCCAAGGGAATGTGGTTTGTTATCAGCATGCTTACAATGAGAATACACAATGAATGGCAACTATCAAGTGGTCCACCACGTGGAGCATTGCTGAAAGGACACCTGGCAGTACCTGTACTCCATGAACTCACCTTGAGAAGCAAGTAAGGAACACTATATGTAGAACATGAGCTTCACATTGAAGAGGGAGAACAATCTCAATCTACACCACACATACATACCCATTCGACTTTATACTCCTACACCGATCACTGATTACCACGCCGGAGGGGTTATCCGGCCAACCCCGGCCGGGCAGCTCTAACGGTGGTTCTTGTTGCAGGAGCCCCAGTCCCTGGATGGTCCAACTGTGAGCAGATCCCAGATCCACTTTCATCTAGTGCGGAAACCGGTACGCACAACATTAATAATTAAAATTATAAATTATTTTATGATTATGTACTAATTTTATGAAATTATTATTATTGTGTAATTTCCCCTTTATTTAATTAAATAAAGTCATAAAAATTAATAACTAAAAAATGACGTATGGATAGAAAAGTTGTTAACGGCGTAAAAAATGCAGAGAACAAAAAGACAAATGTCCTACAACACAGATCCAGTAATCTATATATGAATCAAATACTGCAAAAATCATAGACAAAAACATATATTAATAATAATCACTCTCATCCCCCCTGTAAATACACAGAAGAATAATAAATAGTAAATAAAGAATCCATCACACTCCAACAAACAATCTCTAATAATTCAACAAATATATGTATGTTTGTGTGAATTGGAGATCTAGTTCTTCATGAGCGTGAGAAGAGACAAAACAATCGAAGAGCAGACGATAGCTCCAGAGATCGGCAATGAGTACGCAGATCCAGCGTCCATTGACGGGGACGGTGCCGGAGCCACCTCTAATTCTTGCGCCGATCCAATAACTGAGACAAATGCGACGACCACAAAGATCGTCAAAGCCTTGAACGAACTCAATTTGGCCATCGCCGATCGAAGGTATATATTAAGAGAGATCAAGAAAGTGTTTCTAGAGAGAGAAGAAAACAAAGGGATACTGAAATACAAGAGATAGTAGTGATGCTTGATGGAAGATGGTGGTTTAGAAGGGAGATATATATAGGCGAGGGGAGGGTGTAGTAGGATTGTGGGGCCATGAAGAAAGTGGACAGCTGGAAAAGCAATGTTTAAAAAACGTGAAATGAAACGGTCTGACTCTCCAAATTCAAAAGAGCACCTCTACGCTCCAAATCGGATTGGAAGGTGATACGAAGGCCTCGTTTGATAACTTTTTATTTTAGTTAAAAAGTTAAAAAGTTATTAAATTAGTCAAAAAGTTAATAATTCATACCAAAAAGTTAAATATTCTTTTTTTTTTTTACTTTTTGCACATCTTTTCGTAAAAAGTTAAAAAATCATCCTAAACATACTAGTTTTTTTTACCTTATATTTTAGCCAAATAGCTAAAAAGTGACTAAATTAGCTTGTTCCCAAACGAGGCCTAAGCCTTTGTGGATCCATTATAAAGTTTGTATTAATAATTCGAACTGTTTGGTATATAAAATTCCTCAAGTATTTAATTCTTATAAAAAATTACATTGATAAAATATTGATATTTATCAGATCATATTATGTTAATAATAAATATGATTTTAAAAATAAATTATTTACACAAATATGATCCGATTAAGTATCTATTAATATCCGATCAATATAATTTTTTTACAAAAATAAAATATTCAACAAATCTTACCTATTAAACTATTCAAATCATCAATACTATTGCCATGATGAGCCCATAAAAGTCTAACAGCACCCTCTAATGGAAAAACTCAATTAGAGAGGAGCGTGTTCCCAATTCAAAAGGTTGGCAGATAGGAAATGGATGTCTATTTATCTTGTTCAAACCTGAACTGAGTAGTTCAAAAAAAAAAAAAAAAACCTGAACTGAGTCGTTTACCTATCATTATCAAATGACCTATTAATTCTTTTTTGAAAAAATTATTAAAAAAAATTCCAAAATTTGATTATAATAACAAATGAAGCCTTAAAGTTTTAATTTGTTCAATTTGAACACTAAATCATTGGTGAATAATGATTGAGAGCTCGAATTTGGCTCCCCCTAATCCCCTTAATCCCCAAAACAACGTCGTTTTGGGGATTTTTTCTTTTTTTTTTTTTTCTTTTTTCTTCCATTTTCGGCGAGAGAAGCAGAGGGAGGGAGGGAGAAGAGAGAGAGAGAGAGAAGCAGAGGGAGGGAGGGAGAGAGAGCCGCCGATCGTCGCCCCGTCAGCCGCTGATCGTCGCAGATCCGTCGCCGATCGCCATCGTCCAGCCCTCCGTCGCCGCGCCATGCCTCGTCGCCTCTTCCATCGCCGACGACCTCCAGCCCTCCGCCTCCAGCCCAATTTCTAGGCCCCTCGGTCCCCTCCTCCCCTCCCCTCTGCCCCTCCGTCTTCTTCTTCCTGTTGAAGAAAAAAAAAAAAAAATGGAATTCGGGGGATTAGGGGGAGCTCGTTTTCGAGCTCCCTAGCATCACTGATCATTGGTCAATCTCAGTTACATTGCCTAACTGAAAAAAGAAAATAAAAAAATAACACGTGGTACTACTTTATTTGTTCCCTAACTTGATATAAACTTCAACTTTGAGCTCAATCACACCAAATCTAAAACTCATCTTATCAATGATTCATAACACTCGAACCACACATCATAAAACTTGCCACACACCATATCACATATGAATATGCCCTTTCTGCTTTCCATCTGCTTCTCTCTCTGCTGGACAGGATGGATCTACGCAGGGCAAGGGGGTCGCCGAAAATGATGGGTCTAGGGGGAGGGGGTTTCGCTGGAAAATATGGATTTGGGGAACGGGGTGACAGAGGAGGACAGTGATGGCATGGTGGGGCTGGATGGAGGTGGATCTAAGGGAGGTAGTGGTGGTGGAGGGCAGGATGGTGTATAGAAATACTTTCTCATTTTGAACGGGAGAGCCTCTACTTTATCTCAATTCATCCCAAAATTAACAATTGGGTTTCCAATTACACATTGGGTAGTTACGTGTAGATCATAATAAATAGATTTATTATCTAATATGTCCTATGAAAAAAATTTGTCATAAAAAAAGTCATTAATTATAAGTTTTAGCGATAATTTATAAAAATTCTGACAACAAAAAGTCCATCATTGTTAATTTTTAGTGACATATATAAAAATTTGTCACAAAAAATTTAGTTTTAGTTACAATTTTACCAAGACTTATTTTTAATAGGACTTGATAAGAATTAAACCTAACTATTAGGATTTATTAGTAGTTTACCCTTACACGTTCTGGTGTATATATATATATATTGATGGACATATAATATTGCTTTACCAGTTGGGTTTCCAATTCCACAAACAACATCGCTTATACATATATGTGGACATATGGCATTGCCATCTTCATCGTATTAACAATCCGCTTGAAAGATTCATTGGATCGGTCAATTGTGTGATTTTTTTTTTTCTAGCGAGTTAATTGTCTTAGATACAGCTCAATTTTTGCTTGGGCTTGGTGTTAGCAATGTCGGAGATGAAATAGTTGCAGAGTGGGCTGCCGCCGGCGACCCACGACTGGTGATGAGTAGTGGTAGCTGACAATAGGGGGTGGTAGCTGGGTTTATTTTTGAAATATTAAAGTTTAATGTTAGTTTTGTTAACATTGTAATAATTATATTCATAAAATGTTGGTGATAATAACAAAAAAATCCATTTTCGTCAATTAAGTTAAACAAAAATAGTCATGTGATTGAGGTTGTGATGAAATAAAAACTTCAGGTATCAAATTTAACAAATTAAAACCTCTCAGTTCGATGTTATTAGCATCAAACTATGGATTTTTTTTTAAACTTTTTTTAAATTTTTTGTAATTTTCACTTCTTTTTTTTTTTTTTTGGTTTAATTTCATTTAGTGATTTTTTTTTAGGACACTCGGGCAATAAATTCAAATTCAAATTTTCTTGGTCCAAGAATTCATAAACTAAAATATTATGTTCATAAAAATAAGCTTATGAGAAATGACCAAAATAGCTTCACTAATTTTACTTAGAAATTTCGCTAAGTACCAAGGAGGGTTGGGAGAGTTGACTGGGACAAAATATACAAAATAAACATCAACAATCAAATCTTTGTTAACTGACAACATATAGACCAACAAATAGAAAAATTAAATAAAACAGATAGTGAGAAATGACATTAAAATCAAGCAATGTCTATATCTAAACTAGTGAAACGCGTTACAGAGAGAGATAAATTTGGTACGTGAGAAATAGATGACATAATGCTTGTTTCAAGTAAACAAAGCACATCTCAGGGATGGCAGAGACGGAGATTAGTAGCGGCGGTAGTTTGAAGTGAAATGAACCTAGGTAATAAGATCTATTAGAGAGAGAAAGAGAGAGAGAGAGAGTAGAGATGGCAATTTGAAACCGGCCCGACGGGGATTCCCGATTCCGACCCCGATTTAAGCGGTTTTTCCCCGAAAAATACCCCCGACGGGGAGGGGACGGTATTTGAAAATCAATCCCCGATTTGTTTCGAGCCGGGGACGGTGATCAGTGTTCAAGCCCCGGCCCCGGCCCCGAATTATCCCCGAAGTGAAAATACTCTTTTCCCCTCCTATATATATATAAACCAAACCTATTTTCCCATTTCACTTCACTTCCTCTATGTCTCTCTCTCTCTCTCTCTCACCGTGGCCCTCATCTCTCTCTCCCTCACTCAATGACTCAAATCTTAGTCTCATCTCTCTCCCTCCCTCTCCTCTCTCTCTTCCTCTCCTCATCACCTAGATCAGATTGAAACAGATTTGAACAGATCCGCTACCGATCCTCCACCACCACCGCCTCTGTCGCCATGGCTTCCTCTTCGCAACATCGCCTCTTCGCAACACCGCCAATCCTCCGTTGCAGCTTGACGAACAGATCTGCAGATTTTTTTAATTTTTTTAAGTGGATGATGATAGATGATGATGGTAGATGATGATAGATCCTCCACCACCACTGCCTCCGTCGCCATTTCAGATTTTTGTTTTATTTTATTTTTTTATTTTTTTTAAAGTTTCTGTTGATGATGATGATAGATTCATATATATATATATATATATGTATATATGAATCTATTCAATACAACAGATTTTTTAATTTTTGAGTATATATATTCATATACAACAGATTCAAGAATATATATATATAGATATATTTAAGAATATATATTCATATACAACAGATTTTTGAATATATATATTCATATTCAATACAACAGATTCACATATATATGTTTATATATATATAGATTTTTGAGTATATATATGTTTATGTATACAACAGATTCATTGAATATTTTTTGAATAGGTCGGGGATTTTCGAGGTCGGGGAAACCCGAACCCCGATAGGGGGCGGGGTGGGGAGGCCGATAAGGTCCCCGTTGGGGTTCGGGGCCGGGGCTGGGGAATTTCTCACTATCGGGGATCGGGGACGGAGAGGGTGGTCCCCGGCCCCGCCCCGCCCCGTTGTCATTCCTAAGAGAGAGAGAGAGAGAGATTGTGTTAGGGTATTTTATGTTTGTAGGAATAGTTTGTTCCATTTGTGAGAGAGAGAGAGAGAGAGAGAGAGAGAGAGAGAGAGAGAGAGTGTGTGTGTGTGTTATTTTATGTTTGTAGGAATAGTTTGTTCCATTTGTGTTTAATTTTTTTTTTCTTATTTTCTATAATTTAAAATTTTAAAATCTTTAACTAATTAGAGAATCGTTGTTATCGTAAACTCTCTCATACAAACATGTAGAAGAATGTATCTTAAAATTCTCTATCTTTTTATTAAGGGCAACACTACTAACCCCAAACAACAACCACAACAAAAAATTAAAAAAAAAAATCAAAAAAAAAAAAAAAAACCAAGATTCCAATTGTGTGGATGAGATTAATTTTGGATATTAATTAAGTTGGTTTATAAGAATGAAAAATAAGATTTTTCCTAAATAATCATGTTAACTGAATTAATGTTTTAAGAAGTATAGCGTGACTATAAGACTTTGCTATGTTACACCATATATATTAGTGAATTTGAGGCTTAGAATGATAATTTTTAATAAATCCTTCTAAATTTTTTAATATTAATGTGAATTTTTTTCCTCATATTTTGAAATACAAAATTCCTAATTAAATCTTTATATTCAAATATAGCTAATATATAATATATATCATTTCAATTTATAATATTACTAATCCACTTTATTTTTTATTTGTTCCTTTGTCAAACTTTCACCTATTTTTATTTAGGATAAATTTTACCACACTCAAGATTTAGAGAAAATACATTAAGTTTTACAGTTTTGATATAATTATACTTATACATACTTTATTTTTAATAAAATTAAAGAGACTCATTAATGTAGATAGTATGAAAATACAACAATATATAGTGATACACAATGTAAAATATATATTTCAATATAAAAAAGATGACAACATCTTTTTTTCGTTCATACGACCAACGAATATCTAATGAAAAAAAGGCCAAGTGTTCTAATAATTAAAACATTCAGGAAGCCTAAGGTAATTATGTCAAATTTGTGGGCTTACTGTATTTTTTTTCAAATCTTAGGGGATGTCAATGTAGTTTACGTTTTATAAAGGGAGATTTGGTCATAGCCCCCTCACTATCTAATTTCTCTTTCAAAAGGAAAAGAATTATATAAGTACTTTTAAAACCCCCTGATATTTTAAAACTTGTTTCTTTTACTATATTACCCTCATATCTATCAGCTCTCCTATTAAGACATTTTCACTATGTATTTCAGAGTAAAATTTTACTCTGTATGAAAGTAAAATTTTACACTCTGAAACTAAAGTAAAATTTTACTCTGTATGAAAGTAAAATTTTACTCTGTATAAAAGTAAAATTTTACTCTGAAAAATAAGTAAACTGTGAGACTCTGAAGCTAAAAGTAAAATTTTACTCTGTATAAAAGTAAAATTTTACTCTGGTTCTGTCAAATGAAAAAAACAGAGCAATAGAACCAGAGTAAAATTTTACTCTGGTTCTATCAAATGAAATTTGATGTTTACTCTGAGAAATCGATGGAACTTTGAGCTTTGAGCTTTGAATCAAGCCTATAATCCTTGAATCAATTGATGTTTACTCTGAAAAACATTGAATCATGCCTATAATCCTTGAATCAGGCCTATAATCTGAAAATTTTAGAGAAATCTCAATTTTTCATATCCCGGTTCTTCAGATTTTTTAGATTTTATAGATTTTTCAGATTTTTGAAACTTTAAGCTTTCAAAAATCTTGAGATTTTTCATACACAGATTTTTCAGATTTTACTTTAAATCTTTGAGCTTTGGAGTTCGAATCAAATGATCGCCGAGACCGATCTATGTAATCATTCAAATCTCCGATCTTAAAGACTCAAAACACACATATATATAGATTACAGATCGGAATATGTAGATATATATATATATATATTCGAATTCAAATCTCAAAACACACAAACACACACACACACACACACATATATATATATATATATATGTATCAACAAGATTTGCAAGTTCTCCACAGCTCCAGCCATGGAGGAAGCTAGGGTTAGAAGAGAGAGACGAGATAGAAGATGAACAATTGAAGGAGAGTTGAAGGAGGAGAGTTGAGAAGATGCGGAGAGAGATCGTCGGAGCTTAGGAATGACACAGCTCTAGCCATGGAGGAAGCTAGGGTTAGAAGTGAGAGACAAGAGAAAAGATAAATTTTGTATCTGGATTGTGTATATGTGAGGGTATAATAGTCTGATAAAATATTTAAATAATAAATTTTGTCATTTATGCAAGACTTTATAATTATGAGGGGATTTAGAAAGTATAATTTTTTTCTTAATCCTTTTAACAATGAAAGGAAGGTAAAGGGGGTTTATAGCCAAATTTCTTTTTTATAAACCATGAAAATTGTCCAGATTTACGAACTATGAAAATTCTCCAAAAATAAGTGTGTGAGGTAAATGAAGAGTTGTTGTGCTATGGGTCACACTTTGAATTAACCTCATCCACAAAATTTAAATTTGGGTGAATTTTAGACTAGAGGGGGCTGTTTGGCTCCATATGCTCATTACAGGGGCCGTTTTAATGATTCGAGTCATTTATTTGGTTGGACAGTCAAGGCCGGCCCTGGGCATGGGCCAACCAAGCCATGGCCTAGGGCCCCTCAAAATAAACCCAAAAAAGGGCCTCCTCCCATTATAATTTAGTGTAATATATTAGGTATGTTTTAAGTTCAAAAAAAATTAAAGAATGCTCAAACTAATTTAAAATAAATTGACCCATCAAAAAATTGAAAGGCTCATTCAAAAAAATTAACATGGTTGTCCATTGAAAATAGACCCAAAAAAAGGGTCCCATCGATTATAGTTTATTGTAATATATTAGGCATGTTTTAAATTTAAAAAAATTAAGAAAGACTCAAACTAATTTAAAATAAATTGACCCATTAAAAAATTGAAAGACCCATTTAAAATAATTAGCATTGTTATCCATTGAAAATGATTTTGCAAAAAAATTAGATTATGCAAGTATGATTTATTTATTTGCTTCTAAAATGGTAAGAAGAGCGAGGATCAAGCGATACTTATTAGTTGTTGTGTTGTAATACTAAGTATTTTTTGTGATTTTGACACAATTTTTTGTCTTTCACCTACAAATTTTTTTTTTCAGTCAATGAAAAAAAAAATGTGAAGGGTCCCAAAAATTTATTAGTTGGATTATCAGCTTTGGGCTCCAAAAATCTCAGGGCCAAGCTTGCGGACACTTTGTATATTTTGTCCACAAAAAATAAAAAATAGGCCGATTCGATAGCTGCAATTTATTCAATTTATTATTTTTGTCATAAAAAAAATATAATTTATTTTTAAAAAAAAAGTTATCGTCTATTTTTTAGTGAAAAATATAATAAATTAAATAAGTTACCGTTATCAAATTGACCTTCTTTTTTTTTTTTTTTTTTTTTTTTATAAATGAAATAGATGAAATGCTTAACAAAATAAAAGATTCAAATTATTGAAACGAGAATTATAATAAATCCCACAAATCCAAACAGTCCCAAAATATGGATGGGAGGGAATCCTCTTCCTAACAAAAAGCCCGATATCTCAAAAAAACGTGTTGGATTTTTCTTTATTATCTTAGATGGCTGGAAAAGTATCTTTTTAATTTTGTTTCTCAAAATATGTTTTTGTTTCTAATAAAGTCTCCAACACCGGAATATACTGGTTGGAAAAATTCACCAATTTCATTATTTTTACAAGGGTATTTTTTCTCATAAATATAAACTTTTTTTTTTTAATTTGTAGTGGATAAATTAATTTTTGCTCTTTAAACAATATCATGTGATACTCCAACTTAATATTTATTGATTAAAACATACCCAAACTTTTTATTGCGTTTGTAAATAACGACTCTGAATTTTTTGTACTCTGTTTTTTGTTGTTTTATTTTATTTATTTATTTGTTAAAGTGGCAATTGTAAATGCAAGAAAGAAAAGCAAATAATCAAAGAAAGTCTAATGGATCAATAATATAGGGAAATTCTAATATATAAATCAACGAACGAGAAGTCCAGGAACAAAGTGTAGGAAAGGGTCCAAGAAAGGAGTTGGAAAATTCGAAGATCTTCGAATTTTCTAGAAGATGGTGAGAGGCTTAGATTCTTCAATAATCTTAACTTAGGAACACAAAAACAAAGGAGATGATGGAGATAAGAGATTGGGTGAAGAAGAAGGCAAAATGGCTAGAGAGAGAATAATGGCAAGGCTCTCCCATGGATCTCCCACTTTCACTCTCAAGATTGATAATGGAGAAGGGAAATTAGTTCTTTCACAAGAGTTGAAAAATCTCCAAAATCCCTACCCTGTAAAGCTATGGGTGGGTGCTATTTATAGGCACCTCATGATGTAGGATGGAGCCCATGTGCAAGGCACATGGGGGATATTCTCTCTAACCATCTTGTTCGAGGAGGTGACCTCTCCGAGGAGGTGATTTCTCCGAGGAGGTGACTTCTCCGAGGAGCTGACTTCTCCGAGGATGAGAAAAAACCCCGAAGAGGAGATCAACCCCTCGGCGAACCCTTCTTCTTAGCCACACCTAACCAATGATCCCCAATCATCCCAAAGGGTCAGGGGTAGTCCCAGAGGACATCCTGCCGCGAAATATTGCCGAGTCTCAAGGACCCCCCGGGGTCGTGCCACCTCGACCCGGGTATAGGCTAGTTTAACCGAAGAGTGAATTTATCTCCACTTACCGTCCTCGGGATCGGGTCCTTTGTTCGAACTCCATTACGCCTATGGTTCTGGTACGTAGATCCCGGAAAGCTCCGAGCCCGCAAGTGTTCTGAGACTCATTAACGGAGCGACTTCTAGATTGCATTTGAATCCGTTCGAAGCCAAGTGCTTCGGACCTCTAGGTTCGTGGATCCGAACCCTTTCGAGTCTGAGTGCCTTGGATCTCTAGGCTTGCTCAATACCCTTTCGAGTCTGGGCCCAAGTAAGTCTCTAAGTTCGTGGATCCGAATCCTTTCGAGGCTTAGAGCGATTCAGCCCGTTTGATGGTGATAAATCTAGGCCCACTGATTCTTGGACTTACGATAAATTTGGGCCCACTAATCTTGGGCTATTGGGCTTAAATAATTTAGTGGGCTCAAATTAGCCCCTCTTACATTTGCTCCTTGCGTGTATGAGAAATTGTAATTTTCTCAGACATGCATAATTTCACCTTGTCAGCCACGCTTCTCAATATATCTTCGAGAATATTTGGCCTTGATAGAATCTAAGGATAAAGTTGAGGATTCACCGTAATTTACAGATAAAATCAACAACTAATATTTAAAATAATAAATAAAGAAATAAATATTTATTTTTTATTTTTTTATTTTTTTATTATTATTATTTTTTTTTTGCCACTAAATTTTTTTTGAAAGTCAACTTGAATTTTTCAATTTCATGAATCAGTAACACATGAGTCCAAATTTTCTTTTTCTTCTAAAATAACAAAAGATCCATTTTCTTATCCCAAGAAAATAAATAAATAAACAAAGGAATAGAGCACCCACTTTTATAATATTGGAGAGATAAGACCACACTCACACTTTGTATTAAAAAAAAAAAGGTAAAGTTGATGCACTGTTTTTTTTGATCTAGAAAAAACAAACGGCAGGCTTTTATATATATAAATATGTATTTAGAATATGAAAAAAAATATTCTAAGCATCATACCTTTTTTTTTTTTATTTAAAGAAAGGGATGACAACCCTAATCAATACTCCTCTCCTTTCTTTTTGCGGAATAGAGCACCCACTTTTATAATATTGGAGAGATTAGACCACACTCACACTTTGTATTATAAAAAAAAAAAAAAAGAAGGTAAAGCGGATGTACTGCTTTTTTTAAAGGGTACTTACCAATTAGTCCTATTCACTAGACTTATTTATCTACAGGTCCTAACTAATAAATTTAACACTATAAAAATAAGAGAGTGATAAATTTATCACTAAAAAATTATTCATAAAAAAAGAGACTGATAAATTTATCACTATAAAATTATTCATAAAAAAAAAAAGACTGATAAAATTTGTCTTTATCACTAATAAATTATATCAAATAGGACTTAATGGATAATAAGTCTCAAAGTAGGACCTATTGGGTAATAAGTCTCCCAAGTAGGACCTATTGGTAGTTTACCCTTTTTTTAATCTAGAAAAAAAAAACAAATGGCAGGCTCTTATATATATAAATATGTATTTAGAATATGAAAAAATATTCTAAGCATCATACCTTTTTTTTTCAGTTAAAGAAAGGGATGACAACCCTAATCAATACTCCTCTCCTTTCTTTTTGCCTACAGCCGCCGAGAGCACTAGCCTTCCTCTTTCTTTTTTTTTTATTTATTATTTTGTTGCACAGCCGGTCTCTCTCTCTACAAAGACCAACCCAGCTCCTTTCTTCTTCAACAAACCAGGCCTTCTTGCTCACGCTGACTGCCATTGCAATACCATCCACCAAGCTCGGCTCCAACTGTCGCAGATGTCGCGGCCCAGCCACCGACCTATCCCAGCGTCGTGACCTAGACACCGACTTGTCCCAGCTCTGAACAAATTGTTGCTACGACATCTCTGCTGCAACAATATCCTTCCCTGGTTCTGTAAAGCTGCTCTCCTTGTATACTGCACCTCCAGGAATATCCACATCAAACATGTGTATTTTTGAATAAGTGCTCCTAATATTGCCAACATCATCGATTAAAACATGGGTGTTACACAGGTGCTCATCATCAGATCCTCTTTCTTGGAATCCTCTTTCTTTGGTGCTTGCTTTACTGCCCGTGGCACTGGTTCTCTGCGTTGGTATTTGCTTTAATGCTACTGATGTAGATGTAATCAATCGCCAAGACTGCTTCAGTTTTTTTTTTTAAACTTTGCTACTTGAAAACCTGTGGGCAAGTATATATATCGATTATTATATACATATTTTTTTTAGAGCTCGGACTATCCAAATCTGAAGCCACCACCGGCCTCTCTCTACTAGAACTCTGCAGCTGGCTTCAACTGTTCCAACGCAGACCACACACGTTGCCCACTCAACGTGACGTGTGTGGTTGCCGACTCTTCTGTGGTACCACCGTTGCTTCCGGCTTCAACTTGTCCGACGCTGACCACGCACGTTCGCCCACTCAACGCAACGTGTGTGGTTCTGCCAAGCCTAGCCCAGTCTTGTTGATTACAGTCTGTGAAGCCTCTCTGATTTCAACTTAAATTTTCAGTATCGACTTCGGACTTCACCTCTCTAACTGCCCAAATTTGTAAGTATGAAATTCGGCCCCCTCTTCCGAATATAAATATATTTAAATATATATAAATATATTTTTGTGGCAATGTAGAGGGCTCAAGCAATCTGATAAAAATAATAATAAAAAAAAAACTGAATTTGAATATGGACTCAATTTTTTTGGCAATCCCAATAACATTTTTTTTTTAGCTCAAACACTGTGATTTTGGCCATATGGAAACATACATTAGTACTTGAAACCTTATTGAGGGGCTTGGCTTGAACATAATTTGTTGAACTTTATCACCGAGAAAAGGCCGAATATAACTTGTTGACTAGTATTTGAGCTCCATTTTTGTTATGAAGAGAGAAAATCCTGGGCTTATGAATATGGACTTTAGAAAGGACATTCTTGTAATTTGAATAACGACCCATTGAATCTTGCTACGGATGAAAAAAATACAAAATGCTTCTAATCTTGGGCTTGAAATTTGCTATTGAACTTCACTCTGTCCAAATTTTGAGCTCCGTACAAATTGGACCTTTAATATGGAACACAGTGACTTTGAGAAATTGACCCGGTTGAACTTTATCGCAAAACGACCTATGATATTGCACCTCTTATAGAAACCGAAAATCTGTATGTTGTTGATACACATATTGGTACTGTAATTTGTTGAGCTTGAAAAATACCCGAGAGAATGAATTGTTGATATTGAAATTTCAATCGAACGTGTTGCTTTAATTCCAATATTCTGAATTTTAATACGGTCACCTCCTTGCAATTTATACCTTTTTTTTTTTAGTCACATGTCTTCTCGAAAGAAACCCGTTGTCCCGGGGTCATCAGAACCGGCTCTCATGAAAGAGAGGGATGTACCTCCGGCATCTGAGTGGAGGAAATCTCCTTACTTTGGTCGAAAGGACCCCTTCTGGCCGGCGGCTACCTCCACCACTTCTTTTCTGACTCCGAAGGGAGCTCCATTATGTCTCACCGAGGACACTGACTCCGGACATGAGGCCCCTATTTCTCCTTCCTCGGTGCTACGCTTCCAGATTGAGCGAGGGGACTTTCCATACTGTTATCCTCAGTTCAAGGCCTTCTCAAACTCTCCTTTTGGTTGGCAGGAGTGGGTCGATGATGTCCTCTCGGACAAGAGCCTATGTCAGCAGCTTCAGGAGGCTCGGCTATTGATCCTGGTGAAAATATCTCGCTCCCTATCCATCCGGCGTAACAATGCTAGCCTTGAGGCCATGGCTCTTCGGTAGAGCACCGAGACACACACCTTTATACTTGGCCAGCACGAGATGGGGCCCACCCTTGAGGATGTGTTTATGTTGATGCGTCTGGAAGTGACCGGCCCTGATGCCTTCGACCCTGAGCAGACACCCCCCGAAGATGATTCTTTGATCCAATCTCTGAAGCTAAATCTTCAAGCTTGTGGCCGATGGAGTTCCGTTTTTGATGGTTCAGTGAGAAGGACTAGTCGAGTAAGGACGGACCGTGCCTCCTATGCTGCATGGATCCGCCACTTCTTCAAGGATCTTCAGCCCTTGGCCAGAGATGCTGACCCTGACTCTCGGGAGTATGAGGCCGGTCTGATGTATGGCTCCAGGCTCTATTTCTTGGAATTTCTGGCGTGCTTCCTTTCATTCTTCATTCTTCCGAGCACACCTCCGGATTCCCTCAATCCTTTCGTCTTCCCCTTGGTAGTCAGGCTTTTCAGAGGAGATCGAATCCTTTTGGCTCCACTATTTCTTGGGAATCTCTACTATCGGCTGGATCTATTACATTGAGATATGGTTCGCTCTGTGGGTCGATATGAGCCGGTCTCCTTCATTTACAGCCAATTCCTACTTTGTTTCTTCTTCGAGAGGTTTCCAAAATTAGCCCCTGCTCCAACTGTATTCGAGGCAGAGGTTCTTCGGGAGATAGTGGATAAGGATGGCACCCCCATGCTCGATACTGATGGGTCTCGGACATTTGAGAAAGCGAAGTCTTGCCAGCCGTTGATTACACGTTGGTCACGTACTATTTCCACCTCATCCTTGAATACTCTGGTAGATGATCCCTGGCACTTTGTGGCATAGCCGTATGTATGCCCACCGGTGGGTGTGGCCACACCGCTCATCTATCATGGTTCCTCTCGCTCAGTGTCCTTTCCTTTGCCGAAGAACATTCCTACACCTTTTGTTGATATGCTGATCATGATCCGTCCGAGTTCATTACCGGTATGGCATGAGGAAGGCGTTGATAGTGCCATTTATAGACCTGACCGTGTAGCATGTCAGTTTGGGTTTGACCAGTGTGCCCCGGGGCCAGCACCTCCTTCATTATCTTTCTCGGAGAGTTTCAGGCACTTTACCCGCAGACTCGTACATATCGTGCTTCCTATATCCGGATCTTTGATGATGCCAGGCTTGAGCCGAGTAGGGGGCTTCACCCCCTCTTTCAGGCGATATTGGCGGAAGAATATCGATGCGTTTATTGCATTTGTCCAGAGCAGACCGACCATATGTTTGCCTCCGCCGATCTATAAGAAGGACTCTTCTCTTCGACTGCCTGAGAGCCGGAAATCTGACCACATGTACGAGAGTTTCTTCACCTTATCTGCACAAACTGACCCTCCGGCTCGGGCGTCTGCTTCTAGTTTGGCAATTGCTTCTCCAGAGCCAGTCCCTTTGAATAAGGCCTCTGGTCCTCAGACGACTCGCCTTAAGAGGGTGGCTCACAAGAGGGCTTCTGATGCTAGTCCTTCCGCTCCTCGCCTTTCCAAAAGGCTCCATGAGGTATCCGAAAATTTTTGATTTAAATTTACTTTACCTTCTTCAATGAACACTTTTTATTTGGCCATGTTGTGTAGGACCTTGTGGTTGTTGACGTTCTCAGTATCGTAGCTCCTGGCCATACTGCCTCCCCCAGGCCGGACTCAGACTTGGACGACACCCTACCTTTGTCTGCAAGACTTGTGAAGATGCGCACCCCTCGTATAGCAGCTATAGATGACAATGATGATGAGCCTGAGTCCTCCGATCATTTTTGTGACCTTATTCCACGCATGCGTCGTCACCGCCCTATCGTAGCTGGGGAGGAGCGCTATCTTGGTAACGAGGTTATTGGGGCTCACCGTTCTGATGTTGAGATTACTGGAGGGACTGATGCCACAGAAATTGATGCCGCAGGCCATGCTTCTAGAAACAACGTAGAGATGAGGTGCGCCTCTGGGAATGGTGCGGAGGTGGATGTGCTAGAAATCTCTGAGACTCGCTCTGGCACTTATGGTGATTCTCATCCTCCGGCCCTCCTTTCTTCTTCAGGGATGACTACTACTGTTCAGGCTTCATCAGACATTGAGATCGATCAGGTGCTCCCTATACGGCCTAGTGACTTTATTGATGCTAGGAGTCCTTCAGTTGCTCCGGCTTTGCATATTGATTCTCCCTCTGGTAATCTTTCTTTCTAAAGTTTGTCATTTACTTCTACCTGTAAGAAATCTTTACTCAAATGGCTTTACTGTTCCCTACCCCTAATAAGACTTCCTTATCTTTTCTTCAGTGTTAGCTGTTACCGGGGTCCTGCCTTCACCTGCCTCAGATTCTGCTCCAGTGTTGGCTGCTACCGGGGTCCTGCCTTCACCTGTCTCAGACTCTACTCCGACTCTCTTTGTGACTCCTCATAGTTCTCCTTCTCAAGGGGGGACACCTGCCTTTGAGACGACTACCAGAGGTCTTCCTCGCCAGTGCTTTCGAATGTTTTGGACTTGAACCTCAGTGATTTCCACTTTGATAGTGATGATTTTGGTCTTTCCCCTTATCGCTCTGCATTCTCAGGCTCGGGGCTTCTGCCAGGAGTTACCCCTCCGGGTGGTTCATCTAACCCGATATACATTGGGGAGATTCCTGAGACTAGCAGCTTTCCGGCCCCAACTCCTCCTTCGGCTTCTGGCAAAGTATCATTTCTCCATTATTGGGTAGCTCCTGAGTTTGCTTCAGTTCTACAGCTTGTGCATTCGAGTTACCCGGAGACCTTCGCTTCATTTGCTTGCCAGTGTCCACTCATTCAGACTGCTCTTCTCGAGTCTTTTGCCACTATCTTATATAGCTTGGACAAGCAACAGTTATGTGACCTTAATGGGAAAGTAGTCGAGACGGCGTATCAGGGGATCTCTGACATGGAGCGTCACCAAGTGGACTTATCGTGGCTTCGGAAGCGCCTGGATATGGCTTCGAACGCCAGTCATCGGGTGGAACTTATGTCTGTGCTTGCCTCTTATCAGACCTCTATAGATGAGACAAAGGCAACTCTTCGTGAACTTGAGTCGGGTTATGCTCGGGCCTTGGAGACTTTAGAGGCACACTCTGCTGTTTGTCCTTCGGATGTAGATGTGACGGGCAGCTTCTTCGAGGGTGTTTGGAGACTTTATAGGCACACTCTGCTGTTTGTCCTTTGGATGTAGATGTGACGGGTAGCTTCTTTGAGGGTGTCTTTAGGAGAGATTGAGTTTTTTTTTTTATTATACAATAATAAAAAAAAAACAATCATACGCACATGTTTACAAAAGCTGAAATAAGTATAATAGATTCACTGCAAGTGATGGGATTGAACATACACCATAGAGAAAACCAGCTTCTTCATAACGTAAGGGAAATACAACTTTTAGACGAAGTAAGAAAATGAAAATGAAAATGAATTTCAACATAGATGAGTCTAATTATGGGTAGTAATGCTTGATAAACTTTGCATTGAGCGGGCCAGTTCGGAAGCCATCTTCAACCCTTACAAGCTTGTAGTACCCGCTTGAGCTCGCCTAAATCACCCTGTAGGGCCCTTCCCATTTTGGAGAAAACTTGGGCAAAGGTTGTCCTCGCATGATTGGGTCTACAATCTTCCATACTAGATCACCTTCTTCAAATTTTCTTAGTACCACAGTCTGGTTGTAGGCTCGGGCAAAAGACGCATGATATCTTTCCATGACTTTTGCAGCTCTGTCATGCTTTTCCTCTAATGCTTCCAATCTGGTGGTTCGAGGCTCCAATACCATCCCCGAGGCGAGAGCCATCCGAGCAGATGGTGTTTCCAACTCTATAGGTAACACTGCCTCAGACCCATACACAAGGGAGTAAGGAGTTGCTTGAGTTGGCTTTCTCTTTGAACTATGATATGCCCATAAGGCTACTATCAATTGTTCGGACCAAGTCCCTCCAAATTCATCCATCATCTTGCTCAGAATCCTTATCAGTGTATTGTTTGTGGCCTCCGCTTGCCCGTTCCCTTTTGGATAGTAGGGTGTGGATTTGTGATGCTTCACTTGGTAAGTCTCTAGGAGGCTCTTCACATATTTGTTTATGAAAGGAGTGCCGTTATCCGAGAGGATGGTGTTTGGCACTCCAAACCGGCAAATGATATTCTCCTTGATGAAATTCGCGACTGCAGGCCCCGTAGCGTTCTTCAGAGGAATTGCTTCGACCCACTTTGTGCTCAATTCTGTGGCTGCAAGAATCTACTTGTACCCCTTAGACGGTGTGGAGATGGGCCCTATCAGATCAAAAGCCCAGGTATGGAACGGCCATGGCGTTCGGATGCTATGTAGGTCTATGGCTGGAGCATGGATCAAATTTCCTTGTTTCTGACAGGTCTGGCACCTCTTCACGTGATGAGATGCATCTGACTCCATAGTCGGCCAATAATACCCAAGGTGTATAAGTTGTTCGAACAGCCGAGCCCCTCCTTGATGCTAAATTTCGTGGGCTCTTCCGAGGACTAGATCTGATTCTTCCATGGAGAGACACCTAAGGGGAGTGCCCTCAATGCTTCTTCTGTAAAGCTTGTTCTGATCAAGGAAGTACCGCCTCGCTCTCCTCTTGAGGCGTGCAATGTCCCTCGGGCTCTCAGGTAGTGTCCCCTCTTTAAGATAGTCAATGTAGACTTGTCTTCAATCAGGGGTATCAGTTTTAAAGCAACTCTCATCCTCCCGGATGTATGACTGACACTTGGGGCATTCTTTCTGTAGTTGATTCGAGGCCTTCTCCATCTCGGGCCAATAATAGCCTTGTCTTTGGATCCTTCTGTATAGACTGATATCCCCATCTCCGCAGGATTTTTCATGAATCTGTTGTAGTCGGAAGCTTGCTTCTTGTTGGCCAACACACCGGGCTAGGAATCCGGTACTTCCTCGGAAGTAGAGTTCACCTTGAATAATTATGAATTGGGCAACCTTGGCCATAGTCAGTTTTCCAACTTTACTTCTGAGTTGTTCAAGGACTTCTGCTCTCCAGTCCTCCGGAAGGTCTTCGTCTTCGGATATTTTTGAAGGCTCTGTTCTCTTCTTGATAACAATTGTCGCCTCCTCCTCTGGAATGTCAACTCTTGCCCCTAATGTTGCGAGGGCATCTGAAAACTTGTTGTCAGAGCGAGGCACATGCTCTATTTCAACATTCTGAAATTTGTCAAGAAGCCTTTGGACTGTTGTTCGATATGTGGCCAAGGCAGGCTCCTTCAAGACGAACTGTCCTGAAACTTGCTTCACTATCAGCTTTGAGTCCCCCCGAATCCGAATCTTCTTGATACTGTGCTTCTCAGCTGCTATCAAGCCGAAAATAAGAGCCTCATACTCGGCTTCATTATTTGAGCAATGAAAATCCAGTTTATAAGACAAATATAACTTTTTCCCACTTTTGCTTGTAAGGACTATCCTGGTTCCTCCTTTCCCTCCTACCATTCACAAAGCCCAATGTCCAGAAGCTTTCCTCGGAAGCCATAGCTGCATGCACTTCTCCTCTTAATTCTTCATTCACTGGTTCATAGTCACCACTTGGAAATTGAGCAAGGAGATCAGCTAAGGCTTGGCTTTTGATTGCCTTGGGAGCTACACATGTGATCTCGAATTCACCCAGTGCCAACAACCATCTTGCCACCTTCCCGGTTAGAGCAGGCTTGCTGAGGAGGTATCGGATTGGATCACTTCTAGTAACAATCTGAATCTGATGTGTTAAGAAGTAATGTCTGAGCTTTTGGGTGGTGAATACCAAAGCTAAGCAATGTCTCTCTATCGAAGTATATCGGACTTCTGCTCCTCGAATCTTCCGGCTGATGTAATACACTGGGCGTTCCGCGCCGTCTACACCTTGGACCAATAATGCCCCTATGGACTTGGGGGTTGAAGTTAGGTACAACATTAGAGGCACCCCGGGCTGCGGGGCTATCATGGTCTGAGGCGAGGTCAAGGCCGCCTTGATTCTCTCGAAGGCCTTTTGGTGTTCTTGGTTCCACTCGAACTTGGTATCTCTTTTTAATAACGAGCCAAAAGGCGCAGAGATCTCTGCCAGTGCTGGGATAAACCTCTGAATATAAGACACCTTTCCGAGGAACTTCTTTAACTCCTTCTGAGAATGTGGGGGAGGCATTGCTTTGATAGACTTGACCTTGTCTTCATCTGCCTCGATACCATGCCTATGTACAAGAAACCCGAGGAACTTCCCAGCTGTCACCCCGAAAGCACATTTGAGAGGATTCATCCTCATTTTGAATTTCCGGCACCTCTTGAATACCTTCTCAAGGTCTCGGAGATGGTCTTCTTCTTTCTTGGATTTCACCACTAGATCATCAACATAATCTTCCACCTCATGATGTATCATGTCATGAAAGATTGCAGTCATCGCCCTTTGGTAAGTTGCTCCGGCATTCTTGAGTCCGAAAGGCATGACTGTATAGAAGAAGTTTCCAAGAGGTGTTCTAAAAGCGCTTTTTTCAAGGCCCTCTTCAGCCATCTTAATCTGATTGTATCCACTGAATCCATCCATGAATGAGAACATCTGGTGTCCCGATGTGGCATCTACGAGGGTGTCGATGTGAGGAAGAGGGAATTCATCCTTCGGGCAAGATTTGTTCAAATCTCGAAAGTCTACACATACTCTGGTTTGGCCATTCTTCTTCTTTACTGGCACGATATTTGCTAACCACGCAGTATCAGATTGGCCGGATGAAACCAGCCTGTTGAAGTTTTTCAATCTCCTTCTTAATCTTCTTTTCGAGATCTGGATGATATTTTCGAGCAGCTTGCTTAATTGGCTTGGAGTTTGGGAACACATCAAGATAATGGGAGACTAGGTCAGGATCTAGTCCAGGCATTTCCTTATATGACCAAGCAAACACATCTGAGTACCGGCTTATCAATTTTAACAACTGTTCCCGCTTCTCTGGGCTAAGGCTCGAACTTATGAATATTGGCCTCGGTGCATCTTGTCCATCACTCAAATCTATTTCAATAAGTTGTTCGGGCTGAGGCTTCGGCCCATCTTGCATGCATTCTGGAGCCACTTCAGGCTTCATCACTATGTCATTGTCAGGAGGCTCTTCTTTTGACTCGGAGTTGGTGACTGAAGAAACCGACTCCCCGCACCTTCATAAATAGTACACCATCTTGCCCCCTTCTTGGACTTTCATCACCTTCTGAGGGATAGGCGGACTTTCTGGTCTAGACCTCACCCGTTCACTTGATTCTGCCCTTGGCTCCTTGTCATCTTTGATATCCTCCCAACGAGGAATTTTGACCCCGCGAGGCTTAGAGGTGGTGGGAACTTCTTCGACAGCCAATTCGGTGAAGAAGATGGCATCAGAATAATGAGCTTCATGGGTTTCGAAAGGCCTTTCTGTAGCTTGAATTGTCACCGTCTTCTTTCCCCATTTAGCTTTAACACACTGATGATAACTCGATGGTACAGCCCCATATCTATGCATCCAGGTCCTCCCTAGAATGATGTGATAATCCGCCTCGGAATTGATAATATGGAATTTGGTGGCCGAGCGAATCTCTCCGACGGCTAAATCAACTGTTACGCATCCGATAGTAACTCTCCTTTCTCCACCGAAGCCAGTGATGACTATTGGCTGCTTCACAATGCGCTCTTCAGGAATTCTGGCCTTTTCTAGAGTAGCACGAGTCATAATGTTGATAGAGGCTCCGCTGTCCAGAAAGGCCCTTTTGAACTCAACCCCGTTAATAAAGGCAGTCGTATAAAGTGGGTGGTTGTGAGAAAAAGAATACTTCCGATCAGTCTCGAAGAAAGTAATGGCACTAGATTGTTCTTTTGCCTTCCTCGGAATAGATCCCTCGACCGACATGCATTGCTCATGGTGTGCCTCAGCTATATTCATGATAGACTTGGTGATTTCTGTTCTTGCCTCCCTGGAAAGTCCAAGCTGGTCAAAGAATTGCTTGAACTTTACACAGTCTTGCAAGGTTTTGGCATAGTGATCCGGATCTTTTTCCACTCTTGGAGGCTCGTAGTTAACCATCTCCTCGGTCTCTTCAAAATAAGATGCCACATAAACATGGTGTCCTCCTCTTCTGTAGTACTCTTCTCCTCCTTCTGGGTCAAAGGGATCTTCGACATGAGTCATAAAGGTTCTGCCCTCTGGATCGAGAGCACTTCCATAGTAAACTTGATCGCCCTCTGGCTCGAGGCTGTCGTCCAGATAACAATCATCGTCATCGAGATTGGCAATAGCCTCAATCATCGGGCCTTCATAAGCTATCATAGCAACATTCTTGCCCCTTGTCTCGGTGCTGAGGATATGGTTGTTCTCGGATGTCTTAAGTCCCCTGCTTTTTGAACCTCAATTGGTCTGCCTCGACTTTATCTCTGAAGATTTTCCTGAGAGTCCAACACTTCTCTGTCGGATGTTTCAATGTACGATGATAGACACAAAATTCAAGGCTTTCACGGTCCTTTTTTGATGGCATTTCTTCAACATAAGGCAATTTTAGCTCTCCGTCGGCCACCCATTCTTTAACTAGAGCTTTTACTTCCTCAATTCCACATGGATAAGAAACATTCCCTTTTTCACCATTATATTGCTTTCTCTTCTGGCCTCTATGACCTCCTCCTTGTGACTTTCGGGTATCTGGGGCAGAGGCAACAGCAACAATAGGTCCACGAGACGATTTGAAGCTAGTCTTGTAACTGGCCTTAAATCCGGACTCCTGAGCCTGAGGAATGCTAATGTTCCGAGCTGCTTCTATTAGTGCCGAGAATGTGGGTAACTTGTGATTAACTAGAAACATTTTGTACCTGCTCAATGCCCCCTCTAGACAGATTTGAACCAGATAGCTTTCCTCTACTGCTTCATGGCAATCCACAGCCTTGTCCTGAAACCTTTTGACATAGTCAAGGATGTCTTCACTTTCTTGCTGCTTTTCTTTACACAATGTAAGTGTGGTCACCTTCTCCGCCACTTGAAAGAACTTAGAGTGGAATTTGTTAACCATTTCCTTCCAACTTCGGACAGAGTTTGGGGCCAAATTGACATACCAACTATATGCTCGGTCAGTGAGGGACTTAGAGAATTCTCTCAGCCGGAGGATGTGGTTTGGACCATGAATACCCAGAGTCTCGATGAATCGCACAACATGTTCTCGAGCATTTCCTTGTTTGCCATCGAATTTAATGAACTTCGGCACTGTGTACCCCTCAGGGTATGGATAACTCAGCACCTCAATAGGGTAAGGCGGCTTGACATCCGGATCAGGCAAAGAGTGAGAAACATGGCTTGCACATCGGCGAGAGTGAGAAACTGTTGAGGGAGAGAGTTTGATGGTGGCATCCCCGGAACTTGGCTTATGGACCCGAAGACTATGCTAGGGGCGACTTGGCCATTTTGGTGCTGCGAATTCATCATTGGTGAGGACATTAGACGATACTGGCCATCAGCACCTACAGACAAGCCAGTTGGTGATGGGACATTGAATTGAGACCCGTAAAGTCCACCGCATGGCGCCGCTACTCCGGGTTGTGCTTGCAAATTTGTTGTCGGCACCAAAGGAGGCCCGTCTGGTATTTGAGTAACATTTACTGGTGGCGTAACAAGATTAGGTACGGGCAGGGCTCCCTTTTGCGCCATTATGCCCCTTGTATTTTCCTGGACACCAACAGTCGCCGGAGCCCCATTCATTACACCAGAACCTCCCCTAGTCACCATTGGATCTTGGCTTGGCACGCCATGGAGCAGGCGTAAATCATTGCCGCCATCGCGGTTTGAGCATGTGTTACTGTGGCCGTGTTGCCATGAGCCATGGGCTAACTGGTGTCTATTTCTCCTTGGATTTGATTTTGCGCTCCAATGGGAGTAGCTCCACCACCAGTTTGATTTCCGTTTGGCGCCGGTGCAAAATTAGAACTCATCACCAACATGGTGTGAGTGAGATTCTGAAGAGTGGTAAGAATCTCCTGTTAAGTATTTTGAAGTCCTTGAATGGTTTCAAGCAAAAGTGGTTGATCTGGAGCCATGGTCCTGTCATCACCACCATTAGAGGATCCTTGTTGGTGAACTTCATCTTCTCCCGCCATCCTTGTTGGAGTTGTGTGGATTCCAGATCTCGTTGAGACCATTAACCAATCCGCCTCCCCAGCGGAGTCGGCAAATGTAGGAAAGGGTCCAAGAAAGGAGTTGGAAAATTTGAAGATCTTCGAATTTTCTAGAAGATGGTGAGAGGCTTAGATCCTTCAATAATCTCAACTTAGGAACACAAAAACAAAGGAGATGATGGAGATAAGAGATTGGGTGAAGAAGAAGGCAAAATGGCTAGAGAGAGAATAATGGCAAGGCTCACCCATGGATCTCCCACTTTCACTCTCAAGGTTGATAATGAAGAAGGGAAATTAGTTCTTTCCCAAGAGTTGAAAAATCTCCAAAATCCCTCCCCTGTAAAGCTATGGGTGGGTGCTATTTATAGGCACCTCATGATGTAGGATGGAGCCCATGTGCAAGGCACATGGGGGATATTCTCTCTAACCATCTTGTCCGAGGAGGTGATTTCTCCGAGGAGGAGACTTCTCCGAGGATGAGAAAAAATCCTGAAGAGGAGATCAATCCCTCGGCGAACCCTTCTTCTTAGCCACACCTAACCAATGATCCCCAATCATCCCAAAGGGTCAGGGGTAGTCCCAGAGGACGTCCTGTCGCGAAATATTGCCGAGTCTCAGGGACCCCCCGGGTTCGTGCCACCTCGACCCGGGTATAGGCTAGTTTAACCGAAGAGTGAATTTATCTCCACTCACCGTCCTCGGGATCGGGTCCTTTGTTCGAACTCCATTACACCCATGGTTCTAGTACGTAGATCCCGAAAAGCTCTGAGCCCGCAAGTGTTCTGGGACTCATTAACGGAGTGACTTCTAGATTGCATTTGAATCCGTTCGAAGCCAAGTGCTTTGGACCTCTAAGTTTGTGGATCCGAACCCTTTTGAGTCTGAGTGCCTCGGATCTCTAGGCTTGCTCAATACCCTTTCAAGTCTGGGCCCAAGTAAGTCTCTAAGTTCGTGGATCCGAACTCTTTCGAGGCTTAGAGCGATTCAGCCCGTTTGATGGTGATAAATCTGGGCCCACTGATTCTTAGACTTACGATAAATTTGGGCCCACTAATCTTGGGCTATTGGGCTTAAATAATTTAGTGGGCTCAAATTAGCCCCTCTTACACAAAGTATATACCGAAATCACTCTCTTATTTCTCTCTGTAAGCATATAATGTAAAATAAATAAACAATCCCTCACACTCTGTCCATAACAAATACTCGCATACACTATGTCCATGTACAGATATAAATATATATATATATATATATATGTAAAATGTATGTATTTATGTGTATCCAATGAATAAAATCAAAGAATCGGGAAATTTAATGCTTGATGAGCGCGACCAAAGACAAAGCCAGAGACGAGCACACGACGGCTGCAGAGATGGGCAACGAGAATGTAGATCCGGCGTCCATGCCAAGGGCTAATGCTGGAGCCATCCCGGAGTCATGTGCCGAAGCAATAGCAAAGAAGAGAGCGACGACGAAGAAGACTGTCAAAGCCTTGAATGAGCTCATGTTCGCCATTGTAAATAGTATATATATAGAGAGAGAAAGCTATTTTTTCTAGAGAGAGAAAAACTAGAGAGGAGAGGAGGGTTTGAGACAGCTGCAATGCAAGAGTGAAGAATTGTTGAGTTTGGAGGAATGGGATGGTGTGGAGGCAAGTATATATAGGGGGCATACGTGTGGACTGGACCGCAATGAGAGCGTGTGGCAGCTAAGTAGGGCTGGCGCGTTCAAACTTGATAGAGAGGGGGCCGAGTCATAATCGTAGAAGAAAACAGGGGTCATTCGCAGCAAGGGGGGTTGGTGAGTGGGGGGTGTTGATGGCGGGCGGGCACTTCTCTCCAATCCTTGTGGCATAGGTTGGTTAACCAACTTTAGTATCTTACTAGGAAAAAAAACGTCAGGATCCTTTTGAGTGTGAATTCTATAGTAATCTCCTAAAGTGATTCATCCAAAGGCTGATATTAAGCCTCACCAAAATGATCGTTTTGGTGAACAATTTCAAAAAAAAAAAAAAAAAAAATCGGAATTCAAAATATCGAATTGTTCGTGTGAAGCATTACACACAGAGAGAGAAGAAGAAACTGAAAATATTAGGGCTTTGAAAAAATAGAGTGAGAGTGACAAGAGGATAAACCCACTTCTATGGATCTGTGCTTGTATTTATATTTTTTTCCTAGCAAGTTATTGGGCATCAAATTGAAGAGAGAAGGCATGGAGGTGGGGTTTGGAGGAAGAAAATACTGCAGCTGGCATTGGAGAGAAGGCGTCAAGTTACGAGTTTATCTTCTTCTCTCTCTCTCTCTTCTTGTCTCTCTCTCTTTTGGTAACTTGGGCATCAAATTGAAGATAGAAGGCATGGAGATGGGTTTATCTTCTAAATAGGACATATTCACAAAAAATCCAAAGAAATCAAAAAGGATATATATATATCTATATAAATCCATAGAAATCCAAAAAAACCCAGCTCGAAAAAACCAAAGAAATTAAAAATAAATACAAAAAAATAAAAAGGAAATATTCACAAACTCAACTCCTAAATAGGATATATATATATATATATATTCGCATATGTATGAACACAAACACAAATCAGAGAAAAAAAAAAAGAAAAGAAAAGTGAAACTGTTGGAGTATAGTAGGGAAGGCGTCGGCGGTGGGATGGCAACGGCGGCGGCAGAGCGTCGGGATGGGAAAGGGCGGGGTAGGGGCAGCTCCTCCTCTTCTCTTCTCTCACAGCCCTTCTCTCTCTCTCTCTCTCTCTCTCTCTCTCTCTCACTCTCTCTCTATCTCTCTTCTCCAGAAACTGAGTCAAAAGTGAAAAATGAAAATTTTTGATTTTTGATTTTTTTTTTTTTTTTTTGAAATTGCTCACTAAAACGACGTCGTTTTGGTGAGACTTAATTTGAGCCCTTTGATGAGCCAATTTAGGAGATGACTGTAGGATTCACACCTCAGAGGAATCTGACGCGGAAAAAAAAAAGGTGTGAAATTTTCAAAAACAGTAATGTTACGTATCATCATGAAAAAAACATTACAAAAGTGATCATGAAAGATTCTCTATCGTTAAATTACGCATACAGAAAAACACTACACACTAATCAAGGATGAAAAATCATCATAAAATATTTCATGATATTTTTTTTATGATCCCTAATATTATTTTTTTCAAAAATCATCATAATTTGATTCATAATAATATTATTTTATAAGTATTAGTTTTGATTGGTTATATGCTCAATTATATGACATTTATCATCTTTGTCATATTGTGGATGTATTTATGGGTGCAAAATATGAGTTTCTAACATTATTGTAACATAAAAAGTATTGGTTAAATTACAAGACCTAATGTTGTGACACTCAATGAAAATATTTAAGTGAATTTTCTCTTTCATTTATTTTTTAATTATTAAGTAATTATTTTATTCATATATTATTCAATTTTTGAAAATGGATCTGCCAAATGAATTTATATATCATTTCCATTACGTTTTGTCCCTTTTGTTTTATTATTTTATCAGTTTATCTTTAAATGGAGTATTTTCTTTAGGCTTTTATGTTCTAAGGTTTTTTTTTTTTTTTTTTTTTTTTTTTTTTTTTTAATTTGCTGTTAAAGTTAATTTTTGTCTAAAATTATACAGAAAACAAGTGTATGAAGGGAATAGGAGACACAATTTGATCATCTAATTATTTCCATTAATGACATTATTGTGTATGTGCAACACTTTAATAGTTAAAAAGTTTAATTATGGGTTGGACTTATGTTTTGTTGAGATCTCAACATGAGAGGCAAATATACTTTTGAAATAATTCATTCAGTTTTTTTGAGACAAATACAATAAAATGAAAAAGGTTAAAATTATCATAGTAATTACTATTCAGATTATCATAGTAATTACTATAGTAATTACTATGAAAAAGGTTAAAGTTATAACTTAAATATTTTTATTGATGATATATATTAAAAATTTTACAAAATGAACTATTCAGATAATCAAAACGAGACCTTTAGTAGACCTTACAGGCCCCTTAAGTTCTCTTATAATATCTCAACATGATAGAAACTCAACCCTTTAATTATATACTATTATAGTTAAGGAAAGTAAACTGATACTTCATTATAGTTTATTACAATTTAAGGTGGTAAAATAATACACGAAGTGGGGAAAATTTTACAATACAAATAATGTAAGGAATCAATTGTGATAATTCTTTAATTTAAATACAGATTGTACTTTGTTTCTTTATGGTGTTAAAAGCAATAGAAAAAATTCAAACCACTAGATTTGGCCTTAAAAAAAAGAAAAAAAAGAACAAAAAAGCCTTCTACAATGATTCGGCCGTGGAAGGTTATAAATTTATAAAATGAATTCTAATACTTAGAATTAATCACTATGCTTGGTTATCATTTTTCAAAAATACTTTTCAAAAAATTCTACTTTTTTATTTTTCGTGTTTTTTTATTTTTACTGAATTTTTTTTAATATTTTGAGCAATTTTAAAAAATTTTCAACTTACCTAACATATATATACCTAAAAAGTAAAAAAAAAAATTGAAAAAACCTTTTAAAAATTCACTAAATACCAAAAATACAAAAAAAAAAAAAAAGAGAATTCAGTACATTTTTTGTATTTTTATGCATTTATTAATTTTTAAAAATATTTTTTCCCAAATTTTTTATTTTTTAGATATAACTAAGTAAGGTGCATCAAAAAAAGTAAAAAAATGTTTAAAATTTTAAAAATATTCTTTAAAAACAAAAAAAAAAAAAAACACGAAAACCAACAAACTCAGTTTTCAAAAAACTTAATTCAAAAAGCTCAAACCAAACACACTGAATAGTTTTGTGATAAATTAATGAATTTACCTTGCCATAAACTACTTAAAAAATTATGGGTAAATTATGTAAATGGTCACTGTAATTTATACGATGTGTCAATTTGGTCCATATTATTTTAATTTGCTTGATTTTGTTCTTTAATTTAACAGATTGTGTCATATTTGTCCAATAAATAACGATCATTAGGTTTGGTGGACGAAAAGTCGTCACGTGCTCAAACGATATATCAATTTGGTCCTTATAGCTTACATGATGTGTCAATTTAGTCCCTACTGTTTTAATTTGTTTAATTTTGAGAGAGACCAAATAGGCATATCATGTAAACTACAAGGACCAAATTAATACATCGTTTGAGTTTTCGTCCACCAAATCTAACGGCCATTATATATTTGGCCAATATGACACAATCCGTTAAATTAAGGGACAAAATTGAGCAAAATAAAACAATAAGGACCAAATTGACACATCGTGTAAATTAGAGAGGCCATTGACATAATTTATCCAAAAATTATTTATTAGCTCTAGTGTATGTGTGCCATTCCAACAATAAAAGAACCAAAAAAATGAGATCCTCTATCCATTTGTATGCATTTTGTATTTGATTATGTAACTAATTTATGTTTTAATGCATAACAATGCTACAAACCTCCAAAAACCACAACCCTCACAACCCTCATTCACCTGCGATTGGTCCAGGAAGAAAAGAAAAAAAAAACAAAAATACATGATTGGTCCACATCATTTTAGGGGTCATGGGGTCCCCAACTTTAGGGGTTCCAAGCATTTTTATTTAATACAATGGTAAATTATAAATACATTTCTTGAAATTTGCTTAAAATACAAATTGTTCTTTATAGTTTGAAAAACTACAAATTCCTCTTGTCAAACTTTTTTATCAAACATAATTAATTGGAAAAAGAAATTTCTAACTGCTCTATACGATGATAAAATTGTTTGAATTATTACCTAAAATAAATTTCTGACATCATTAAAAACTGTTAATCACTGACAAGACATATATTTGTCATTAATTCTATGAATTATTTCTGTACAATTAACTTTTTTTCATCCAAAAAATAGTACCTCTTCAAGTTCCACAACTTTGAAAATACATAAATTATTTTGATGGGCCTCTTGCTTCAAAATGAAAAATTAATAAATAAATAAAAGCTTAACCCTGATCCTTTGAATGAAAACTGTCACAGTAAATGGTAAAGAAAAGCACAAACTACCTTGTAGAAAAGCAATTGCTTTTTGGTGTCATATATAATTCTTTGATTTGTCTATTGGTGTCTCTCTATAGAGGTCATTTTATCATCCGATAACATTGCTAAACCGAAATATTCATGTTTTTTATTTGAAGCCATTTTATCACCCACTTCGAACGAACCCTTAGGTTTTTTTTTGATAAGCAAAAGGAAACAACTTTATTGATATCAATAAATGGATTACATCAATAAAGCAAGGGCGAAGAGCATCAAACATCATAGTGTTACCCTTCATCCCAACTAGGTTGGCACCAAGAGCAACACCCAATCATTTGAGAGCTCACGCCAAAGGGTTGGCAAGATACCAACACCCCAGAAGAAAACAAAACAAACAGGACACAAAGACCAAACAACAATAATAAGTCTACCAAAGAACAACATATAGCAGCAGCACAATAGTTGAGCTAACAAAACCAACCCAACAGTAGAAACAATACCAAGATAGCAGCAACAGTAGCACACCAGCACACACCACTGCCTTAGGGTCAATTGATAGCAAGACAAAACAGCCCCATGCTGCCTTTGGGACCACCCTGCAACCATCAATCATAGCACCAGATCTCAGTAACTGCAACATAATTGAGCAGAGTCTTAACTCCCAGAACAAGACAACGCAACCCAACAACGACTTCAACTAATAGGCATATTTCGAATTTGCTGTAGGTTATAGATAAATTCCTGAATTGAGTAAGAGCGCCCCTTGAAGTGATTCTTGACCCAGAATGCCACCATTGCCTTAATCAAATCACAGAAGTCATCGAGCCAAACTTGCCTTTCACTAAATATTACTTCATTCCTGAGTTTCCAAATAGACCACATGATTGCCAACGGAATGGCCTTTCAGACTCTAGCTTCAAATTTTCCCCATTTAAACCCCAACCACCAATGAATCAAGCCTTCAATACTATCAGGTAGTGCCCACTGCAAACCTGTAATAACCCTCACCACTGTTTACTGATAAGACCACTGCTTACTGCTAAATTGTGACTGAACTGGATAAGTAAATGATTAGACTGAAATTCCAAATTAATTGCATGAATATATTGTGTTATTTGCATTTCTATCTGTTGACTGTTAAATGCATCTGTTCATGTTTCATGCTTTAAACTGCAAATTGAAGGCCTTATCGGCGGCCGAATCTGAAATTGATTAGTGCTTTGTGTTAATTAGAATTAATGTGATTTTATGCTATATTTATTTGAAATGTGATTGGGTATGATTAAATTAGATTAAAATAAGCTAAATCACACAAGTCCAAGTATTTACCCTTTTGCCATGCTTAGTGGGCCACTACCTAAGACTATATTGAAGCCTTATTTCATTCAAACAAAACATTTGTCCAGCCATTCTTGAGCCCTCAACCGACTAAGAAAGAGAGTGTGAGAGAATTGAGTTGTTCTTGAGAGTTTAACTTGGGGACTTGAAGAAATTGTAGAAGATTTGCAAAATTGAGCTTCTATACTTGTTATTGAAGACCTAAGGTAGAGAATTCAACCCCTCTTTGATGTATTTGTGTATGGTCTTGCATGATCCATGAGAAATTAGAGATTCTAGCTAAGAGTTGGTTCAAAATGTTAAATTGTAGCATAAATCATGCATGCATGTTGCCATTCTTGAGTTTTGAAGTTATTGTTCATGAAATTCCACATGCATGTTCATATTTGTGCATTGGACCATGAATTCCTCATGTTTTTGAAAGGATTGGCTCATTTGAGCAAGTGATTGAAGCTTTGAATTGGTTTAAACTCATGCATGTCACGTTGGAAGTATGTTCTTGAACTTTGGTTTGAAATTGGATTTAATTGAACTACCTTTGGGCTTTGATTTCTCAAATTGATCTTTGAATCATGTTATATTATGAGTTTACAAGAGTTTTCCAGAAAATTGGCCCAAGAGGATCGAATTTGATGTATTAAAACTTGGTTTTGAGCTTGAGGTTCAAATCTGGAATTTCTAGAATTTGGACTCACGCTCGAGTAGAAATTAGGCGCCGGCGTGAAATCGTGCTCGGCACTTTGCATTGTTTGATCCGCCGGCGAAAATGCACGCTTGAGCGGGGACTTGTGTCGCACGCACGAGCGGGTGTCGAGCGCTCATCGAGCGTGATTTTCACACATCCAGTACTTTTGCCATGTTTTGCAGTCCGCTCGAGCATGGGAAGTGATGCTCGAGTGGGGAAACTTTGTCTACATGTCCGCTCAAGCGTAGAAATCCACGCTCGAGCGTGACCCCTGTCTTCTGAAAATTCTGAAAATGTTTTTAAAGTGCATCTTTGCATCCTCATTCCATCCTAAGCATTCCTAGGCCTAGTTTAAGGCATCTTAATGAGGATATTGATGTAAAACCACACCGAGTCAAATTAGGGATTTAGTCTTTGATTCCCGAATGTGTAACTTAGTGTGTGTTCATCCTATAACTGTGTAGGGTTGGCATCCGGAGACGCGTACTAGTTATCTGTAGCCCAGAACTCTGTGAGTAACAATGTTGTAAAAATATGTTCAATAATGATTATCTTCTGAACAATTGAATATCTTTGTTTTCAAATGATCTTTATTCTTGATTGAATGATGTCCTAATTGTGAATCAGATTGTGGCATCCTTAGCAACCCTCTTTATCAGATCTTGTCATGTGTCACAGAGATCTCTGTCGGTTCCCATGTTGGAACCACTACTGTTTACTGATATGATGGCCATCAACTGACTGTTCGGTCAATTAAGACCTACTGTACTGTTTTTGCTATTAGATGTACCACATATGACTGTTATGACTGAGTAACTGATATACTGATTGAAATGACTGTTTTCAATACTGAAAGGACATTCATTCTTAACCTCTTTACGCATTATGTTATTCACTAGGCTTTAGCTCACTGCTCATATATATATGTAGGTGTACAGACACCGGAGCGAAGCTAGAAGCATTGGGTCAAACTCCCTTTTGTCAAGCCAACCTTTGTGCCTCACTTTCAGGTTTCAGATCTGTTCTAGCTAAGGCTGTTCTTAGGGTGTCTCAGATTCACCCTAACTATCTCTGTTTTGTATAGACTGAGTGATCTTTTGTACTGTACTGTTATGGTGGGGATTTGGTCCCTAACCTATATGCTTGTAAGTGATGTATGTATATACCGTTTTTGTTCAGAATGTGCATATGTATAAAAAGTCTTTTTGCATACAGACTGTCACAGCTCATTGGACATCTTTTAATTACTGTATTGGCTTTCGCCAGCCCCTGTACTCTAAATTACTGTTTTACTGTTAAGCAGGCCTTCGGTAATCTCGGATTATTGGCCGGTTACGATGCTAAACCCATAGGGGCGGGTTTAGGTCGTGACAAAACCCCACCAGTTCAACAACTTGGACCAATCTTGCCAAACAAATGGACACCAGAGTAATACATGGGAAACTGATTCGTTCTCATTCTTACAAAAAACACAGCTAATTGAAGCTTTTTGATTCAGCACTCCAATCTTTTGAAGGAAGACAGCAGTTTTTAATCTTTCTCTTCAAGCCAACCAACAAAGGAATTAAACTTTTGGTGGAGCCAGCTTATTCTATATCAAACCAGTGCACACCAATAGAATACTAGGCACATACACTTTCAAGACGGAGGCTACATTGAACTGTTGTGAAGAACATGCCAACCATTTCAAACAGTCCTCACTCCCTGCTGCCCCCAACTCAACCTGACTCATGAGTGATACCAACCTAGCTAATTTCTTAGCCTCCCATGCAAATAATGATCTCCGAAAATTCATATTCCAGTCCTCTGATAGTCTTCTTCTTTTAATCAACACACTTAAGGTTATCTCATTTTCTGTTGATAAGCTATACAGCCTCAGAAACTCCAACGGAAGACACTGCTGCCCAAACCAATGATCACTCCAAAAGTGAATCCTGCTCCCATTTCCCACAGCCAATTTGGAGTTGTTAAGAAAAATGCTCAGCAAGTGGGGGTTGGATTGTCCAACACTTAGTATCTCACCCCATAGTTTAGAACAGGAAACTGCAGAACATAAAAATGGCGACCATCTTCCTCCACTAAACTGATACCTATTGCACAGAACTTTCTTTCACAAGGAGGTATCTTCAATCCCAAATCTCTACCACCATTTAGCTAGTAGGCAATCATTTACATCCTTTAACTTTCCAAACCCTAAACCACCTTGTTTTTTGTTGATAGTGATCTCTTCCCATTTTACCATATGGATTTTTTTTCTTAATTCAGTCCCACCCCAGAAAAAAGCTGCCCGCAGGCGATCAATGGTCGTAATCACAGATTTAGGCATCTTGAAAATGAACAAGTAATACACAGGGAGGCTAGACAACACAGACTTTATGAGAGTCAGCCGACTCCCAAAGATAGTAGTTTCCTTTTCCAAGATGCTAACTTGGCTCTCACTTTGTCTATAACTGGTTTCCAAGTTTTCTTGAGTCTGGGGTTAGCACCAAGGGGCAAGCCAAGAAAAGAAAAAGGAACGGTTTTATTTTTACAGTGAAGCTTAGCAGCGCACTCCATCACCATCTGCTTAAGTACCCCAACTCCACAAACAAAGCTTTTGTGGAAGTTTATTTTCAGCCCTGAAACTAACTGGAAGCATCTTAGAATTCTCTTGATTACTAGAACCTCCACCACATCAGCCTTACAAAAAATTATTGTGTCGTCTGCAAACTGTAGGTGTGATACAGTTATAGTCGTCTTATTCTAACCTAAAGATGCTTCTGTTATGAGCCCTGCTGAACATGCCCTTTGTAATAGCATATTCAAGCCCTCAGCTACAAGGTTAAAAGGAAAGGTGACAGAGGATCCCCCTGGCGGAGTCCTTTTTCGGGAGTAAATTCAGACGTTGGAGATCCATTAACAAGAACTGAAATTCTGGAAGAACATAAACACTCTTGTATCCATTTTCTCCATTTTATTCCAAAACCAAACCTACTCATCATAGCCAACAGACAATCCCAGTCGACAGAGTTATAAGCCTTCTCAAAGTATAACTTTAATATCATTCCCATCTGTCCACTTCTCTTCCACCAGTCAACCACTTCGTTGGCTATCAAAACCCTATCCAAGATGTTCCTCCCGCAAGGAAAGCAGATTGTGCCTCCCCAATCACTCGAGGCATCACTTTCTTCAGTCTATTAGTGAGCACTTTAGCTAGGATTTTGTGGAGTGACCTAATGAGACTTATTGGCCTATAATCCGAAATAGTGGCTGGACCATCAATCTTGGGAATTAGAGTGATGAAAGAGCTATTTACACCACGTGCCAATTTCCCATTCTCATGAAATTCATTGAAAAATGAATAACGTCAGCCTTGAAGATCTTGCAGCACTTTTGAAAACACATCAAGTTAAACCCATCAGGGGGGGCGCTTTGTTTCCATTGCAACTCTTAACAGCAGCCCATATCTCATCTTCAGTAAACCGAGCTTCAAGACTCTCAGCTATGTAATCAATATCAATAGATTGAAACTGACCAAGAATCTTTGGCCTAATCCTCCACTGCTCGGAGAATACTTTCTGAAAGTGTGCGAAGACTGCCTGCTTTCTCCCTTTTAGATGCTCAACCATCGTGCCCCCCACCGATATCGAATTTAACAGATTTATATTTTGCCTACTAGACGCCACAATGTGGAAGAATCTCGTATTTTTGTCCCCCTTCATACTCCATTCCAATCTGGACTTCTGAAGCCATATCCACTCTTGTTTTCTATACAGAGACCATACTAGCTTCCTGAGTTCACAACTTCTTCCAACTTCAGCTTCATTCAACTCCCTAGATTCAGCAAGCAAATCAAGATTGTTCATTTCAGCTTTGGCTAGCTTGACAGAGTGTGAGACATTCTCGAATTCCTCAATGTTCCATTTCTTTAAAGTCCATCTAAGAGTTCTAAGCTTTTCTAGAATGACATATCCAGCCCAACCTGTGATTACTGTTCCAAACCAGGCATCCTTTATGGCTGAGATAAATTGGGGGTGCAGAATCCATGCATTAATGAATCGAAATGGTTTTGGACCCCAATCTCTGCCATTCTCCATTAGAAGGAGATGGTAGTGATCAGAGACCCCCCTTTGAAGGCCCCATAGCTTAAAATTATACTTCTCTAGCCATTCTATTGAGAGTAACACTCTATCGATTCTACTCCAACTACCCCTCACACTTGAGCTACTCCATGTATATTGCCTACCTTGCATAGGTAAGTCAGATAGTTCCAAGCCTTCAATAAGAGCATTGAAATCCTTCATCCCTCTATCTCTTCTTATGCATCCCCTCCTTTCTCCCAGACTTCTAATTTCGTTGAAATCCCCCCCCCCCCCAAAAAAAAAAACACCACGGATATATGAACTGTGACTTTAGATTCCTCAAAGTAGACCATACAGCCCCTCTTCTAGCAACATCATTTGGAGCATAAACATTAATAAATACACAATTGAAATCAAGAAGGAGTGTACCCGCTAGAACAAGAAAGTTCCTTGTACTGCAACAGTTCGAAAGTGAAAACACATTGGTCTTCCAGACGCACAAAATTCCACCGGATAGTTTGTTTGCATCAACTGCCATGAATTCCATATCATCGCAAGGCCAAAGAGATTTTACTAGCTTCGAGGACATTGCTGCTTTCTTCGTTTCTTGCAAAAATAGGACATCAACTTTCCTCTCCTGAACAAGATTCCTAATCTTTCTTCGTTTAACCGAATTTTCGATACCCTTGACATTCCATGACATGAACTTCATTAAAACGGCTATAAAACACCCGAATCTCTAATGATGAATGTTCACATTCGAACATCATCAATCCCCTGTGCAGCTTTCCTTGCATCTTCCACTTCAAGCTCGATAATTCTTCGTAGTGCCTCCTCTTCACTGCCCAGAAAATCAATTCCCAAAACTTTACCTAGTTTAACAGTTTCCTCTGCCTCATCTATGAGCTCCTTCTCTTTGGCTAGACGTTGGCCAATTGATCTTGAACGTGACAAAACTGATGACGCCACTTTGAACGTCGAGCCTTTGTGCCAGGTAGCCATGGCTGATGGCCTACTATTCTTTGAATTTGTCCTTCTTCGAACATATGTCCCTCACCTGCTCCCCCTCATTGCTCCGATAGCTTCATGAGCCCTAGACCCCGTAATGGTCTGAATCTGGGCTCTGGTTGGCATTCCACGCCTAGTTCCTTTTTGCACTATAGGCTGAGACGTTGGCCTAGTTGAAGCAGGCCCTACTTGATCATGATCCGCCAAGCTATTGGTGTGTGCCTGGGCCAGTGTTAAGGACTTAGAGTTGGGCCTACTAACCTCATTGATTAATTGGGCTTTATCCAACACAACCTGGATATTAATCCCAGGCCTAACAGCTCTATCCCCACTCAAACTTTTCATAAACCCAGGCGTGATAACCCTCTCCACCTCTTAAGCTTCAATATCGTCATTGCTTTTTTGAATTACCAACGGTCTATCCTCCATGACACTAATTTTAACAATCGCAGCTGCCATTGTAGTTCCTACGCATGGATTTGCAGTTTCCATCACAATAGAGGGATAGGAACCGTCATCCATTCTGTCACCTATACTGACCCCACAATTAAGCACTTCATTCCTCTAAGCATCCACCACCTCATCCACCCCAGCCACACCTTTAATCCCATCAACATCCACCTCAGCATCATCATCCTCCACACTGTCACCATTCCTGCTACCCATCTGCACCAGAGTATTCAAGCTACAACAGTCATTCATGATGCATTTGCAAGTCTTTGTTACTACTTTGGACACAATGACATGTTCCTCACAAACTCTTACAGAGTACCTCCACTCCCCACATAACATCTGGATGCATGTATTAATGGAGTCCATGAACTTTGTAGCAATCTTAACCTTGCCACACAAAAATGAGGATTGATGTATTGTATCATTGTCAATCATGATTACCTCTCCCCAAATCCTACCAATTCTACTAAAGGTATTTGCACTCCAAAGGTTAAACGGTACTCCGTAACAGCATAGCCAGACTTCCTTTTCTTGTTCAACACAATCCCCCTTCTTTCATTTAGATACTGACTCACACCCTTCTTGCCAACATTCCTTAAGCAGGACATGATTGTACTGTAACTGTGCTCGTGAGGTGAATGAAACGATGGCAGTTCTTCCCCCTCTTTTCCTTACAATAACCTCACCCGAAGCTTTATCAAGGATTATCTTCTGAAAGTCCAGGAAAGCATGGTGGCTTTTTAACTTCACGATTAGGCTATCGTATAATCAACCATTTCCCACTTCATAAGCCATAATCTCAAGCCTCACCATCTCTCTTTGTTGCCCCATTCGAACAGTTTCAGCGTAAGATTTATGACCGACAATGCTCGGATCAGAGTTCCTTATGTGCTTAAATTTATTACTGCCATTTTGTTCGCTCCTTGTCCCTTTAGGACTTACTTTGCCTTTGGCCCCAATTGTCATGGTCCTCCCAAACTCTGCTTCCTTGACCTTCAGTGCTTTATCATCACAATACAACCCGTTAGCCTTTTGGATTGCCACAAAAGCCGCAACTCGACAATCGTACCGTACAAAGCCAAACCTTGACTTGGTAACTTTTCTGGTCTTATTCGGGATAAACACAACTCTTACAATCCCAAATTTACCAAATTGAGAATGTAGGTCCTTAGGATTCATAGACCATAGAAGGTTATCAACAAACACTGTATGGATCACATTACTCTGTACTTTTGTCCCTTTCCCCTTTTGCTCTTGTACTTGTTACCCATGCACCACTGGTTGCCATCCACATCTTTCACCGCCAGCCATTTCTCACAAAACAATTACAAGTTAAGCAAGTCGTCACCTCTCTCCGACAAGAAAACTGACTGTCACACGACAACAGAAGCAGCAGCAAACAACAATCAACTTGTCAATGATTCTGTAGAGAAGAAGGCTTTTGTGAAAGACTTTGAGCCGAGGCCAAATTTTAGTTCTTATCATGACGATGAAGCAGATTAGGTTTGATCACCAGATTAGCCTGAGTTCCTTTGAAATGAAAAGTGATAGTAGGAAGGTTATTAAACCCTTTGGGCTTGTGTCACTGGTAGCAGAGTTCCAAGCTTGATGAATTTCAATGGTACCTTTTCAAGTTCTTAGAACTAGAGAAATGCTTTTGCAATTCATTTAACAAAACCTCATAAGCAAGCTTAATGACGCGTGAATTTTCGAAGCAAAAGTCTATGATGCACCGACTAGTATTGCCATTGCCTCTCAATGCAAGTACCATTGTGCTTATATTGAGTCTTCTCTCATTGAAGCTAATCCCTTGCAATTTTATGCAGTAAAGCAATTACTCCTTATTGAAGCGTTGCAATGATGTGATTCCTAAAAGAGTGAATTATACTAATAGTCTCTGGAATTTGGTGTTTGTATTATTTTGATATTTGACTTTTCAATTTTGATACGTTTGATCATAAATTTTAAATTTTATTCGAAATAAAGACAATTAAAAATGTTTCCTTTGTAAATGGTCCATTTTAAGAGCAAAAGCGTTATACAATCTATTTTGTATCAGTTAACTTATATGTTGTTTGAAAAGTAATGCCATTTTTTTTAATAAACAATATTGGAAGTTCATCGGTTATAAAGTTATGTTTGGCTTAGTTTTCAAAATCCATTTTTAGAAAAAATTTCTAAGAAATTAAAAATTAAATTGGTGAAAAAAAAAATTAAAAACATGCCATTTTATATAATTTTATCTTTTGGGATGGTAGAAATAATTTTTTAAAATAATTTTTTTTATATTTATTTTCGTTAAATTAGTTTTCATTTTTTCAAAAGTGAAACATGGCAACAACTTAGAAGTGATTACTAAATCAATCCATTAAATCAAAAAATCCAAAATTAAACATATTAAACATATTACTTACACATTAAAAGCTAATAATCCATTACATGATAACCATCAAAAAATATCTATTAACAACAAATGCAACCATCTATTACATTGTAATCATAAAAAAATATCAATAAAAACAACTATTCATTACATGATCATCATCCAAACAGATACTAAAATTTAATTTGGTAAAAAAATAAATAAGCAAATAAAAATGTAAAAGATTTATCATTTTTATATACTTTTTATCTTTGGTGGGTAGAAATAATTTTTAAAAATTCAAAAATAATTTTTTAACATTTATTTTTGTCAAATTAGTTTATATTTTTTCAAATTGATCACTTTGCCTTTGAAATGGAATAACAGTATGTTCAATTATACTTATTTAGTTCAAAATTCAAAATTTATGATCAAATATATCATAATTGAAAAATAAATAACTAAAATTATAGAAGTATCAAACTATAGAAATCGCTATTGTTATTCGCCCTTCCTAAAATTGGCCGCTTGGTATATCCGCACCAAATCTTAAATAACTTCCAGGCCTAAAAGAGACTGTCATGAGATTAACCACTAGAAGACAATATGAGAATTTTCCATCGCTTTAAGAACCAATATCATCTACAAGGCTATCAGGACCCCATCCAAGACCTATTATTCCGGCTATTTTGTTGTTCTTGAAATCGCCATACTGCATGTTATTCATTCCGCAACCAAAAGTTACATTATGTTAGGACGTTGAATTTTTTGTGACAATTTCACTTTTAAATTAATTAATAAGTGAAATTGCACAAGTAGTTTAAGTTAATGAAATCTCGCTAACTATAGCAGCTTCACTGATTTTACTTAGAAATTTCACTGATATCAAGGATGGTTGGAAGAGTTGACTGAGACAAAATGTACAAAACAAACATCAACAATCAAATCTTTGTCAACCAACAACATATAGACCAACAAATAGAAAATAAAATAAAACAGAGTGAGAAACGACATTAAAATTTAGCAACATCTATATCTAAACTAGTGAGATGCGTCACATGGAGAGATAGAATTGGTACTTGACAAATAGATGACGATAATGATTGTTTCAAGTATATAAAGCACATCTCAAGGGATGACAGAGACAGAGATCAGCAACGGTGGCAGTTTGAGGTGAAATGAACATAGGTGATGAGATCTATTAGAGAGAGAGACATTGAAAAACTCTCACACAAACATGTAGAAGAATATGTCTTTAATCTTCCTATCTTTTATTAAGATATATAATTAAGTTTGTTTATAAGGATGAAAAATATGATTTTTACTAAATAATTTTGTTAACTTAATGAATGTTTTAACAACTATAGCGTGACTATGTGCCGTTTTGGAAAGGGCCATAAAAAGCCACGTTTTTCATCATTTTCTAAAAACGCAAGTGGCCAAAAATGCAACAAATTTGGTTTGGGAAGGGCCAAAAACGCAGGTGTGAAATTATAAATTAGGCCCTATGACAAAAAAATAAAAAATAAAATTTCTCATGTTGGGTAAGGGTATTTTGGTCATTTTAATTTGATTTGACACCATAAATAAATATGAAACTAAAAAGCAAAAAGCCAGCTTTTTACCAATTTTCCAAATCACTTTCCAAAAAGCTAGGTAAAAAGCCAAAAGGCAGCTTTTTACTAACTTCCCAAAACACCCTAAGACTTTGCGATTTTACACCATATATACTAGTGAATTTGAGGCTTAGAATGATATTTTTAAGTAAATCCTTGTACATTTTTTAATATTAATGTGAATTTTTTTATTTATTTTTAATTTTCTCATATTTTGAAACGGTTCCGATTCGTAGCTCGACACAGTGGCTCGAATCTGTGGCTCGACACCAAAGACGAAGAAGAAGGGTGGAGAAGAGAAGGAGAAGAGAGGGAGGAGGAGGAGGAGGAAGGAGGAGGACTGGAGGGGGCATATTCACAGGGGAGGAGGAGGAAGAAGGAAGAGGAGGCTGCTGCGACGATCGGAGCTGGGCGACGGGCTGGGAGATCGGCGGCGACGGGCTGGGCGACGGCTGGGCGATCGGCGACCTTCTTCTCTTCCCTCTCCGTCTCTGTGTTCAAATGGAGGGGAAAGAAATAAAGAAGAAAAAGAAAAAAAAAAGAAAAAAAAAACAGCTACGAGGCATTTTCCATTTTGAAATACAAAATTCCTAATTAAATCTTTATATTCAAATATAGCTAATATATAATATATATAATTTCAAATTATAATATTACTAATCCAACTTTTCTGGAGATCCAACTTATCAAATTGACCTACTTTTTTTTTTTTTTTTTGTAAATGAAATAGATGAAATGCTTAACAAAATAAAATATTCAAATTATTGAAACGAGAATTGTAATAAATCCCACAAATCCAAACAGTTGCAAAATATGGACGGGAGGGAATCCTCCTCCTAACAAAAAGGCCGATTATCTCAAAAAAAAGTGTTGGATTTTTCTTTATTATCTAAGATGGCTAGAAAAGTATCTTTTATTATTTTGTTTCTCAAAATAAGTTTTTGCTTCTAATAAAGTCTCCAACGCCGGAATATACTGGTTGGAAAAATTCACCAATTTCATTATTTTTATAAGGGTATTTTTTTCCCATAAATATAAACTTTTTTTAATTTGTAGTGGATAAATTAATTTTTGCTCTTTAAACAATATCATGTGATACTCCAACTATTTATTGATTAAAACATACCCAAACTTTTTATTGCGTTTGTAAATAACGACTCTGAATTTTTTGTACTCTGTTTTTTGTTGTTTTATTTTATTTATTTATTTGTTATAGTGGCAATTCTAAATGCAAGAAAAAAAAAGCAAATAATCAAAAAAAGTCTAATGGATCAATAATATAGGGAAATTCTAATATATAAATCAACGAACGACAAGTCCAGGAACAAAGTATATACCGAAATCACTCTCTTATTTCTCTCTGTAAGCATATAATGTAAAATAAATAAACAATCCCTCACACTCTGTCCATAACAAATACTCGCATACACTATGTCCATGTACATATACAAATATATATATATATATATATGTATGTAAAATGTATGTATTTATGTGTATCCATGAATAAAATCAAAGAATCGGGAAATTTAATGCTTGATGAGCGCGACCAAAGACAAAGCCAGCGACGAGCACACGACGGCTGCAGAGATGGGCGACGAGAATGCAGATCCGGCGTCCATGCCAGGGGCTGATGCTGGAGCCATCCCGGAGTCTTGTGCCGAAGCAATAGCAGAGAAGAGAGCGACGACGAAGAAGACTGCCAAAGCCTTGAATGAGCTCATGTTCGCCATTGTAAATTGTATATATAGAGAGAAAGCTGTTTTTTCTAGAGAGAGAAAAACTAGAGAGGAGAGGAGGGTTTGAGACAGCTGCAATGCAAGAGTGAAGGATTATTGAGTTTGGAGGAATGGGATGGTGTGGAGGCAAGTATATATAGGGGGGCATACGTGTGGACTGGACCCCAATGAAAGCGTGTGGCAGCTAAGTAGGGTCAAGGCGTTCAAACTTGATAGAGAGGCGAGTCGTGTCGTAGAAAAGCAGGGTCATTAGCGGCGGGGGTTTTGTGAGTGGGGGGTGTTGATGGCGGGGCGGGCAATTCTCTCCAACCCTTTTGGCATAGGTTGGTTAACTAACTTTAGTATCTTAGATCATCTCCAACGGTTCAGTTAATCTGATATTAAATTTAAAATTTGGTGAAAAATACACTTTTTGAAGCTCCAACGGTTTCATCAAATTGGTATCAAAATGAGAATTGAATAAAAAATTATCAAACTGAGAACAGAATAGAGGTTTTACCAAATTACTATGCGTGACCGTTGGAGGAGACCAACTGGTCAACCAGCCGGTTGACCAACCAGTCGACCGGTTCACTTTCAAATAGGTAGGTTCAAACCGGTCAAAAAAGGTTCAAACAGATAATAAAAAAAAAAAAAAAATTGCCCTTACCGGTCGACCACTTCCCTCAATTCTGCTTTGATGCTCATCATTGGAAGAAGAAGTATCAAATTGAGAAAACAATCTATTTTTTACTAAGATTTGGTGAAAAAAGAAGTGAATGGTTGGAGATGCTCTTACCAGGAAAAAAAAAATGTTTGAAATTTTCAAAAATTAGATTCATAGTAATATTGTGGGTGTTTGGGAAGTGGAATTTTATGTAGGTTTTTTAGTTGTAGGATATTATTGGAGAAATTTTTTTTTGATGTTTGGGAAGATAGTTGGATTTTTTTTGTAGTTGGATGTGATATTTGTAAGAGAAAAAGTAAAATAATTATGGATTTGATGTGATATTTTGTTTGGATTTGTTTTTTTTTGATTTTGCAAAAACTATCTTTTAGTGAAAAAAATCAAAAAAAAAAAAAAAAAACTCAAAAAAATTGTTGCCAAACACCTTAGTAGTTTTGGTTGGTTATACACTCAATTATATGAGATTTATCATCTTTGTCATATTATTGTGGATGTATTTATAGGTGCAAAATATGAGTTTCTAACATTATTGTAACATAAAAAGGATTGGTTAAATTACAAGACCCAACGTGACACTCAATGAAAATATTTAAGTAAATTTTTTCTTTCATTTATTTTTTAATTATTAAGTAATTATTTTATTCATATATTATTCAATTTTTAGAAAATGGATCTACCAAATGAATTTATATATCATTTGCATTACGTTTTGTCCCTTTTGTTTTATTATTTTATCAGTTTATCTTTAAATGGAGTATTTTCTTTAGGCTTTTATGTCCTAAGTTTTTTTTTTTTTTTTTTCTTTTTAAAATTTGCTGTTAAAGTTAATTTTTGTCTAAAATTATACAGAAAACAAGTGCATGAAGGGAATAGGAGACACAATTTGATCATCTAATTATTTCCATTAATGACATTATTGTGTATGTGTGACACTTTAATAGTTAAAAAGTTTAATTATGGGTTGGACTTATGTTTTGTTGAGATCTCAACATGAGAGACAAATATACTTTTGAAATAATTCATTCAATTTTCTTGAGACAAATACAATAAAATGAAAAAAGGTTAAAATTATCATAGTAACTTAAATATTTTTATTGATAATATATATTAAAAATTCTACAAAATGAACTATTCAGATAATCAAAACGAGACCTTTAGTAGACCTTACAGGCCCTTAAGTTCTCTTATAATATCTCAACATGATAGAAACTCAACCCTTTAATTATATACTATTATAGTTAAGGAAAGTAAACTATACTTCATTATAGTTTATTACAATTTAAGGTGCTAAATAATACACAAAGTGGGGAAAATTTTACAATGTAAATAATGTAAGGAATCAATTGTGATAATTCTTTAATTTAAATACAGATTGTACTTTGTTTCTGGTGGTGTTTGGGAAGCAAGTTCCCAAATTTTTTTCTCATTTTTTTCACTAAAAGACAAAAGTTTTGCAAAACCAAAAAAAACACATCCAAACAAAATATCACATCCAATCCCATAATCATTTCACTTTTCTCTCACAAACATCACATCCAACCACATAAAAACCCAACTATCTTCCCAAACACTAAAAAATTTTTATCTCATAAAAACCTACATCTAATAAAATCTACATAAAAACTCACTTCCCAAACACCATCAAAGATTTGGCCTTAAAAAATAAAAAATAAAAATAAAAAAAGCTTCTATAATGATTCGGCCTTGGAAGGTTATAAATTTATAAAATGAATTCTAATACTTAGAACTCACTATGTTTGGTTATCATTTTTCAAAAACACTTTTCAAAAAATTTTATTTTTTTATTTTCCGTATTTTTTTATTTTTACTGAATTTTTTTAAATATTTTGAGCAATTTTTTTAATTTTTAAACATACCTAACATATATATACCTAAAAAGTAAAAAAATTTTTGAAAAAAACCTTTTAAAAATTCACTAAATACCAAAAATACAAAAAAAAAAAAAAAAAAGAAGAGAATTCAGTACATATTTTGTATTTTTATGTATTTATTAATTTTTAAAAATATTTTTTCACAAATTTTTTACTTTTTAGATACATCTAAGTAAGGTGCATCTAAAAAAGTAAAAAAAAAAATGTTTAAAATTTTAAAAATATTCACTAAAAACAAAAAAACATGAAAACCAAAAAACTCAGTTTTCAAAAAACTTAATTCAAAAAGCTCAAACCAAACACACTTAGTTTTGTGATAAATTAATGAATTTACCTTGCCATAAACTACTTAAAAAATTATGGGTAAATTATGTAAATGGTCACTGTAATTTATACGATGCGTCAATTTGGTTCATATTATTTTAATTTGCTTGATTTTGTCTTTTAATTTAACAGATTGTGTCATATTAGTCTAATAAATAATGATCATTAGGTTTGGTAGACGAAAAGTCGTCACGTGCTCAAACGATATATCAATTTGGTCCTTATAATTTACACGATGTGTCAATTTAGTCCCTACTGTTTTAATTTACTTAATTTTGAGAGAGACCAAATGGGCATATCGTGTAAACTACAAGGGCCAAATTAATACATCATTTGAGTTTTCGGCCACCAAATCTAACGGCCAATATGACACAATCCGTTAAATTAAGGGGCAAAATTGAGCAAAATAAAACAATAGGGACCAAATTGACACATCGTGTAAATTAGAGGGACCATTGACATAATTTATCCAAAAATTATTTATTAGCTCTAGTGTATGTGTGCCATTCCAACAATAAAAGAACCAAGAAAATGAGATCCTCTATCCATTTATATGCATTTTGTATTTGATTATGGCCTCGTTTGGGAAGTGGCTATTTTAGTAGGCTATTTGGCTTTTTGGCTGTTTTAGTAGGTTATTTTAATTTTGTGTTTGGGAAGTTGGGTTAAATTTTTATTGGAGTTGGTGTATTAAAAAATATGTTGAAAAGATGTTTGTAATTAAAATGACCATTTTGTCCCTACAATTATAATTTTTTAATTTCCAGCTGAGGGGCAAAATGGTAATTCACCTGTTGATGGGAGAGAAGACGGCTGTGAGCGCAGGCTATTTTTTTTTTTTTTTTTTTGAAAACCAAGAAAAAAGTTGGCTTTTGGGCTTATTTTCAAAATTAAGCTATAATAGCCTAATTCTCATCTTCCCAAACAGCCCCTATGTAACTAATTTATGTTTTAACGCACAACAATGCTACAAACCTCAAAAAACCACAACCCCACAGTCCTCATTTACTTGTGATTGGTCTAGAAAAAATAATAATAATAATAATAATAATAATAATAATAATAATAATAATAATAATGATTAGTCCACATCATTTTGAGGAGTCATGGGGTCCCCAACTTTAGGGGTTCCAAGCATTTTATTTAATGCAATGGTAAATTATAAATATATTTATTGAAATTTGCTTAAAATACAAATTGTTTTTTATAGTTTGAAAAAATACAAATTCCTCTTGTCAAACTTTTTTATTGAACATAATTAACTAAAAAATGAAATTTCTAACTGCTCTATACGATGATAAAATTGTTTGAATTATTACCTAAAATAAATTTATGATATTATTAAAAATTGTTAATCACTGACAAGACACATATTTGTCATTAATTCTATGAATTATTTCTGCGTACTTAACTTTTTTTCATCCAAAAAATAGTACCTCTTCAAGTTCCACAACTTTGAAAATATGTAAATTACTTTGATAGGCCTCTTGCTTCAAAATGAAAAATTAATAAATAAATAAAAGCTTAACCCTGATCCTTTGAATGAAAACTATGTCACAATGGTAAAGAAGAGCACAAACCACCTTGTAGAAAAGCAATTGTTTTTTGGTATCATATATAATTCTTTGATTTGTCTATTGGTGTCCCTCTATGGAGGTCATTTTATCATCCGATAACATTGTTAAACACAAATATTCATGTTTTTTATTCGAAGCCATTTTATCACCCACTTTGAACGAGCTCTTAAGTTTGATCACCAGATTAGCCTGAGTTCCTTTGAAATGAAAAGTGATAGTAGGAAGGTTGTTAAACCCTTCGGGCTTGTGTCACTGGTAGCAGAGTTCCAAGCTTGACGAATTTCAATGGTACCTTTTCAAGTTCTTAGAACTAGAGAAATGCTTTTGCAATTCATTTAACAAAACCTCATAAACAGGCTTAACGACGCGTGAATTTCCGAAGCAAAAGTCTACGATGCACCCACTAGTATTGCCATTGTCTCTCAATGCAAATACCATTGTGCTTATATTGAGTCTCCTCTCATTAAGGTTAATCCCTTGCAATTCTATGCAGTAAAGCAATTACTCCTTGTTGAAGCGTTGCAATGATGTGATTCCTAAAAGAACGAATTATACTAAGAGTCTCTGTAATTTGGTGTTTGTATTATTTTGATATTTGACTTTTCAATTTTGATACGTTTGATCATAAATTTTAAATCTTATTCGAAATAAAGACAATTAAAGATGTTTCTTTTGTAAATGGTCCATTTTAAGAGCAAAAGCATCATATAACTTATTTTGTATTGGTTAACTTATATGTTGTTTGAAAAGTAATGACATTTTTTTTAATGAATAATATTGGAAGTTCATTGGTTATAAAGTTACGTTTGGCTTAGTTTTCAAAATCCATTTTTAGAAAAAATTTCTAAGAAATTAAAAATTAAATTGGTGAAAAAAAAAATTAAAAACACGTCATTTTATATAATTTTATCTTTTGGGATAGTAGAAATAATTTTTTTAAATAATTTTTTTTGATATTTATTTTCGTTAAATTAGTTTTCATTTTTTCAAAAGTGAAACATGGCAACAATTTAGACGTCATTACTAAATCAATCCATTAAATCAAAAAATCCAAAATTAAAAGCATTTCATATATTAAACATATTACTTACACATTAAAAGCTACTAATCATCCATTACATGATAACCATCAAAAAAATATCTATTAACAACAAATGGAACCATCTATTACATGGTAATCATCCAAAAATATCAATAAAAACAACCATTCATTACATGATCATCATCCAAACAGATACTAAAATTTAATTTGGTAAAAAAATAAATAAACAAATAAAAATGTAAAAGATTTATCATTTTTATATACTTTTTATCTTTGGTGGGTAGAAATAATTTTTAAAATTTCAAAAATAAATTTTTAACATTTATTTTTATCAAATTAGTTTATATTTTTTCAAATTGATGACTTTGCCTTTGAAATAGAATAACAATGTGTTCAATTGTACTTATTTAGTTCAAAATTCAAAATTCATTATCAAATATATCATAATTGAAAAATAAAAAACTAAAATTATAGAAGTATCAAACTATAGAGATCGCTATTGTTATTCGCCCTTCCTAAAATTGGCCGCTTGGTATATCCGCACCAAATCTTAAATAACTTCCAAGCCCAAAAGAGACTGTCATGAGATTAACCACTAGAAGACAATATGAGAATTTTCCATCTCTTTGAGAACCAATATAATCTACAAAGCTATCAGGACCCCATCCAAGACCTATTATTCGAGCTATTTTGTTGTTCTTGAAATCGCCATACCGCATGTTATTTATTCCACAACCAAAAGTTACAATATGTTAGGACGCTGAATTTTTTGTGACAATTTCACTTTTAAATTAATTAATAAGTGAAATTGCACAAGTAGTTTAAGCTAATGAAATCTCGCTAACTATAGCAGCTTCACTGATTTTACTTAGAAATTTCACTGGTATCAAGGATGGTTGGAAGAGTTGACTGAGACAAAATGTACAAAACAAACATCAACAATCAAATCTTTGTCAACCAACAACATATGGACCAACAATTAGAAAATAAAATAAAACAAAGTGAGAAACGACATTAAAATTTAGCAACATCTAAACTAGTGAGATGCGTCACATGGAGAGATAGAATTGGTACTTGACAAATAGATGACGATAATGATTGTTTCAAGTATATAAAGCACATCTCGAGGAATGACAAAGACAGAAATCAGCAACGGTGGCAGTTTGAGGTGAAATGAACATAGGTGATGAGATCTATTACAGAGAGAGAGAGACATTGAAAAACTCTCATACAAACATGTAGAAGAATATGTCTTTAATCTTCCTATCTTTTATTAAGATATATAATTAAGTTTGTTTATAAGATTTTTACTAAATAATCATGTTAACTTAATGAATGTTTTAACAACTATAGCGTGACTATTAAGACTTTGCGATTTTACACCATATATACTAGTGAATTTGAGGCTTAGAATGATAATTTTAAGTAAATCCTTGTACATTTTTTAATATTAATGTGAATTTTTTTATTTATTTTTAATTTTCTCATATTTTGAAATACAAAATTCCTAATTAAATCTTTATATTCAAATATAGCTAATATATAATATATATAATTTTGAATTATAATATTACTAATCCAACTTTTCTGGAGATCCAACTTATCAAATTGACCTATATTTTTTTTTTTTAATAAATGAAATAGACGAAATGCTTAAAAAAATAAAATATTCAAATTATTGAAACGAGAATTGTAATAAATCCCACAAATCCAAACAGTTGCAAAATATGGACGGGAGGGAATGCTCCTCCTAACAAAAAGTTCGATTATCTCAAAAAAATGCGTTGGATTTTTCTTTATTATCTTAGAGCATCTCCAACGATAGTAGGAATTTTACCTATCTAAATATTACTATAAAGTATATATTTTATTTTGCCTATCAATTGTTTTATGTTTTTACTCCAACCATGCTCTTTATTTTAGCTATTTATCCAAATACTATTAATTTTATAGAATGTCATGTCAACAACAACAATGGAGGGAAATGATTCTAATGATTGAATACATTTTGCCTAGCGTTGAAGGCTAGTTACATGTAGCTAGTGAATATGAATTGAGCCAAAATGCCTAATCATATGTCTAGTGCATTGGAATTAAAAAAAGTAAATCACATTAGGCATTTTAACTAACAAGTATTATATGCCTAGTGCATTGGAGATACTCTTAGATGGCTAGAAAAGTATCTTCTATTATTTTGTTTCTCAAAATAAGTTTTTGTTTCTAATAAAGTCTCCAACGCCGGAATATACTGATTGGAAAAATTCACCAATTTCATTATTTTTATAAGGGTATTTTTTCCCATAAATATAAACTTTTTTTAATTTGTAGTTGATAAATTAATTTTTGCTCTTTAAACAATGTCATGTGATACTCCAACTTAATATTTATTGATTAAAACATACCCAAACTTTTTATTGCGGTTGTAAATAACGACTCTGAATTTTTTGTACTCTGTTTTTTGTTGTTTTATTTTATTTATTTATTTGTTATAGTGGCAATTGTAAATGGAAGAAAAAAAAAAGCAAATAATCAAAGAAAGTCTAATGGATCAATAATATAGGGAAATTCTAATATATAAATCAACGAACGAGAAGTCCAGGAACACGTATATACCGAAATCACTCTCTTATTTCTCTCTGTAAGCATATAATATAAAATAAATAAACAATCCCTCACACTCTGTCCATAACAAAGCAATACTCGCATACACTATGTCCATGTACATATATAAATATATATATATGTATGTAAAATGTATGTATTTATGTGTATCCATGAATAAAATCAAAGAATCGGAAAATTTAATGCTTGATGAGCGCGACCAAAGACAAAGCTAGAAACGAGCACACGACGGCTGCAGAGATGGGCAACGAGAATGCAGATCCGGCGTCCATGCCAGGGGACGATGCTGGAGCCATCCCGGAGTCTTGTGCCGAAGCAGTAGTAGAGAAGAGAGCGACGACGAAGAAGACTGCCAAAGCCTTGAATGAGCTCATGTTCGCCATTGCAATTGTATATATATATAGAGAGAGAAAGTTGGTTTTTCTAGAGAGAGAAAAACTAGAGAGGAGAGGAGGGTTTGAGATAGCTGCAAGTAGAGGTGTGCGCGGTGTGGGTCGGTGCGGTTTGAGAGAAAAATAGAAATCGTATGGCGGGTGGCGGATTGATAAAAGTGTCACTAGAATTTGCCATTTTTCTTATCAAAAACCGGTGGTTCGGTTGGCAAATAATGGCGAATTTTCCTTGGCGGTTCGGGCGGATTGGCGGTTTATAAAAAATATAATTCAAATTACAAAACTTAAATCAAAGAGTAAAAAAAGGCGAGTAATACCGTGATGTTAAGCATCTTGCGAAATTTTCTTCTGATGCAGCAAGTGTAGCAACAACATGATAATATCAACGCCTATGCCATCTGTTCATTACAAACATCTGTGAAAACTACAATGATCAAATACAATACATAAAATTAATATCATTCAGGGTTTACAATATATTGTAAATGTCTACTGTTGAAAAGTATTTAGATTGAAAAGTGAGCTGATGCAAGTTTGCAACATGGCCATAAAAAAAAAAAAAAAAGATTGAAAAGTGAATTGGAATTCAACTTTATTTTGGATTACTAACATCTTGAATTCCTCTCGAGCAGTAATATAATACTATATTCTAAGGTATAGAACAACAAGCAAACTTAAGTAAAAAAGAATTTTTAGAATCTTATAAAACATGATTTAATAGCGGTGCGGGTCGGTGCGGTTTGGAAGAAAAATAGAAACCGGCGGATTGATAAAAGTGTCAGTAGAATTTGCCATTTTTCTTACCAAAAACCGATGGTTTGATTGGTAAATAATAACGAATTTGCCTTGGCAGTGCAGCTCGGTGCGGTTTTGGCGGTTTCGACGGTTTCGGCGGTATTATGCACACCCCTAACTGCAAGAGTGAAGGATTATTGAGTTTGGAGAAATGGGATGGTGTGGACGCAAGCATATATAGGGGGGCATACGTGTGGACTGGACCCCAATGAAAGCGTGTGGCAGCTAAGTAGGGCTGGCGCGTTCAAACTTGATAGAGAGGGGGCCGAGTCGTAATCGTAGAAGAAAACAAGGGTCATTCGCAGCAGGAGGGTTGGTGAGTGGGGGTTATTGATGGCGGGGCGGGCACTTCTCTCCAACCCTTGTGGCATAGGTTGGTTAAACAACTTTAGTATCTTACCAGGAAAAAAAAATGTTTGAAATTTTCAAAAATCAGATTCATAATAATATTGTGGGTGCTTCGGAAGTGGAATTTTATGTAGGTTTTTTTAGTTGTAGGATATTATTAGAGAAAATTTTTTGATATTTAGGAAAATAGTTGGTTTTTTTTGTAGTTGGATGTGATGTTTGTGAGAGAAAAAGTGAAATGATTATGGGATTTGATGTGATATTTTGTTTGGATTTATTTTTTTCGATTTTGCAAAAACTTAGTCTTTTAGTGAAAAAAATAAAAACCTCAAAAAAAAATTGTTGCCAAACACCTTAGTAGTTTTGATTGGTTATACACTCCATTTTATCATATTTATCATCTTTGTCATATTATTGTGGATGCATTTGTGGGTGCAAAATATGAGTTTCTAACATTATTGTAACACAAAAAGTATTGGTTAAATTACAAGACCCAACGTCGTGACACTCAATGAAAATGTTTAAGTGAATTTTCTCTTTTATTTATTTTTTAATTATTAAGTAATTATTTTATTCATATATTACTCAAATTTTAGAAAATGGATCTACCAAATGAATTTATATATCATTTCCATTACGTTTTGTCCCTTTTGTTTTATTATTTTATCAGTTTATCTTTAAATGGAGTATTTTCTTTAGACTTTTATGTTCTAAGTTTTTTTTTTTTTTAATTTGCTGTTAAAGTTAATTTTTGTCTAAAATTATACAGAAAACAAGTGTATGAAGGGAATAGGAGACACAATTTGATCATCTAATTATTTCCATTAATGACATTATTGTGTATGTGTGACACTTTAATAGTTAAAAAGTTTAATTATGGGGTGGACTTATGTTTTGTTGAGATCTCAACATGAGAGACAAATATACTTTTGAAATAGTTCATCCAGTTTTTTTTTAGACAAATACAATAAAATGAAAAAGGTTAAAATTTTCATAGTAACTTAAATATTTTTATTGATGATATATATTAAAAATTTTACAAAATGAACTATTCAGATAATCAAAACGAGACCTTTTGTAGACATTACAGGCCCCTTAAGTTCTCTTATAATATCTCAACATGATAGAAACTCAATGCTTTAATTATATACTATTATAGTTAAGGAAAGTAAACTGATACTTCATTGTAGTTTGTTACAATTTAAGGAGGTAAAATAATACACAAAGTGGGGAAAATTTTACAATATAAATAATGTAAGGAATCAATTGTGATAATTCTTTAATTTAAATACAGGTTGTACTTTGTTTCTTTGTGGTGTTAAAAACAATAGAAAAAATTCAAAACATTAGATTTGGCCTTAAAAAAAAAAAAAAAAAAAAAAAAGCTTCTCTAATGACTCGGCCTTGGAAGGTTATAAATTTATAAAATGAATTCTAATACTTAGAATTAATAGTTTTGTGATAAATTAATGAATACTTAAAAAAATATGGGTAAATTATGTAAATGGTCACTGTAATTTATACGATGTGTCAATTTGATCCATATTATTTTAACTTGCTTGATTTTGTCCTTTAATTTAACAGATTGTGTTATATTAGTCCAATAAATAACGATCATTAGGTTTGGTGGATGAAAAGTCGTCACGTGCTCAAACGATATATTAATTTGGTCCTTATAGTTTACACGATGTGTCAATTTTAGTCTATACTATTTTAATTTTCTTAATTTTGAGAGAGACCAAATGGGCATATCGTGTAGACTACAAGGACCAAATTAATACATCATTTGAGTTTTCGTCCACCAAATCTAATTGCCGTTATATATTTGGCCAATATGACACAATCCGTTAAATTAAGGGACAAAATTGAGCAAAATAAAACAATAGAGACTAAATTAACACATCATGTAAATTAGAGGAACCATTGACGTAATTTATCCAAAAATTATTTATTAGCTCTAGTGTATGTGTGCCATTCCAACAATAAAAGAACCAAAAAAAAATGAGATCCTCTATCCATTTATATGCATTTTGTATTTGATTATGCAACTAATTTATGTTTTAATGCACAACAATGCTACAAACCTCCAAAAACCACAACCCTCACAACCCTCATTCACCTGTGATTGGATCAGGAAGGAAACAAAACAAAAAAAAAAAAACCAAAAACACATTATTGGTCCACATCATTTTAGGGGGTCATGGGGTCTCCAAATTTAGGGGTTCCAAGCATTTTTATTTAATGCAATGGTAAATTATAAATATGTTTCTTCAAATTTGCTTAAAATACAAATTGTTCTTTATAGTTTGAAAAACTACAAATTCCTCGTCAAACTTTTTTATCGAACATAATTAACTGAAAAATGAAATTTCTAATTGCTCTATACGATGATAAAATTGTTTGAATTATTACCTAAAATAAATTTATGATATCATTAAAAACTGTTAATCACTGACAAGATACATATTTGTCATTAATTCTATGAATTATTTCTGCAGACTCAACCTTTTTTTCATCCAAAAAAATAGTACCCCTTTAAGTTCCACAACTTTGAAAATATATAAATTATTTTGATAGGCTTCTTGCTTCAAAATGAAAAATTAATAAATAAATAAAAGCTTAACCCTGATCCTTTGAATGAAAACTATGTCGCAATGGTAAAGAAGAGCACAAACTACCTTGTAGAAGAGCAATTGTTTTTTGGTAACATATATAATTCTTTGATTTGTCTATTGGTGTCCCTCTATGGAGGTCATTTTATCATCCGATGACATTGCTAAACAGAAATATTCATGTTTTTTTATTGGAAGCCATTTTATCACCCACTTCGAACGAGCCCTTAGGTTTGATCACCAAATTAGCCTGAGTTCCTTTGAAATGAAAAGTGATAGTAGGAAGGTTGTTAAACCCTTCGGGCTTGTGTCACTGGTAGCAGAGTTCCAAGCTTGATGAATTTCAATGGTACCTTTCCAAGTTCTTAGAACTAGAGAAATGCTTTTGCAATTCATTTAACAAAACCTCATAAGCAGGCTTAACGACGCGTGAATTTCTAAAGCGAAAGTCTACGATTCACCCACTAGTATTGCCGTTGTCTCTCAATGCAAATACCACTGTGCTTATATTGAGTCTCCTCTCATTGAGGTTAATCCCTTGCAATTCTATGCAATTGTTGGCTTTTTTGGCTTTTCGAAGGGTATTTTTGTAAATGCGAGCGTGCCAGCAAGGATCAATCAGTCCTTACCGAAATTATAATTGCCAACCAATTATCAGACGGTGTTTTAGTTCTTTCAGTCTCAATGAAGAGGACTTTTACTGGTGGCTTGACTTAAGAGAAATTAAGAGAAATAACAGTTAATATGAAGAACAATGGAAGTATTTCATTAAAATGAACACTTACAATGATCCAAACTTAGCCTCGAAGAGGTTTACAGTGACGATCTACTTGAAACTACTCCTATGAATCGAAGTGCAGAACAGGTATTTAAAGTGCAAGAAAGGTAAAGACTGGAAATGTAAAAACTAGAAAATAAAATACGTAAAGTAAGACTGGTTTGTATGATTTGAGTCTGGGGGTTTTCTGGGGACCTCCTTGCTATTTATACTCCTCAAAGATGACCATTGAACTGCACTTCAAGCTATCGAACTGCTCCTCCATGATTGCTGATCATGCTGCCTTAGAAGTAGTTCCACTACACCTTTTCTTGCAGTTGAACTTCCCTCTTGTATTTGAATTTGAATATGACCACCCGTTGAAACCACGTCATCTTGTATCTCTTTATTGATCCTGTGCTACTCAGATCACATGGGAACCAATTTTTACTGCCATGTGTACGATCAGGATCGAAGACTTGAGGAGTCTCCCCATACTATCCTTGCTTTGCCACGTGTCGAACTGTAATTGACTTTTACAAAATATGTAGCCAACATTACCCCCCACATTAATATACCCAATACTTGGCGATATTAGTGGATCACAGCCTTTCCTGCGCTTTTGGAATGTGCATAGAGTCTATCTTCTGAAAACACAACCGTCATCTCCTTGGTGATCATTTGCATTAACTCTTTTTCAATTTGTTGAACGTCCCAATACCGTAGCATTCGAACAGACTATGGCTAAATCAACTTCCCTTTCTATTGATCAAGCACACGAAGAGCCATTGAGTAATGCTATTTCCCCTCGAAAGAACCTCCACGCATTCATTAGCCACCTTTACCCGCCTTTCTATATTCAGGCCATGGAAGCCTTTGCAAATTACCAACCTTTGGAAAACGAACACATTGTCCTTAATCCTTCGATTCAACAAGTTGCAGACACAGATACAAGAAGTTCTTCCTCTGACTCCCCTTTGTACCTCGAACGAACTGCTCTCAAACCTTTGGCTTGGCAAGTTGCAAATATGGACTTAGGAAACTCTTTTTCAAAAATTATGCATGGGATGAAGATATAACTTCTTCGTCTTCTGGGGGTTCTAGCTGGACAAGCTGGTCAACACCTGAGACTTATGATTTGAGGGAACGAATCAACCATCATTTTGTCGAGTTTACTGACCCTTTGGAGTTTCCTCCTTATACTCGAAGCTCAGTGGTCTATCCTTACGTACCCATTGACCTTCGATGTAGTTTGGAGGAGAACCTTCTTGTGGCATGGTACACATCCTTCATGCCTACCAAGACAGTGCTTATTGCCCAGCGTTCAGAAGAAGCTCAAGGGTACCCTCCATCCTTCTTAGCCACGAAGGCGAAGATTTGCTCCTCTGACTGGCTTGACTATATTAATGCCTTTGTTCCTTCTGCTCCCATGCCATATCTCACAATAGAAGCATCCACACCTTCTTCTCCATCTTCTGAAACGGAAGCATTTGTTTCATCTTCTGAAGCAGAACCATCTACCCCTTCTCCTTCACCAACTCTTTCCTGGACAGAAAAACTGAGGCTTGCCCTTCCCATGAACGAAGTCATTCCACCTTACAAACCTCCATCAATCCCTACTCCAGCTGAGCGGAAAGAAGCTCAACTTCTACTTGTAGCTTTCTCTCACTTGCCCTTCAATGTTCTTGAGGACGAAGTCCCTTTCAAGAACTTTCAATGGGCTTGTGATATTTTGACTAGAGGCCATATTCTTAACCCCATTGCCCAAGCAAAACTTCATATGTTCCTTGACCAACTCCCAGTGCTCCTCCACTGGCATCGAAATTCCAAGGTTACTACACAATCTTTGGACCAACTTTCGTCTCTCCGAATTCACGCCCAATACGAAGCAGAAAACTTCATCGAAGAATTCGATGATTTCAAGAATAAAGATTCTGCGTATTGGGATGATTTGGTCATAGATGAAATGGAACAATGATTGAGAGATGAAGCATTCGAAACAAAGGCTGAAGAGCTCTACTATGAAGTGAGAGCACACCAACTTATGCAGCCAATATTAGAAGAAATAGAAGATATAATAAAGAAAGAACAGAAATTTATTGATCACTGTTGGATCAAATTTCATGATCTTGTCATTTACTCTATTCCTTACTTTTATGAGCTTGAGTTCATACCCAGATAGGGTCATTTGATGTAATTGCTTTGGCTTCAAATATAAATAGAATCCTCCATTTGGCATTATTTGACCTTGTTCCCGTTTGCCTTTGAAAGCCAATTTAGAGCTTCGAACTGCATAAACTCATTCTTCGAATCTGGACTCAATCGTCTTTAATGAAAACACTAAAAAAAAAAAGGAACCAACATGTCTTTTTCCAATTTATGGAGTAAAGTTGACAATTTTAGCTGATATCATCTAGAATTAGTGCTTCGAATTCAACAACCTTACCCTTCAAGACTAACTATAACCGATATATGGTCAAGGTTGATATAGTCAATCAATTTTAAATTGACCACTTTTGCTTCGAAGAGCAGTCCATGCTATTTTGGTTTAAAAAACAATCTCCTTTTATTAAAACCAACGATTGGTTTTGATATCTCGAATAGTAATTCTCATCCTTAAAGAATCCTAAGTTTTGCTTCGAAGGCCATTTTCGTAAACAGGCCTTTAAACCCTTTGAAGTGCACCAATACTCAAGCATTATAACATCTTTAAGCATGTAATATGCTTCGAAGCTGACTTCTATATTTCGAAGCTGTTATTGTTTGATTTTTTGGCGCCAAAACCTGGTTTCGAAGCCAAACATCTTGCTTCGAAGCTGACGTCATCATCTGGAATGTACTCTTCCCTCAAAAAACTATCAATATTGGAAGAGACTCCTCGTATTCGTACTTTTAGTACTTAACGATTTATGCAATATATTTTTCAGACACAAAAGCTTTTAAAACCCTCTCGTTTCGTGTTCTGAAATTACTTACTCTTTTAACGCACAAACCCTCATCAGTCTTCCACTTCTCTTCACTCCCTTCTCTGCTTTCCGAAAAAATGTACTATCAATGGCTTCTTCTTCACCAGAAGTGCCAGTCATAGAGCGTATGAGCTCATCTGTAGCCTTGAAAAGGCTCATTGACGCAGAATGTGAGAAGTACAAGGTTGGGAAGAAAAGCACCATTGACGGGCGTATCTTTGTCCCTCGTCATCATGAGCAGCAAGACTACGTGCTCGGACCAATATTCAAGGAGGTCCCTACTGAGCTCCCTGCTCTATATCCTCGTCTGGAGAACCAATGTCTCATTTATGAAGGTGGTCTCGATTGGAGGAACTGGAGAATCAATCGCCCTCACCGATGTTGGCCCACAATGAGATCGGAGTGGCAAGAATGGTACGACCGGGTCATCCCTGCTAGGACACTGGACCTTCAAGAGCTCTGCCTTCTAGATGCTCTCCGACTATCTAGGGTAACTATCTCGGAGGACCCTTTCCGAGTCCCTGCTGCTTTATGTTTTTGGAACCCTATCTTCAAATTCTTTCAATTTAGATGTGGGATGATGGCCCCTACTGTTCTTGACATTTGCCATCTACTAGGAGTATCCCCTATTGGTACCCTCATTACACCAGATTTCCCTAACTTAGCAGTCTCTTTCTCCCCCCCCTCTCTTAACTCATCTTACAGTGATTTTGTTAAAGCTGAGAATAAAAAAGAGGGCCCAGTAACCGATAGGGAATTCTTTTCCTTCTTATTGTATTAGCTTTGCAAATTCCTCTTCTGCAGCTCCTCTCAAAGAATCATGCCCGAATTTGCTCCTCTTGCCAAAGCCTTTGTTTTGCAAAAAAGGGTAGCTTTAGCCCTATATATTCTAGGCCATGTATACAGAGTTTGTTCTCTCTTTTGTGAGAAACCCTTAGATGCTAATCAAGGGGGGCCATTCTGGATCCTTCAGCTTTGGCTTTTCGCCTATTTTACTGAATTACAATCCAAATGCCTTAAATTTTCTAGGCTACACTCTCTTACCCATGGCATAAGACTGGCCAATGCTTCCCTCTATCCTTCTACTTTTGCCTTTTATTTCTCTTTCTTCCATCGACTACCAGCTGCCCTTCCTATTCACCGTTTTCGTCCCTTTGAAACCAACATAGGTCCAGCTTGGTTGAGTCATTTCCTAAGTGACAGGCTCTGTGCTTCGCCTATTCATAAGGATATATGGGCTTCCCTTCTACTTTCTAGAGAGCTGTTTATCGGGACCACGAACCCCAGTGCTTATAAATGTATAGCTGAGCCTTATTGTCCTGCTCAATTTGCTAGACAATTTGGCTTCACACAAGGGGTCCCAATACCTCTCTGCAGCAACACCAATCTGAGCCTTACCAGAGAGATTTGAAGGTTCGGAAGTCGAGGCTGGAAGAGGCAACCTTCAAATTCATAGATGACTTGGCCAATTTTGAGTACACCCCTTTCATTCCTGAAGGTACCGTATTGAAAAGACACCAAAATTGGTGGGTAAGCAATATGGAAATTTATTTAGCCATTTCACCTCAAAACCTACTGGAGGTGTTAGATGTGCCCAAGCCCAAGGGAGCTGAAACTGTCACTTCCTCCACTGTGCCTCCCACAACCTAGTCCATTCCTGCTACCTCAACTCCCCCTAAAGCCACTCGGACTGTTTCGAAGAAAGGTATATGCCTTTGTTTTCTTTCCTTCAACTCCCTTATGATGCTGATTGTCTTCTTCTTGCTTTGTTTCTATTTATTTATATTTTTTGTGAAGGTGGTCAGCAGCAAAAGAAGAGAAGACTGCTTGATCCTGAACAGAAAACAACTGAGGTGCAAGAAAAAGAAAAAGAAAAAGAAGAAGGAGAAGCAGACCAAGAGCACGAGTCACCCTTGACAAAAGGGAAAAGAGTGATTGATTTGTTTCAAGAGGAGATAACCGCTAGGGAGGTAGAGAAGGAATTCATTTTTAGGAAATCCGAATCTCAGTTTGCAGAAGTTGAGAAGACATCTGAAGAACAGACAATGCCAATTCAAAGAAAGAGGAGAAGAAAGATTACTGTCTCTCCTTTTGACTTTGCTGAGGACTCTGATTCTGAGACAATTGCCCAAGCAATAGAAAAGAGAAGGAAAGTGACTGCTTCAACTACTGTCTTGGTTGAAGATCCCATTCATGAGGCAGCTGCCAAGGCCGTAGACCAAGAACATTCCAAGGCCATAATTGTCTTTGAAAGGGCTGAAAGGAGACGGCAGCAACAAATTTTAAGAGAGGAAGCTGCTGCTGCCGATGTGTTGCAAAGAGAAATGGTAAGAAGGCAACAGACTGCCGAACATTACTCTCTTCGCAGCTCTTCCATCAGTGCCTGCACTTCTAGAACAAGTAATTTTCTTTCATGCTTCCACTGTTTTGCTTTATCAAATTTTGACGCTAGAGCTTGACCTTACATCTCTTTCTTTTTTGCAGCAGCAAACACTGAAGCTATACTTCCAATGGGGACTCCCTCAATCTCAATCGAAGTTGATCAAATGCATAATGTGAAAGCCATTCAGATAACACTTCCACTTCCTAGGCCCATATTTCATATACCCCCTGTGAGCCCTAGCATCCCTGCATCTCTCCTTCTTGGCTTAGATCCATACCTCCCTTTCTTGACCTTTGATCTACTTCAGTTCAATTCTCCTTCAAGCCTTGCTCCTCATTCTTTCACAGAAATTCCAACTGCTATTCCATCTCTAATGGCAGTTGGCTCTCCTACAGAGACTGCTGGTAGTTTTCCAACTCATAGTTCATCACCTTTGCCTACTTCCAGCCCCTCTTCACTTGATTCATTGGTGGCTAAGACCATAGAGGCTGCAAAAGATGCTTCATACATTTCTCCTATCCCCATGCAGTCCTTTACGCCTTCCACCACAACTCTTTCTGCACCCCTCATGTCTATGGATGAGGTAGATGTCTTTGAAGCAAGACCGGCCAACCTTTTTGACATACCTTCTACCTCTCCAACATTCAATGTTGAAGCTGAGCCACTAGTCTTGGCTGATTCTTTGTTGGAAATTCTCAAGAGTTCTTCTTCTTCCAGCAGTAAGCCTTCTGTACTTTCAATAGACTTGGACACATGTCTGGAACTGCTGATTTCATTTTCGAGGATTCCCTTCGAGGCTCTACAGAGGCCTACAATCAGAAATGGATTCCTCCAATGCTGTAGACTTGTTGAGCAGTCAGGCATGGATGTTTCAAGCCATTTATCTCAGGCAGCAGCTACTATCGATTTTTACATCAGCATTTGCCAGGCTACCAAGGCTGCGGACGAGAAACTGGCCAGAGATCAGAGTTTTGTTTCCCAAGTGCATACCGAAGTATCAACTCTGAAAGAACAACACTCATCTGCTTCCCACTTTCGAGCCCAGCTGCTGGAGAGGAAAACCCAACTTGAAGAGGAGCTAGCTGCAGTAAACCAGGCCTTGGTTCGAACTGACACTAAATTGCAAATCACTAACCAAGAACTAGCCGATCGCAAAGAAGACATGGCTACAGCTATTCAACTAGTTCCCTCACTTAGTAATAGGAAATCTATTGTATAAAAACAATTAAGACATTGTAATGAATTTTGGGCCAATTTATGGCACAATGTACTTAATTCTTTATAAAAGAACAAATTTTGTCTATTATTCGAGCAGTCTTGTGTTTTTGTATTTAATATTTATTTTATTCCTTGTGTTTCCCAAATGGTTGGAAAATAAGGCTTCAAATATCTGCCATTAATCTTTTTGGGATGTACATACCCATTCAGATTTTTCAAATGGTATGCTCCAAAAGGCAGAACTCTATGAATTTGATATGGTCCTTCCCAGTTAGGTGACCATTTGCCAAACTTATGGCTTTTAATTCCTATTGGGAGTATTGTTTTCCATACCAAATCACCTTCATCAAAGCCAACGTGTTTGACTTTCTTGTTATAATTCTTGGCTGCTTTCTTCTTTTGAAAAAGAATGCTATTTAATGCCAAAATTCTGGCTTCATTTATGCCTTCTAACTCCAAACACATACTTTGATGGTATTGCTCAGGATTTAAGTGATCTTGGCATCTTACCCTCAATGATTTAACATTAATTTCCACAGGTAAAACTGCATCATGCCTATATACTAAGGCATAAGGAGTGACTCATGTGCTTGATCTTGGGGAGGTTCTGTAAGCCCATAAAACATCCAACAAAAGGTTATGCCAATCCCTGGGATTATCCTCCACAACCTTTTGTATTCCTTTTTTCAAGGACTTGTTGGATGATTCAGCTTGACCATTGGCTTGTGCATAATAAGGTGTGGAATTAACAAGGCTAATTCCAAATTCTGCCACAAAAGATTTCACCATTTTCCCATCGAACACAGTCCCATTATCCACAGTTATGGTTTGTGGGATGCCAAATCTATGGATCAAATCTTTAATGAACCCAATGACCTTTGTTTGGTCTACAGCCTTGTATGGCTTGGCTTCGACCCACTTAGTGAAGTAATCAGTAGCCACTAAAATGAAACAATGATGCTTCGAAGAGGGTGGGTGTATTTTTTCCATCATATCCATGGCCCATCCTCTGAATGGCCAAGGCTTCACTACCGTATGTAGGTCAGTTATGGGCACATGCCTTATTGTGCCATGCTTTTGGCATGCCTGGCAACCCTTTGCATATTCTATGCAGTCTTTAAGGATAGTTGGCCAATAGTAGGAATGCCTTCGAAGCAACCATCTCATCTTTACACCAGGCTGATGAGCACCACAGATGCCTTCATGAACCTCACCATAGTCATAATGCTTCTTTGGGCCTAAACATTCCAAAGAATAAGCCATCTCCCCCTCTTGTAGAGAGCATTGCCATATAACATATACTGCATGGACTGTAATTTGATCCTCCTGCTAGCCTTCGAAGATGGACCAGCTAAGTATTGCATTATTGGATGCCTCCAATCTTGTTCTTGTAAGTCATTATGATTGACTTCCAAGACCACATTCCTTTTATTCAAAGGTTGTATTAATTTTTGATATGTTGTTTGGCTTATGTCCCTTTGGGTATTATCCCTTCTCTTGAAGTTCGAAGCTTTCAGAGCTACGTCATTAGCTCTATTGTTCAAGAATCTTGGAACATGAGTTACATTTGCTATTTGAAACTGAGAAAGCAGATGTAATGCAACAACATAATATGGCAAAATACTTATGCTTTGACACTTGAAAATCCCTTTTACTTGGTTAACCACCAATTGAGAGTCTCCAAATATGTCAACTGTATGTACTTGTAATCCAATAATAATTTCTAGTCCCACTATTAAGGCTTCATATTCAGCCTGGTTATTGGAACAGGTGGCTTCATCCACTCTGAAACCATGCGTAGTTTCTACCCCTTGTGGAGATTTAATTACAACACCAATTCCAACTAAGCCATTGGCTTTCGACCCATCGAACCACATCTGCCATGGCTCAACACTAGCCATACCAAGTTCCATTATCTCTTGGCTCTCTGTTTGAGATGGATGGTCTGCCAGAAAATTGGCTAAAACCTGCCCTTTTACTGCCCTTTGAGGGACATACTCTAGATGAAATTCTGATAAGGCTAGTATCCACTTGCCAATTCTCCCCCTCAACATAGGTCTAGATAACATGTATTTAACCAAATCCGTGGTTGCAATTACCAAGACAGTTGAAGGTAAAAGATAATATCTTAATTTCATTGCAGCAAAATACAAAGCAAGACACAACTTTTCAACAGCTGAATATTTACATTCACAAGAATTTAAAAACCTACTAAGGTAATAAATAGCTTGCTCCCTGCCTTCTTCGTTATCTTGGGCCAAAAAAGCTCCTAATGAATCTTCTGATGCAGCTATGTACAACTTCAAGGGCTTGTTCCCCTTTGGTGGCATCAACACTGGAGGGTTGGCCAAGTAGGCTTTGATACCTTCGAAAGCAATTTGATGCTCTGCTGTCCACACAAATTCCTCTTCATCTTTCAGCCTTAATAAGGAAGAAAATACTTTAGTTTTCCCTGCAGTGTTAGAAATGAACCTTCGAAGAAAGTTAACCTGCCCAAGGAACCTTTGTAATTCTTTCTTACTTGATGGAGGCCTGGCTTCAATGATGGCTTTAGCTTTATTCTGATCAATCTGTATTCCTTTCTTGTGTACTACATAACCCAAGAAATTTCCAGATGACACACCAAAAGCACACTTAAGAGGATTAAGTTTCAACTTGAACTTCCTCATTCTTTCAAAAGCTGCTTCTAAGTGAAACAGATGCTCCTCCATGGACTGGGATTTCACTACAATGTCATCAATATAACACTCTAGATACCCTCCAATGAGATCATGAAAGATAGTGTTCATAGCCCGCTGATATGTAGCCCCAGCATTCTTCAGACCAAATGGCATTTTAACCCATTCAAAGGTGCCAATATTCCCAGGACATCTGAATGCTGTCTTGTGGATATCCTCTTCTGCAATGCAAATTTGGTTATAACCAGAGTGCCCATCCATCATTGATAAAATCTGATGTCTTGCTGAACTGTCTACTAGCAGATCCACTATAGGCATAGGGTACTCATCTTTGAGAGTTGCTAGATTTAAGTTTCTGAAATCGATACATACCCTCATTTTGCCATTCTTCTTAACTACAGGCACAATATTAGATAGCCATTCAACATACCTGGCTGTCCTAATAAAGCCTGCCTTGAGTAGTCTAAGAATCTCTTCCTTGACCTTCTGAATTACTTCTGGACTCATTCTTCTTGGTTTCTGCTTATATGGCTTGAAATTAGGCTTCATAGGGAGCCTATGTTCCACTAATGACCTATCCAATCCTGGTAGTTCATTATCGGACCATGCAAAGCAATCTTTGTATTTCTTCAGAACAACCAACAACTGGTCTCTGTCCAGAATATTCAAGCAAGCACTTATATAGGTGGGCTGTTGTATAGAACCTTCCCCTAAATTTACTTCTTCTAAGGGGTCTTGTGTTTGAGAACTTATTAAAGCTTCTTCCTTGGTTTCTTTGACCTTCGAAGCAACCTTCTTGCTTTGTTTTGCTCCTAGGTTCTTTAGTTCAACATCTTTGCCCTCCTCCTCATAGACAAAATCTGTCCATAAGGCATCTTCCTCCTGTATCTCCTGGACTTTTGTCTCAATGTCCAATGCACAGTATTTCCCAAGGGTCAAAATTCTGACCTGCTGTTGCTCCTGTTTACAGCCAATTATCATGGCTTCTCTTTCTTGCTCCTGTACTTTCTGGACTATAGCTTTTACATCCAATGTTGAGAATTTAATCAGAGCCAAAGACTTGGCTTCTTGTTCTTCATCTCTTTGCCTACAACCAGACGTCATTGTCATCTTTAACGACAATCTCTTCATCAGCACTCTCTTGGACTAAGTGCTTCAGGTGTGTCACTTCCTCATCAGCCGTCACTTCGGCTAAGCCATCAGCTTTCCTCAGTATACTGAGTGGTGTCACTCCTTCAATATATAGCTTGGCCTCCGCAAAGTCTGCACAGGCTATGAAGGGTTGAGGATCTGCATCTATTTCCTCTGTCTCTCCATTGCCTAAGGCCATCATGATTTTCTGATGCAAAGAGGAAGGCACACATTTGTTAGTGTGGATCCAATCTCTCCCAAGTAAAGCATTGTATTTAGCATTACTGTCGATTACAAAGAATGCTGTCATACAGTCCCTGGTTCCCACACTCAAATTAATGGGTAAAATCTCCTGAGCTATCTGTTTGTCTCCAGCAAAGCCAACGATGGTTGTGCTGGTTGGAATCAACCTGGGATTCTTTTTCCCTAGTTTCTTCAAAGAAGATTTCGGCAGTAAGTTCACTGCTGCCCCATTATCTATCAGGACCCGATTCAATTGTATCCCATCAAAGAAAGCCTTGATATACAAAGGCTTGACATGTTGTGTCATAGAATTCGAGGGATATTCAAAAGGATATAAGAGGTTGATGCTCACCTCTTCCTCGCCCTCGCATTCAGTTTCCATCGGAGTAGCCATTTCAGACTCATCCTGTACCATACTTACTTGCGACTCCTTACTAGAGACTGGAATAGGATCCATGTCTTGGTCATCTTGGTCCTCCTCTTCAGCCTGGAACTCATGAGGCAGTATGTGTACCATATGGACTGATACTGGAGGAAGTGAGCCAAACTGGATGGCTGGCTGTGCCTGTCTCCTTTCTTGGCAACCTTGATCAGTGACTTCAACAGCATCCTCCATGCTGCATTCTGGCACTTCGTTGCTAACTGATTCTTTCGAAGGATCTTTCTCAACTAGTCCTTCAGCCAGAAATGTTTGCTCAGCCATGAAGGCTTCGAACATTTCTTTCTCTGCCATTTCCTTCTTTTGGCTTATGCCAATCTCTTCTTCCGTCTCGTTATCACTCTCCATCAGAGCCTTCTCCAACCCTGCTAAGCTAGCCTTCTCCCTGGCCTTTAGTTCAGAATGAACCTTGGCCAACTGTTCTCTGTTGCCAACCAGTTTGTTCTGTGGATTTGGCTTTGGGCCATGGTCTGGCTTTGGATTCTTCTTTTCTTCTGTCTTTACCAGTGAAGAACTCTCTTAACTTTCTTTAAGATCTTGTTGGTACTGGGTATACCTACGCTGAATTTTCCTCCTCTGTGACCTTGAAATAACTAGAACCATATCTGGTTCCTTTGTCTTTGGGTGTTTATACAATACCCAATTGTTCGAAGCCACCAATGGAGGCTTGACCATCCTGCCTTGGTTTCCAACATCCCTTTGGGCAGGCACTTCCCTAGGCTTGTTCTGCATTACAAACCAATCTGGGACCCCAGGTACCCATGAACTTATTGGCTCCGATGTTGAACTGCTTCTTTCAACCTTCGAAGCCATCTTCGAAGCTGGCTGTGAAGGTAAGTGTTTGGCTCTAACCTCATGTTTTGAGCCTGATTCAGACCTTCGATGCAGATAGCCACTTTCTGTCCTACGTGAGGTAGGTCTAGGGGGCCAATCCCTGGCTTTGATCCCATGAAATGAGCTCCTCTCTAGTCTTCTTTCAGAATGACTGCTCTCCATTCTGTAATAGTTAGGTGGCCTGGATTCATGTAAGGGTCTCTTGCCTTTAGCATGCATTCTGTCCATTGCAGGCTTAACCACTGGTGGTCGCTGCCTATCACTAGCCGGATACGGCCTTTTGTTGTAAGCGTTGGTTGATTTAGGACGTCTCTGAACATCCCTGTAGTATTGCTTCCCATCAATTGGAAGCCCCTTCAACCATTTATAACTCAGTCTGCACCTGGGACACATCCTCTGCATTACAGCTGCTTCCAAGGAATCATCATCCAGTGCTTCTTCATCAGAGTATTCCTTCTGGCGTGAGAAAGCTTGTCCAATGGCTGGTGGGTTTCCAGTGTTCTTCTTGGTAGTTGTTTGGTTGGAAATATGCATCTGCACATTGACCTCTTCCAACTCTTACAGAGATAGATTCTGGAAGTTTGGTACAACCACATTAGCTGTGCTCTCTCCAACTTCTGGAAACGGGTTGCTGTCAATCCCCATGACCTTTTCTGTCTTGGCTGGAAATTTCAAACTCCCTTTCCGAATTTGTTCTTGGATCCTGTCTCGAAAAACAATGCAGTTTTTAGTCGAGTGAGACCAAGAGTTATGCCATTTACAATATACTTTTCCCTTAAGTTCGTCTGGAGATGGCAGTTTTACTCCTTTAGGTAACTTAAGGAAGTTGGCTGCAAGCAAATGATCAAAGATGTCATCTGCTTTTGTTAAATCGAAAGAGTATTTTCTGTGAAAGTCTTTCTTTTTAAACTGCTGGTCAATTGTTGTATCCTTATGAATTAATGCTTCGTAGATTACAGGTTCTTTGCCCACAATCTCTGCTGCATCGATCTCATAATTAGGATCTCTATAATATGTCTTGTACGACGCATTATTTCGATCTTGTTCCTCCTCTAGTAATGCTTCGTATCTAGACACCTTATAGGTCAGTTCGACCAAATCTCTGAATTCAGTTGAGTCAGACTTCTTTCGAAGCCTGAATTCTAGGCCGTTTTGAGCCAATCTTACAAATTCTGATTCTGGCAGGATGACTCTACATTTATTTCGAGCCCTTTTAAATCTGGCAACAAACTGAGTAGCCTTTTCTTCAGGCCTTTGACTCAATCTAGCCAAGTCTGCCATAGAAACCTCTGGCTCCGATTGGAAGAATTGGGCATGAAATGCCTCTTCCATTTGTTGCCAATTTTGAATGGAGCCAGGTGTAAGGTTGATGTACCATACGAACGCTTCTCCAGTTAGAGAATTTGGGAATAATCTTAGTTTCATAAAGTCATGATTAGTAAATTCACCGCATTGAGCAGCAAACCTAGCAATATGCTCTATTGTTGACTGATTTCCAGTCCCATAAAAAAGGGTAAAATCTGGTATCCTGAACCCCCTTGGGTATTCATGTACCCTATCCACCCATTCTGGGTATGGTTTTCTGTATACAGGAGTCTGGACCCCCCGAGCCATCGGTCCACACATCTCCCTAACAATATCAGCAATTTGGTCCCTAGGGACCATATTTTGTGCCTGTTGAACCACTACTGGAGGGATAAACACAGGATTTGGTGGACAAACTTGTGCTTGCGGTCCTCTTGGTCCATAAGGTGGTACATTTGGGACTGGTTGTCCCTGTGGTGCAGGTTGCTGTTGGGGGTGTGGGTAACCCCTTTGAGCCTGTCCTGTGAAAGGGCCTGCGAAAGGTGCTGGAACAGGTGTTGTGTCCCTTCTATTTGCAGGCCAACCTTCCAACCCCCCGGGTATAAATTCGAGTAAGGGATTATTATACCCCCTAGTGCCAGGTATGGCTTCGAACATGGGATTTGTAGCCATTCTTATACCAGTTTCTTGTACTTGGCCAGATCCACCAACTTGTGTGGTTTCATTGTTAAGTACTGAGGCATTTTGGCCTGCTACAGGCCTCGAAATGGGTTCGTACCAAGACTGAGGTGATGGTCTTTTATAGGTCTGATTACTAGTTTGACCATTAGAATGTCCATTAACTTGCATAGGCTGTTTGTCTCTAGCCAATCTTTGCTGAGGGACATTTAAAACTTCCTCTGTGTGTCTTGTATTTGTTGGTTGGTGGTTATTCATTCGATCCAAAAAGGATGTTGCCCACCTTTCCATTGTGTTCATTAATTGTTGTCCCATAGCATCTACTAAGCCATCCCATGGATTGGTTGGCTGAACAGATGGAACAGTAGATGGTCCAATTCCTTGGTTTCGTCCAATATTATGAACATATGGTTCTTGTCCTGAAGTACTGTCTGTTCGACCATAGGTTCGGATAACATGGGAGTTTCCACAGGATGTGTTACCACATTATCCTCTGGATTAGGTATTTCTACCTCTCCTTCTACGCCTTTTTCCAAGCGTTCATTTTCTCCCTATCGTCTTCGTCTAGCCATTTTAACAAGTCCCACTGGACGTGCCAAAAATATATGTTGGCTTTTTGGCTTTTCGAAGGGTATTTTTGTAAATGCGAGCGTGCCAGCAAAGATCAATCAGTCCTTACAGAAATTATAATTGCCAACCAATTATCAGACGATTGTGTTTTAGTTCTTTCAGCCTCAATGAAGAGGACTTTTACTGGTGGCTTGACTTAGGAGAAATTAAGAGAAATAACAGTTAATATGACGAACAATGGAAGTATTTCATTAAAATGAACACTTACAATGATCCAAACTCAGTCTCGAAGAGGTTTACAGTGACGATCTACTTGAAACTACTCTTATGAATCGAAGTGCAGAACAGGTATTTAAAGTGCAAGAAAGGTAAAGACTGGAAATGTAAAAACTGGAAAATAAAATATGTAAAGTAAGACTGGTTTGTATGATCTGAGTCTGGAGGTTTTTCTAGGGACCTCCTTGCTATTTATACTCCTCAAAGATGACCATCGAACTGCACTTCAAGCTGTCGAACTGCTCCTCCATGATTGCTGATCATGCTGCCTTAGAAGTAGTTCCACTACGCCTTTTCTTGCAGTTGAACTTCCCTCTTGTATTTGAATTTGAATATGAGCAACCGTTGAAGCCACGTCATCTTGTATCTCTTTATTGATCATGTGCTACTCAGATCACATGGGAACCAATTTTTACTGCCACGTGTACGATCAGGATCAAAGACTTGAGGAGTCTCCCCATACTATCCTTGCTTTGCCATGTGTCGAACTGTAATTGACTTTTACAAAATATGTAGCCAACAACAGTAAAGCAATCACTCCTTATTGAAGCGTTGCAATGATGTGATTCCTAAAATAGCAAATTATACTAACAGTCTTTGTAATTTGGTGTTTGTATTATTTTGATATTTGACTTTTCAATTTTGATGCATTTGATCATAAATTTTAAATCTTATTTGAAATAAAGATAATTAAGAATGTTTCCTTTGTAAATGGTCCATTTTAAGAGCAAAAGCATCATACAACTTATTTTGTATTGGTTAACTTATATGTTGTTTGAAAAGTAATGACATTTTTTTTTAATGAATAATATTGGAAGTTCATTGGTTATAAAGTTATGTTTGGCTTAGTGTTCAAAATCCATTTTTAGAAAAAATTTCTAAGAAATTAAAAATTAAATTGGTGAAAAAAAAATTAAAAACACGTCATTTTATATAATTTTATCTTTTGGAATGGTAGAAATAATTTTTTTAAATAATTTTTTTCGATATTTATTTTTGTTAAATTAGTTTTCATTTTTTCAAAAGTGAAACATGATGACAATTTAGACGTCATTACTAAATCAATCCATTAAATCAAAAAATCTAAAATTAAAAGCATTTCATATATTAAACATATTGCTTACACATTAAAAGCTAATAATCATCCGTTACATGATAACCATCAAAAAATATAACAGCCGTGATTCATCCCCCGAATATTCATCCCCCAAATCCCCACAATTTCCATTTTAAGTAAAAAAAAAAGAAAAAGAAAAAAGAAAACAGCAAAAAAAAAAACAGTTTGCCAAAAATGGAAATTAGGGGGATTAGGGGGAGTTCTTTTAGGGGGATTTTTCATTTTCCAAAATATAATTTAACAACAAATACAACCATCTATTACTTGATAATCATCCAAAAATATCAATAAAAACTACCATCCATTACATGATCATCATCCAAACACATACTAAAATTTAATTTGGTAAAAAAATATAAAAAATAAATAAAAATATAAAAGATTTATCATTTTTATATAATTTTTTATTTTTGGTGGGTAGAAATAATTTTTAAAAATTCAAAAATAAATTTTTAACATTTATTTTTGTCAAATTAGTTTATATTTTTTCAAATTGATGACTTTGCCTTTGAAATGGAGTAACAATGTGTTCAATTGTACTTATTTGGTTCGAAATTCAAAATTCATAATCAAATGTATTATAATTAAAAAATAAAGAACTAAAATGATACAAATCTCAAACTATAGAGACTGCTAGTGTTATTCGTCTTTCCTAAAATTGGCTGCTTGGTATATCTGCACCAAATCTTAAATAACTTCTTGGCCTAAAAGAGATTGTCATGAGATTAACCAGTAGAAGACAATATGAGCATTTTCCATCGCTTTGAGAACCAATATCATCTACAAAGCTATCAGGACCCCATCCAAGACCCATTATTCCGGCTATTTTGTTGTTGTTGAAATCACCATGCTACATGTTATTCATTCCGCAACCAAAAGTTACATTATGTCAGGATGCTGAATTTTTTGTGACAATTTCACTTTTAAATTAATTAATAAGTGAAATTGCACAAGTAGTTTAAGTTAATGAAATCTCGCTAACTATAGCAGCTTCATTGATTTTATTTAGAAATTTCACTGGTATCAAGGATGGTTGGAAGAGTTGATTGAGACAAAATGTACAAAATATACATCAACAATCAAATCTTTGTCAACCAACAACATATAGACCAACAAATAGAAAATAAAATAAAACAGAGAGTGAGAAACGACATTAAAATTTAGCAACATCTATATCTAAACTAGTGAGATGTATCACATGGAGAGATAGAATTGGTACTTGACAAATAGATGACGAAAATGATTATTTCAAGTATATAAAACACATCTCGAGGGATGGCAGAGACAGAGATCAGCAGCAATGGCAGTTTGAGGTGAAATGAACATAGGTGATAAGATCTATGAGAGAGAGAGAGACATTGAAAAACTCTCATACAAACATGTAGAAGAATATGTCTTTAATTTTCCTATCTTTTATTAAGATATATAATTAAGTTTGTTTATAAGGATGAAAAATAAGATTTTTACTAAATAATCATGTTAACTTAATGAATGTTTTAAGAACTATAGGGTGACTATAAGACTTTGCGATTTTACACCATATATACTAGTGAATTTGAGGCTTAGAATGATAATTTTAAGTAAACCCTTCTACATTTTTTAATATTAATGTGAATTTTTTTTATTTATTTTTAATTTTCTCATATTTTGAAATACAAAATTCCTAATTAAATCTTTATATTCAAATATAGCTAATATATAATATTTATAATTTCAAATTATAATATTACTAATCCACTTTATTTTTCTTGTAATATAGTTGATTTGTTCGTTTGTCAAACTTTCACTTTTCTTTTTTTCTATAGCGATCCCGGGTTTACCCCTTGGTGTACAGTGATTCGGACTTATGTCCGTGGGTGTTAGAGGTTGTTTGAACCTTGGTTGCGTCCTTTTAGACTTTGTATTTGGGTTATAGGACGTGTTGGGCGGGTTCGTTTTGGCTTGGTTGTGTTTGGAGCTAAGTGTTGGTGCCCAGAATTTTGCTCCTTCGCTCGAGCGAGGAGTTGGTCGCTCGAGCGAGCGTGGTTTCTTGTGTCTGGTGGGTCGAGCCAGGGTGGCGCTTCGCCGAGCAAGCGTCTAAGTCGAACGACGAGCTTTGTTTCTTCGCCGTCGCTTCGGCGTGGGTCTAGCTGCGCTTGCAACCTGGAGGCTTGCATTGCTGGCTCGAGCGAGCTTTTCTTCGCTCGGCGAGCCTGGTCGATGGTTGGCTCGGCGAGGGTTTCTTGGCTCGAGCGAGGGGAGCTTTTGAGGCGGTGTTGGGTGTTTTACGTATGCGTCGCTCGAGCGACGGGTCTTCCTTCGGCGAGCTGGTGTATATCAAGATGGCGGCGGGGAGAACTTCACTTTTCTTCCTTCTTTCATTTTGGACCCTTAGCAGCCGACTCCCTCTCTCTCTAAACATATATTCTCTCTAGGATTTCATCTCTCTTTAGTGTGGATCTAACCTAAGTCCTTTGTTAATAAGATAGAGGGTGGTGAGATCTTCGTTTTAATCTGAAAAAGTTGGGATTTGGAGCACTTTGGGTTTTGGTCTTCATCTCCGTTTGGGCTCGAATTTCGAGGTAGGGATATCCTACGACTCCTTATGGTCTTTGTCTTTAAATTTTAGCACTTGGATATGTTGGGGGTTGTTGCGTAATTTTTGAGAAACTTTGGGGCCTTTTGTGCAATTTTACAAAAGTTGGAGTTTTGTTTAGAAATGAGCCTGTATGCATGTTTGGCATAGGAAAGGGAGTAAATGACGGATTGTAAATGAAAATGGAGCCTTAGGGTTGTTTTGTGAATTATGGTAATTTGCCCTAATTGGTTTAATTAATTAATGTATATAATTAATTAAAGAGAATGAGGAATTGGATTGAATATGTGGAAATTGAGAATGTACGAGGTTAAAGGGTGTAGTTGAATCGTGTATTACTCACCTGATTGAAATATGGTTATATTATCCATTTGTGCATTTATTTCCTGTTTAGAAATAATCGCTGGCTACCGGTGGAGGTAGTGTTGATTGTTGTAGACAATGCATGCTGATTAGGCAAACTAAACCTAATCGAGTGGAAATGTCATAGAGTATGACGAGTGATCGAATACATTAACTTTATGTATTGATTGAATGCGTATGTGGTTATGTGTTTATATGCATTGTTTGTGTTTGTGTATGGGAGGAGATAGGGATGTACTCCACGGTTTAGGGAAGATGGGGATGTACCTCTAAACCTGTTAATCGATGGCTAGGGAAGATGGGGATGTACCTCTAGGCCATTGAAAAATATTGGATGTAGCTCATATGCTTGTCCATGGAAAATATTGGATGTAGCTTATATGCTTGTCCATGGAGAAATATTGGAAATAGCTCATATGCTTTTCCATGGAGATGTGTTGAAGTGTTGTTTGTTGATATGATATAGCACTAAAATGTATATCATTATTGTTTTGGGAAGTACGGAAGTGTATGGATTGATTTGATATAGCACTAAAATGTATATCGTTATCAATTGTGAAGTATAGAAAATGTTTCTATGTTAAGTTGATACAACACCAACATGTGTGTCATAAGTAAAGAATGAAAGTGGTTTATGTGTTAGTGATATAACGAAAAGGTTTTGGCCAGGATCTTGAGCGTGTTTTCAAACTCTTGTTGAAGAAGAAATGGAAAGTGAATTGGTACTTAAAAGGGTTGTCTTGAAATGGTAAAAGAATGTAAGTGTTGTCTCGGAATGTATAAGTGTAGGCCATCTGTTGATTGCTAATGTTTTAGGCATTGTTCATAGTTGGTTTAGTGTATTTCTCTTGTGGCTCACCCTATATGGGACACCATTTTCAGGTACAGGGAGCATGCCACCTCCAAGGATATCGCTTGAGAGGCTAGAGGCAGGCAGATGATTGTGGTTTTGACTGTATTTTGTTTTAATTACATGTAATTTCAGGCCAAGGGCTTTTCATGTATTTGAGTTAGTACTCTTCTGTTTGTAACCAAGTGTTAGCTTGGAAAGATGTAAGCCCATGGGGCGTTTAATTCTGTTGATTAACATGTAAAGATGTTTATCCCTTGTAGCAATGTATGTATGAATGGATGGGTTTTCTGTTATTATTTTGGGGGCGTTACATTTTCTTTTTTTTTTTCTAGGGTAAATTATACTAACCTCAAGATTTGGAGAAACTACACTAAGTTTTATATTTTTGACATAATTACACATACTTCATTTTTAATAAAATTAAAGAGAGCCACTAATGTAGATGGTACGAAAACACAACGATACACAGTGATACACAATGTAAAATGTATATTTCAATATAAAAAAGATGACAATATTATTTTTTCATTCATACGACCAACGAATGTCTGATGAAAAAAAAAAAACCCAAGTGTTATAATAATTAAAACTTTAAGGAAGCTGAATGTAATTATGTCAAACTTGTGGGCTTAATATATTTTCTCTAAATATCAGAGGATGTTAGTGTAGTTTACACTTTATAAACCATGAAAATTGTCCAGAATCATGAATGATGAAAATTTTCCATGAATAAGTGTGTGGTGTAGATGAAGAATTGTTGTGCTCTGTGTTACACCTAGAATTAATCTCTTAACAAAGGGAGGAAGATACCCTCTAATCCAAAATCTAGATTGCATGGGGGCTATTTGGGTCTGTAGGGCTCATTAGGGTCACATTTTGATAATTTGTACCGTTCATTTTATTAAACACTTCATATGTTTCATCCACACAAAAATTAGGTCGATGGGGCTATTTGGGTTTGTAGGGCTCATTACAGGCCCCATTTCAATGATCCGAATTGTTTATTTTGTCAAACACTTCGTATATTTCATTCAAAAAAAAATTAAGTCGATATGATAATTGCAACTTATTCAATTTATTATTTTTTTCATAAAAAAATGTTTGATTTATTTTTTAAAAACATAATTGTAATCCATTTTTTTAGTAAAAAACACGTTAAATTAAATAAGTTACAATTATTGAATCGACCTAATTTTTTGTGTAAATAAAAAAAAATGATGCGTCCAACAAAATAAATCATTCAAATCATTAAAAAATAGAATCATAATGGATCCCACGAATCCAAACAGCCCCAATATGAACGGGAGGGATCCTCCTCCCCACAAAAAGTAGATTATCTTCACTCGAGCGCTTTTTTGCGAGTAGGAGCTTGAGGGGTGAACTCTGGTTCAGATTATTGGAGAAGTATCGATGCTTTGTTTGGGTGGAAACATGGGTGTCGGAGTCGATTCAGATCTATTTGTTTTTCATTCGAGCACTCCTCTTCGTGTGAGAGTTTGAGGGGTGAAAGAAGAAGAACTGGAGAAGGAAGAAGAACTGCTGGTTGGTCGGTGTTTGGATCTGCAGTGGGTGGTGTCCCAGTGGTTGGTCGGGTCAGCATAGGTGTGGGTTCGGGAGTTGCAGTAGTTGTGGCGTGGTGTGGTTTTTGGTAGTGAGTAAGAATTGTTTGGAGATGATCTGTGGGTGAGATAATGTTGGGAGATAATGTTGCAGCAGCTCTGGCGTGGGTGATGATCTGCAATGTCAGTGGGTAATGATCTATAGTGGGTGTCTTCAGCAGATAATGTTGGAGCTGTAATGTCAAGGTCTAGTATTGGCGTGGGAGTTTTCTGGTGTTGGCTGTGGAGTCTTCTCAGTCGGACTAGCAGCATAGGGGTGGGTATTGGGAGTTGCAGCAGCATAGGTGTGGGTAGCAGCTCTGGCGTGGTTGGTGTGGGCATTGGGAGTTGGGAGTTGCAGCAGCTTAGGAGTGGCGTGGACAGCAGCATAGGCGTGGGTGGTGAGGGCTTTGGGAGTTGTAGCAGCAGTGGCATGGGTCTTGGTGTGTGGGTTGTTGAATAGATTTTAGTTGATTTGGTAGGTTGATTTGGTGGGGTTTCATGTATTTTGTTTTATAGTTAAGTCCTTCTTAACTTTTTTTTTTTTTCAAAAAAAAAAAAAAAAAATCGTGACGCCAAGGGGTTGTATGGATGCAAGTAGCAGTAGTAGGGGTATTTTTGTACTTTCCGAATCTCTCTCGATACATGTCATCTTCCTGTGCCTTTAATTTCATGCTGTTAAATGAAAATTTTCTTTGCTGATCAAAAAAAAAAAAAAAGTCAATTATCTTCGTTTGGGATGTGGGTTGGTTTTTGGCATTTTGATTTTTTGGCTATTTTAGCCTAGGGCTAAAAATTTTCGTTTGACATAGAGTTTTTGACTTTTTTTTTACTTTTATGAGAAAAAAAAATGAAATGATTATGGTTTGAATGTGATATTTTGTCTTATTAAATTAAAAAATTTATTTTATCTTTTTATAACTATTTTAACTAAAAAAGCTCGTTTAACTTATACCTAACGAGGACTCAAAAAATGTGTTTGATTTTCCTTTGTTATCTTAGGTGGCGAGAAAAGTATCAAAACTTTTATTTTGGTTGTCAAAATAAGTTTTTGTTTTTAGGGAATGAAGCGTATTGTTGAGTTCATAGGGGCTCATTACGGGTCTCTTTTTGATAATTCGAACCGTTGGATGTGTAGAACTCATCGAGTACTATATGTCTGTAAAAATTCACGTTGATCGGTCATCGATAGCTATGTGATCAATTCAGAATTTTGTAAGTTTATTTTTCACCGTCCATTTTTTTTTTATACCAAGTTGATTTGATCACATAGCTATCGATATCCGTTCAACGTGATTTTTTGTAGACATATAGTACTCGACGGGTTCTATACATTTAACGATTCGAATTATTAAAACGAATCCATGGTGACTGTCAATTTTTCGTACTCTGTTATTTTGTTGTTTTATTTTGTTTATTTATTTGTTAAAGTGACAATTGTAAATGCAAGAAAAAAAAACGCAAACAATCAAACAAAGTTTAACTTTTTGACTTTTTGAATATTTTAGTCTAGTGTTAAAAATTCTCGTTTGAGATAAATTTTTTGACTTTTTTGATTTTTATGAAAGAAAAAATGAAATGATTATAGTTTAGATGTGACATTTTGTCTTATGAGACTAAAAAACTTATTTTACCTTTTTATGATTATTTTAGCCAAAAAATTCCCGTTTAACTTATGCCAAACGAGGACTCAAAAAATGTGTTTGATTTTCCTTTATTATCTTAGGTGGCAAGAAAAGTATCAAATCTTTTATTTTGATTGTCAAAATAAGTTTTTGTTTTTAGGGAATGGAGGGTACTATTGAGTTCGTAGGGACTCATTATGGATCCTATTTTGATAATTCGAACCGTTAATGTGTAGAAATATAGAGTACTATATGCTTGTAAAAAATCACGTTGATCGGATATCAATAGTTATGTGATCAATTCAGATGTCATTTATTTTTCACTGTCAATTTTTTTCATACAAAGCTGATTTGATCACATAGTTATCGATATCCGATCAACGTGATTTTTTACAGACATATACTACTCGATGGGTTTTACATATTAAACGATTCAAATTATCAAAATGGACCCATGGTGAACCCCCACGAATCTAACAATATCATCCAGTCCATAATTAGACCAGAGGGAAGCCATTCCCCCGTTTCTAATAAAGTCTTCAAGGCAGGAATAGTTTACTCTTTGGAAACATTGACCAATTTCATTATTTTTATGAAGGCATTTTTTACCTTAAATATAAACTTTTTTAAAAAAAAATTATATTTTCATATTTAAATCTCTATTCAAATTTTTAATTTAAGCATAATTGGAATATATATATATATATATTAATTATGCAATTAAAGATATGTGTAAACTGAAGCCTTTCGTAGTGGACAAATTATGTTTTACTCTTTGAAACAATATCACCTGATACTTCAACTTAATATTCATTGATTAAAACAAATTCATACTTTTTATTACATTTTTAAAAAACGTTTAACTAGTGCTAACTGATAAATAGTGTGGAATTGTAACAACCCTCACTTTGAATCAGTCTTGCTTGCATGTATTTTGTATGATCTTGAATTGTCAAGTTTGAAATCTTGATACTTGCCTTGTTTTGCTTTGTCTTATTGTAAGTTGCTGGAATTCGTGTTTTGTTTGGAGCGTAGCCGAGGTCAGCTCAGCATAGTCTGCCTTTGAGCCTTTGCGTTTTGAGCAGTTTTGGAACCTTAGCCGACCTCCATCTTCACCCCGGCATGTTTGCCGAGATGTTACCTTTTGGGCCGAAGTGTGTATCGCCGAGGCTGTGATGTTTTGTGCTTGTAATCTTTGTCCTTGGCGGTATGGCCTAGGCCGAGAGGTGGTAGACTGAGGCCAAGGTGTGGCACAGCTTAGTCAAGTCTCGTCCTACCTAGTCTTTGACTTTGTTGACCTGTTGCCGAAGTCTTGACTTTGGTCGAGATCATTTCTCGACGACGTGCTTAGCCGCCAAGCGTGTTGTGTACGCTTTGTCGAGACTTGTCTTGTCTACCCGTCACCTTTCTAACTGCACCAATCCGGTGATGCCACGTGTCCGAGCTGGAGGCTATGACCGCCGACAGGCCTATAATGCATCATTGTGTATCTTTTGATTATGATTTGGTCTCAAATCTTTGTCTTGTTTAGAGAGAGAAGCTCTAGAACTTAGAGTTAGAATTTTAGTGTGGGAGTTGAGCTCCGAGCTTGATCGTGGAAGATCGAACCGTTGGATTTCCGTTTTGAGGTTAGATTCTTGTTCTACATCGATTGTTCCTATTGATCATCTAGATGCATTGCATGATTGGATCTGTTTTGCATGTCATGCATTGATTTGAACTTGGTTTTGAAAGAGAAAAATGTTGTTCTTGTGTTCTTAAAGGAGAACCTTGTTTTGATCCGAAAGTTTGGAACAAGAATCATGTTTTGTGTTTGTTCTTGCATAATTTTCTCGAATGAGTACCCTAGTCCACGTTTTTGAACTCTTAGCTTGAAAACCCCAGATTTCGTATGTGTGAGTGGGATTTCAGCATGCATGATCTTGTTCTTCGTGTCCTTTGAAAGGAAACTCAGGTTTTCCTAACTTTGCCTTGATTTGGCTTTCGAGTCCACACCTCGGCGGGAGGTGTAGGACCTCGGCTAGACTGGATGGTACCCAGTGCACTTCCCTGTGATGGGAAATAATGTTTTGATTCCTTGCATGTATGTGAAGCTCGTTTTGAGAGTATGGTTTGCTATGTGATTGTAGGACTTTGATCTTTGCTTGAGCCTACACCTGAAGACCGAGGTGAGTGGTGCTTTTAATAAAGCTATGTTATAAAGCTTTTGATAAATCTTGCTTGTTTCGCTTTGGTAAAAGTAATTGCTAAGCATGAATGATTAGCCTATTTTGATGTTTTGTATATGAGCTTGTTTTGATGACATTCTTGAAAGTCCCTGTCTTTGGAGGACTCTAAACTTTAGCGACACTAGAGGAAAGGTAAGTATGAACTTCGTCTTGATGATGTCCTTGTAATGAGTTGAGCTTTGTTTGGTTTCTTTGGAAAGTCCCTTGTCTTTGGAGGACTCTAAACTTTCGAAGACATCTTGTTAAAAGGATACGGTCCTTTCTTTGGAAAGTCCCTTGTCTTTGGAGGACTCTAAACTTTCGCAGACATCTTGTTAAAAGGATACGGTCCTTTCTTTGGAAAGTCCCTTGTCTTTGGAGGACTCTAAACTTTCGCAGACATCTTGTTAAAAGGATACGGTCCTATCTTGCTAAGATAAATGTTAAAGCGACTACGGGCCTAAGTAACACAAGTCCCTTGTGCTAGAGGACTTTAAACTTTTGTAGCACCACTTGGTGAAAAAGGGCTACGGGCCTAAGTCACAAACTTGGTGAAAAAGGGTCAGGGCCTAAGTCATATAAGCTTGATATGTTTTGTCTTGAAGTTTACCTCGGCTACTACTTGTGCTATCTCGGCAAATGTTTTGACTTGTAAGACTTGTTGGATGAATACGGTTCATCACTTGATTCGATACAACTTGATTTGTTTTGTTTTGGAAGGAACCTCGGCTAATACTTGTTTAATCTTTGTATTGCTTTATGCGGTAGGATTTGGAGATGAATACGGTTCATCTCTTGTTACGATGCAGACTTGATATTCTTTGCTTGGCAGAACCTCGGCTATTGTTTGAATGGTTTTGATATGCTTTGTTTTGGCACTCAGGCTATTATTCATGCAAACCTTTATTTCTAGTACCATTCATCGAGTTTCCAAGCTCACCCTCTCTATATATATGTAGGTGATGAGCGGGGACGGCGGACGCCTAGAAGTATTTGTACTGCTTGTTTTGGGATTTTTGTTATGCCGACTTGACTTGCTTACATCGGTTGTTTTGTGATTACCTCGGCATATGTGTTACTTGATTCTTGAAAATCATGCTTCTTTGCTCAGAATCATTGTATTTGTATATGTCGGTGAGAAGCCTTTTGATCAGGATGTAACTTGTATTTGTTAAGTTATCTGCCGGGGTGCAGATCTGTTATGTATGCATTTTCATTTGATCTATGCACAGCTCACAAGGACCATTTGTATTTAGTTTATTTCGCTTCCGCATATGTGTGTCCCTACGATTACTCTGATGTGAGAGAAATTTTGTAAGCCGGCCTTTGGTAATTACGGATTCTTGGCCATCTCGACACCAGCCTACTAAAGGCGAGTTGGGGTCGTGACAGTGGTATCGAGCACAAGTTCCTCATAGTACGTTGATTCACACACTCGAGTCCTAAAGAGCATAGGATTCCATTTAGAAAGATGCTAGGGTTGCATCATATTGCTTGCTATTTGAACAAGGTGTGCATTGTCTTGACTTGCTTAATTGTTACTTGCATGCGGAGTAATTTGTTTACTTGCTTTAAAGTCACACTTTGTATACTCATAGTATCATGAGGAGAGCTAGACCTCCACTTGCCCGAGATCGATCCAAGACAGATTGACAGAATGGAAAGATTAATGGAAGGATTGACCCGTGAGTTAAGGCAAATAAGACAGATGACGCTAGTACTACATCGACCGGGCGAGCCGAGCGAATGGCCGAAATGTAGTCCCTCCTCCACCTCCCCCAGTGCCACAAGTCGCTCCACAGCCAGCCTTATATGGAGATGGCACAATAGCTTTGATCAGGGAGTTCAAGAAGATGAGACCACCAAGGTTTTCTGGAGGTATTGAGCCAATGAAGGCCGAGGCATGGGTTTTGGAAATGGAGAACTGTTTGAGATTTTCCCAGACCGATGTTGAAGGTGACTTTAAATGCATTCACCACAGACGACGATGCTCGGAGATGGTGGATGATGACCAGAGAAACTAACCTGGTTTAACTCAGGCAAGGTTTTGGAACTATTTTACAAGAAGCATTTTCCCCTCAGCGTTCGGAATCGCAAGGCTACCGAATTTCAGACTTTGACGCAAGGCAGTCGAACAGTGGCGGAATATGATCGCGCTTTTACTGAATTGGTAAGGTTTGTACCTCACATGATCAATGATGAATACATGAAGGCTAGGAAGTTTGAAAGTGGGCTTCGCGGACCGATTCAAGACCGGGTTAGCCTGCTCGATATGCCAACCTAGCCGAAGTTATTTTTCAAGGTAAAGGAGTAATTCCCCCACCTTACTTAATCTCATCCATGAAGGCCTGTAAGTTGATCCAAAAAGGCGGTAAGGGTTATTTGTGTAGTATATTGAAAGATCAGGATGGAAATGTTAGTTTAGCCGACATCCCAGTTGTTCATGAGTTCGCCGACGTCTTTCCTAATGATTTACCTGGCCATTTGGTCGATAGAGGAATAGAGTTTACTGTTGATGTTATATCGGGAACACAGCCGATCTCCAAAACACCATATAGAATGGCTGACCGAACTTAGAGAATTGAAACTACAATTGCAAGAGTTGTTGGACAAGGGATTTATTAGGCCGAGCACATCACCATGGGGAGCACCTGTGTTATTTGTTAAGAAGAAGGATGGCACACTTCGCCTTTGTATTGATTATAGAGAACTCAATAAGGTCACCATTAAGAATAAGTACCCACTACCTAGGATTGATGATTTACTTGATCGGTTACAAGGAGCACGAGTCTTTTCCAAGATTGACCTTAGGTCGGGCTACCATCGGCTTAAGGTTAAGGCGAGAGGATGTTGAGAAGATCGCCTTCGGACTAGATATGGCCACTACGAATTTTTAGTGATGCCTTTCGGATTGACCAATGCCCTGCTGCATTTATGGATTTAATGAACGAGTCTTCAAGCCCCACTTAGATGAGTTTGTGGTCGTCTTCATCGATGATATATTGATTTATTCCAAGAGTGAAGTTGAACATGAAAACCATCCGAGAATTTCTTTGAGATATTGAGAGACCGGAAGCTGTATGCTAAATTTAACAAGTGTGAGTTTTGGCTTTCTACTATTTCATTTCGGGTCATGTAATAAATGAAGAAGGTATTTCAGTTGATCCGAGCAAAATAGAAGCCGTGGTAAATTGGCCGAGGCCGACCAATGTGTCCGAGGTTCAAGTTTTACGGGTTTGGCGAGGTTACTCTGAGGAAGTTCGTGAAAGATTTCTCCAGATTGCAACTCCATTGACACAATTGACTAGGAAGGAGCACCGTATAAATGGATGAAGATCGAGTCACTTTTCAGAACTAAAGACGAGGTTGGTTCTGACAAGATCTTGGTACTTCCATCGGGTAATGAGGAGTTTCATGTTTACAGTGATGCGTCGCATAAGGGTTTGGGTTGTGTATTAATGCAAGGAGGTAAGGTTATAGCATATGCATCTCGTCAATTGAAGCCACATGAGAAGAACTATCCTACCCATGACTTGGAGCTAGCGGTAGTGGTATTTGCTTTGAAGATTTGGCGTCATTACTTGTATGGAGCTTCTTGTCGTTTTCTGAGATCATCGAGCTTGAAGTATCTATTCACTCGGAAGAATTGAACTTGAGACAAAGAAGATGGCTCGAGTTGTTGAAGGACTACGATATCTGATTCAATATCACCGAGGAAAGCCAACAGTGGCCGACGCTCTGACGAAAATCGGTTGGAAATTTGGCATGCCTAACCTTGATTTCGAGAACCAACCATTGTTGAAGAAGTAAAGGCAAGACAAATGGAGGATGAATTCTTCGTAAAAGTAGCCGATGAGATTGTTACCAAGCCGAGATCCGGTACACCTTTGAAAACCAAGTGCTTAAGTTTGAAGGAAATTGTGTGTGGCCGATGTTCCGAGTTGAAAAGGAAGATTTTGGGAAGCCCATAATTCCAAGTTCTTTGTTCATCCAGAAATACCAAGATGTACCATGATGTAAAACAGATGTTTTGGTGGCGAACATGAAAAGAGAGATAGCCGAATTTGTGTCCCAGTGTTTGCATTGCCCGGAAGTAAAAGCGAACATCGAGACCGCGGGACTTCTACAACCTTTGCCGATCCACGAGTGGAAGTGGGAACACATCTCTATGGATTTTGTGGTGAACTGCCGATAACACGTAAAGGTATGGATTCGATTTGGGTTGTGGTAGATAGACTAACCAAGTCAAGACACTTTTTGCTGTTAAGACTACTTTCAACGCCGATCAACTTGCCCTACTTTATGTGAATGAGATTGTTAGACTTCATGGAGTGCCGATGTCAATAGTGTCGACAGAGATCCTAAATTTGTTTCAGATTTTGGCGAGTCTCTGAGGGCCTTTGGAGCCGAATCGAGATTTAGTATGACTTTTCATCCCAGACGGATGGGCAAACAGAAAGAACGATTCAGACACTTGAAGATATGCTTAGACTCTGTGTATTGGATTTCCAAGGATATTGGGGAATGCATTTTGAAATAGTGGAATTCGCTTACAACAGCAATTGTCACGCGAGTATTGGTATGGCGCCGTATGAAGCTCTATATGGAAGAAAATGCAGATCGCCGATATGTTGGACCGAAGTTGGAGATAAGGCTCGCTTGGTCCCGAACTCATTCAAGTAACAAGAGAAGATTAAACTTATTCAAGAGAGAATTAAAGCGCCAGAGCCGACAAAAGAGTTATCTTGCCGACCGAGAGAAGAAATGAGCTAGAATTGAAGTTGGGGATCACGTATTCCTAAAGGTTTCACCAATGAAAGGGGTTTCAGATTTGGGAAGAGAGGTAAGTTAGCACCCGTTATATTGGTCCATTTGAAGTCCTTGACAAGGTTAACTCCGTTGCCCTCTGAGACTTGCTTTGCCACGAATTGAGCCAAGTCCATAACGTGTTTCATGTTTCGATGTTAAGGAAGTATATTCGGGATCCTTTGCATGTAATTAAGCATTACGGAATCGAAGTTAATGAGAATTTGGGCTATGAAGAGAAGCGGCGTCTATTGTGGATGAACAAGTTAAGCAATTGAGAAACAAGTCGATACCAATGGTAAAGGTGGAATGGAAAGAGCACTATGGCAAGGACGCCACATGGGAAATGGAAGAGGAAATGAGAATTCGACATCCGTGAGTTATTCTTGGACCAAGGTATAGTAAGTTTGGGGTCCAAACTTCCTTAAGGGGTAGGATGTAACAACCCTCACTTTGAATCGATCTTGCTTGCATGTATTTTGTATGATCTTGAATTGTCAAGTTTGAAATCTTGATACTTGCCTTGTTTTGCTTTGTCTTATTGTAAGTTCTTTGGAATTCGTGTTTTGTTTGGAGGCGTGGCGAGGTCACCGGCATAGTCTGCCTTTGAGCCTTTGCGTTTTGAGCGATTTGGAACCTTAGCCGACCTCCATCTTCACCCCGGCATGTTGCCGAGATGTTACCTTTGGGCCGAAGTGTGTATCGCCGAGGCTGTGATGTTTTGTGCTTGTAATCTTTGTCCTTGGGCAGGTATGGCCTAGGCCGAGATGTGGTACACCCAGGCCAAGGTGTGGCACAGCTTAGTCAAGTGTCGTCCTCCCTAGTCTTTGTCTTTGTTGACCTGTTGCCGAAGTCTTGTCTTTGGCCGAGGTCATTTCTCGCCGACGTGCTTAGCATGGCGTGTTGTGTACGCTTTGTCAGAGACTTGTCTTGTCTAGCAGTCACCTTTCTAACTGCACCAATCCGGTGATGCCACGTGTCCGAGCTGGAGGCTATGACCGCCGACAGGCCTATAATGCATCATTGTGTATCTTTTGATTATGATTTGGTCTCAAATCTTTGTCTTGTTTAGAGAGAGAAGCTCTAGAACTTAGAGTTAGAATTTTAGTGTGGGAGTTGAGCTCCGAGCTTGATCGTGGAAGATCGAACCGTTGGATTTCAGTTTTGAGGTTAGATTCTTGTTCTACATCGATTGTTCCTATTGATCATCTAGATGCATTGCATGATTGGATCTGTTTTGCATGTCATGCATTGATTTGAACTTGGTTTTGAAAGAGAAAAATGTTGTTCTTGTGTTCTTAAAGGAGAACCTTGTTTTGATCCGAAAGTTTGGAACAAGAATCATGTTTTGTGTTTGTTCTTGCATAATTTTCTCGAATGAGTACCCTAGTCCACGTTTTTTTGAACTCTTAGCTTGAAAACCCCATATTTCGTATGTGTGAGTGGGATTTCAGCATGCATGATCTTGTTCTTCGTGTCCTTTGAAAGGAAACTCAGGTTTTCCTAACTTTGCCTTGTTTTGGCTTTCGAGTCCACACCTCGGCGGGGAGGTGTAGGACCTCGGCTAGACCTGGATGGTACCCAGTGCACTTCCCTGTGATGGGAAATAATGTTTTGATTCCTTGCATGTATGTGAAGCTCGTTTTGAGAGTATGGTTTGCTATGTGATTGTAGGACTTTGATCTTTGCTTGAGCCTACACCTGAAGACCGAGGTGAGTGGTGCTTTTAATAAAGCTATGTTATAAAGCTTTTGATAAATCTTGCTTGTTTCGCTTTGGTAAAAGTAATTGCTAAGCATGAATGATTAGCCTATTTTGATGTTTTGTATATGAGCTTGTTTTGATGGTATTCTTGAAAGTCCCTGTCTTTGGAGGACTCTAAACTTTAGCGACACTAGAGGAAAGGTAAGTATGAACTTCGTCTTGATGATGTCCTTGTAATGAGTTGAGCTTTGTTTGGTTTCTTTGGAAAGTCCCTTGTCTTTGGAGGACTCTAAACTTTCGCGATACATCTTGTTAAAAGGATACGGTCCTTTCTTTGGAAAGTCCCTTGTCTTTGGAGGACTCTAAACTTTCGCAGATACATCTTGTTAAAAGGATACGGTCCTTTCTTTGGAAAGTCCCTTGTCTTTGGAGGACTCTAAACTTTCGCGGACATCTTGTTAAAAGGATTCCGTCCTATCTTGCTAAGATAATTGTTAAAGCGGGCTACGAGCCTAAGTAACACAAGTCCCTTGTGCTAGAGGACTTTAAACTTTTGTAGCACCACTTGGTGGAAAAGGGCTACGGGCCTTAGTCACAAACTTCGGTCAAAAAGGGTCAGGGCCTAAGACGTATAAGCTCGATATGATTTGACTGGAAGATTAGCTCGGCAACTACTTGTGCTATCTTGGCAAATGTTTTGACTTGTAAGACTTGTTGGATGAATACGGTTCATCACTTGATTCGATACAACTTGATTTGTTTTGTTTTGGAAGGAACCTCGGCTACTACTTGTTTAATCTTTGTATTGCTTTGTGCGGTAGGATTTGACAGATGAATACGGTTCATCTCTTGTTACGCATGCGACTTGATATTCTTTGCTTGGCGAGGAACCTCGGCTATTGTTTGAATGGTTTTGATATGCTTTGTTTTGGCAGACTCGGCTATTATTCATGCAAACCTTTATTTCTAGTACCATTCATCGAGTTTCCAAGCTCACCCCTCTCTATATATATGTAGGTGATGAGCGGGGAGACGGCGGCGCCTAGAAGTATTTGTACTGACTTGTTTTGGGATTTTTGTTATGCCGACTTGACTTGCTTACATCGGCTGTTTTGTGATTACCTCGGCATATGTGTTACTTGGCTGATTCTTGAAAATCATGCTTCTTTGCTCGTAACATTGTATTTGTATATGTGTCGGTGAGAAGCCTTTTGATCGAGATGTAACTTGTATTTGTTTTGTTATCTGCGAGGTGCGATCTGTTATGTATGCATTTACATTTGATCTATGCATGACTCTCAAGGACCATTTGTATTTAGTTTATTAAACTCGCATATGTGAGCCCCTATGATTACTCTGATGTGTGTGAAATTTTGTAAGCCGGCCTTTGGTAATTACGGATTACTGGCCATCTCGGCACCCAGCCTACTAGGGGCAGGTTGGGGTCGTGACAGGAATAATACTCCAAAAACACTAATGCCATGTTTGTTTGGGCGGATTGGATTAATATTCTCATGACTAATAGTCCTAAGACTACGAATCCGTTGGATTATGCATCCTATCTTAACTAATAGTCAAGTTTAAAATAATTAGTCCGTACTTCAATTGTTTAACCAAACACCGGATTAATAATTTTATTGGACTATTGATCCAATCCCAAACTCATGTCCACCCAAACAAACATGGCCGTGCAATATTCAAGTATTTAGGAAGATTAATTAAATTGTGTTAAATATATCTTCAGACACTTGTTATTAAAGAGATGAACAAATAATTAAATATGTAGTAGTGGCAAGCAATCTTAAAGAACAATTAGAATTCTACCAAAAGTGATCAATCAAATAATTACCTTTCCATTCATATCATATATTTAAGGAATCCCAATTCTATTCAAAGTATATGATCAAATCATTGTTTCCATTCAAAATCTTTTGAAGGAGTTTCAGATTTTATTTCAATTCATCAATCAAATAAATATCTCATAGTCAAATATCTTCTAGGGGATTTCAAAATTTTATTCAAAGTGAAAGATTTGGTCGCCACTTCCATGTCTAACACATTTCCATAAAATTAAGATTTCTCCACAAAGTCAATAACTCAAAATTATTATTCAATCAAACACTTTCAATAATTTTCAGAACTTTACTCAAATCAGATTCTTTTAGGAAGTTGTATCTTGATCATATACTTCTCATAGTACTGGGATTCTACTTAAATTTCATGTTTGGGGAGACAATTATTCCTAATTGATCAATATGGTAAGATTTAAAATTCAACTCAAATTCATTGATTAGGAAACAATTTCCTAATTTACCACTGATTTCTAGAATCACAATCATTGCCCAATTGACCCAAGATTTCTAGAATCAAGTCACTGTCCAATTGACCCAGATTTCCAGAATCAAATCATTGTCCTTCTGACTATTGATTTTCATAATCAAATTACTGCCTTTCCATTCATGACAAGAAATCATATAAGCACATAATTTGCATTCATGCCTACTTGGGTTAGGATTACTCTGTCCTAGTTTAGAAAGATCTAGAGATTTACTAAATCATACAAAAAGGCAACAATACAATATTGAAAGGGATGTTTCCTGTCCTAATTTGAAAGGTGCTAAAGCTTTTGATATGCAAGGGTAGGTTTAGTCAAGAGGATATATTAGCTATGACTATCAATATACCTCTCATGCCACCTTGATGTGCAAGGGGATGATCAAATGGTTACTAATAGCAAATTCTGACGCTTGCTTATTGACATTAACATAGCCTGCAAATGGCATCCGGGTTATTAAGCAATGACGCATTTTTTTTTTCCCTTTTCTCCGAACCCACAATGATGCAATGCAATTTAATAATTAAAACACTAATCTCAAAAAATAAATTTTTTAGAGTCAAGCTCACTTAAGTCCTTAGCAGAGTCGCCAATTGTGGACGTCGTTTTTTTTTTTTTGGTTATTAGGCATGTTTTCACACTATGTTGTGCCAACTCGCTTTATCCTACATCGAAAGAACCTCCACTTAATTTTAAGAGGAATTAAGTAACCTTTAACAATAAAAACTAAGCTAAGGGCTTGATCCGTCATAACTAGAGAATCATCGGTTTGGGAGCTAAGGCACAAAAGGGGAAGGTCATGGAATGATTGACCCCTTTTGCCCAATTCGAAAATTGGCCGCTACTAACTTTCTATTTTATGATTTTAGAGATTAATTATTTCAAACAAGTCTATTTTAAATATAAAACCTTTATTACCCCAAAACTATGTGATTTGAATAAAAGATAAATATCATTTATTTTATATTAAAGAATAAGCCATCTTTTTGAAAATACTGATTTTTCCAACAAAATTTGATTTTTTATGATTCATGGCCATAAACTTAACCAAAAATAAACAATGTTTATAAAACATTCAAAACAAACAATTTTGTATGAAAAAGCACATAAACTTAGATTATGGAAAAACAATGCCACCAAAACAAGCATACATGCTATGAAGGACAAGAAGACTTAACCGGATGCCTACTTCAAGCATCTTACCATGCAAAGTATGATTAAATAAAATACATATGAGCCTAAATATGCAACTAAACACACAATGCAAACCTAAGTCTAGTTTGATGGCTATTGCCATAATTTAATGCAAACAAAGCAACTAACAAAAAAAAGAAAAAACGAAAAATATGCTGAAACTAGATGATCAAACTGGGCTAAATGCATGAATATTACATGATTAAACTAGCCAAAACATATTGTTTAAATAACATAAACAAAATATGCGAAATAAAACAAAAAATTAATATAATAGCTAACCTAGATGAACATGAATGCAACCTATTATCCTAGCCATGATTATATGACGAAAAATAAAGTAGAAGCAACTGAAAATTGAAAGAAAAAAAGAGCTTACTTGCTAGTTTACAATAAACTGAAGAAAACATGAAGAAAGCCTAGTTTTCTTGTTTGATTGCTTTCTTTAGGCTTAGGTTCTAATTATGTTCAAGTTCTTCAAACCTTAGATGATTTTTTAGTCGTTAGAGTTGTTGTGGGATTTGGAGCCCAGGGTTTGTTAGAAGAGGAGGCAAGGAATTTCACTAAAAAACTCACAATTTTGCTCAAAAAGTTCAACTTCTTGAAAGGGGGGAGTAGGGGCTGTATTTATAGGCTTAGAGAACTTAGGAAACAAGCCAAAGGGGCGTCCTAGGGTTGAGTATCACTTCCCCTTGTGCCTCCCTACAAAATCTCACTTATAGCCTTGCTGAAACTCAAATTCTGGGCATTGGGGGAAAGTGCAGCCGTACATAGCTTGTGCGGCCACACCTTGGCCATAAGGTGCGGCCACACCTTCAATTTTGCAAAAAAATGATGTGCAGCGGCACGTGCAGCCATCCCAAACAGGCATTTGTATTTTGGGCATATTTCTCTCACCCGACATCAGATTGAGGTGAATCAAGTGTTGCTGGAAAGTTAATTCAAAGGGATACAATTTTGTATGAAATAGGTGTTTTCAAATTCAAACTTTTCTAGGTGAAATAGGCTCTCAAGATAAACAAAAAAAAAAAAAATGGTAATTCTGGTAAAAAATAGTTTTTGGCACGAAATTGGCAATACATTAGCTCTAGCAGCTTCAATCATCTCCAAGGTTGAAATTATGATACCTTTCATCATCAAGAAGCATTTCAAGCACCTAAGTCTTAATGGTTAGTCAAAATGTGATGTCTTATCCCTACTAAATTTGCTTCGTCCACTTCAGTCCAACAGACTAGAGACCTACTTGTCGACCATACAATGCTTCAAAAGGAGCCATTCTAATGTTGGCCTGGTAACTGTTGTTGTAGGAAAATTCTACCAATGGTATATGTCTCTCCCAACTTCCTTTGAGATCCATCACTCACGTACTTAACATATCCTCTAGAGTTTGAATGGTGCATTCAGATTATCCATCTATTTGAGAATGGAACACAATACTAAAACAAAACTCCATTCCCAGTGCTTCATGCAGACTCTCCAAAATTGAGAGGTAAAACGCAGATCGCGGTTTGAGATAATGGAGATGAGAATTCTGAGTAGTTTTACTATGTCTTAAATGTAGAGACAACTCAGAGATTCTAGCATGTCAGTGAACTTATAGGGAAAGAAATGAGCAGTCTTCGTCAATCGATCGATAATAACCCAGATGGCATCATGTCCTTCCAGAGATTTGGGTAACCTAGTCACAAAGTCCATCATTATGTGCTCCCATTTCCATTCAGCTATAGGTAGAGGCTAAAGCATTCCTTTTAGCCTTTGATGCTCTGCCTTCACTTGTTGGCACATAAGGCATCTTGCTACAAACTGAGCCACGTCTTTCTTCATTCCATTCCACCAATATTGTCGTTTCAAATCTTGATACATTGTTGTCCCTTCTGGATGTATTGCAAATGCTAAGTGATGAAATTATTTGAAAACCTTCTCCCTACGTGACTCATTAATTTCCACAAACAGTTTGCTTTGGTACGTCAAACTTCCATCTAGATGAATTGTCCAATTGGGCACTAGTTCACCAAACTCCAACCGTGCCTTGATGAAAGCTACCTCCTGATCATGCCTTTGTGCTTCTACCACCTCATTCACTAATGTAGGCATCGCATTTTGTGCACTAAGGTAAGCCTTCTTGTCCATGATCCTTAGTTGTATCCCGAATTCACTAAGTATTCCGACTATTTCCCATTCTTTCAGTACCAAACTAGTAACTATCCCTCCACTCTTATAACTCAACGCGTCTGCCACCACATTAGCCTTACTAGGGTGATATGAGAGGGTAAACTAATAATCTTTGAGATATTCCATCCAATGCTTTTGCCTCAAATTTAGATTCTTCTGTGTGAACAAATACTTTAAGCTTTTATGATTAGTGAAAATCTTGAACTGCTCCCTGCACAAGTAATGTCACCACTGTTTTATTGCAAAAACCACGACGACTTATTCCAGATTGTACATCAGATAGTTTCACTCATACGACTTCAACTGTCTGGAGCCATAAGCGACTATCTTTCCGTTCTGCATGAGTACACCGCCTAATCCTTTCTTGGTTGCTTCGCAATACACCGTATATCATACACCTCATTCTGGAATAATCAATATAGGTGCACTAGTTCATCTCATCTTCAACTCTCGGAAAGATCGCTTACATGCCTTATTTCATTCATACTTTACTCCCTTTTGCGTCAATCGGGTTAATGACTTGGTGTAACAACCCTGATCTGTAATTAGTTAATAATCGTTAATTAAGAATGCCTAATGAGTAATTAAGATGAAATCATGTGTTAATTAGCTTGCATTTGATGTGTTAATTGTGATTACATCTATTTGATGTAGGAATATCTATTAGAATTTTCGTTTCGGTACGCGAATTGAAGGCCTTATCGGCATCTGAACATGAAATTGACTACGTTTATGTGTTATCTAGAATTTTTAGAATTTTCTGGTAAGGTTAATTAGAATTTGATTCGGAACAAAATAATTAGAATAAAGTAATTGTAATTGATTAATTTAGTCAAAGATTAATTAATTTAGCCTAACTAAGCCTATATAAGGCTAAATTGATGTTAGAACATTCCATTACATCCTCATTTTATCATCTTTGAGACTCCAAATGTGAGAAAGAAGAAGAGAGGGAGAGAAATGGAGGTCAAACAAGAAAAAGGGGAATTACAAGCTAATTGTGAAGAAATTGGAGGAATCAAGCTAGACTTACTAGAATTCAAGGGAATTTAACCTTCTAGGTAAGAATTCAACCTTAGATTTATGATATTGAGTTGGATAACTTATGAATTCAAGAGGTTCAAGTGTTTAAACATGAGGATTGAGCTTGGAAAGTAGAATAGAAGAGCATTCCATGCATGAATGTCCATTTCATCACAATTTGAGTTTGATTTCAAAAAATTCTCACATGCATGTGTTCATCTTGAGTTTGTTTTGAGAATTCATGAAGTTTTACACTAAATTGCCTCAATAGTTTATAATTTGAAAACAAGGAATTCATATCATTACATGCATGCCACGTATTCAAAGTTTCAAGCTTGATTTTGAACAATTGACTTGCTTTTGAGCTTTGATTTTTGTGAAACGACTTTTAATTCATGAAGTTCTATGATTTTCTACACGTTTTCTCAAGTTTTGGCCCAAAGAATGAGTTTTGATACATTAGAATTGTGTTTTGAAGCTTGGAGAGAAATTTGGAAATTCCAGATTTCGAAATGATTGCTCGAGCGACAGTTTCTTCACTCGAGCGTAAAATATGAGCTCTTAGAAGTTTTGCAGAGATTGATGGTTGGCTTGAGCGACCACCCTTTGTTTTGCACATTGGCTTGAGCAATCAAAAGTTGGCTTGAGCGTAAAATTCAAGCTCCTAGTACTTTTGCAGACTTTCCAGACTACTCAAGCAACCAAAGCTTTGCTTGAGTAAACTATCCTGTTTTAAAAAAATTGGCTAAGTGTTTCAAAGTGCATTTTTGCATTCTCATTGCATTTAAGGCATCCCTAGGCTATGTTTAAGCTGCAATAATGAGGATAAGGGTTAGAAGCACCTGCTAAGGAAGAAGAATGATAAGTTAAACGCCTTTAAGACGCGTGTCCAATGTGTATCTGTCATATGTTTGTGTAAGTCATTTGTTATCGCCCGCCTGATCAGTCTGTTCTGTTCAAGTGATCTATTCTGCTCCTGGAGCTATCTATGAGTAACAACTCTGTAAAGTTATGTTTGATTATACGCATTTTCTGACTGAAGTGATATGATCTGTTTTTGAAAATGCTATTTTATGAATCATGAATGAATGTCTATTTTTCTGAAATGTATTTGTGGCTGCCTTAGTTCACGTGGCCCTCACCTGGAGGTAACAATACCGTGGCCTATGTTTATGTGGCCCTTGCCTGGGGGTAACAATATCGTGGCCAATATGCATGTGGCCCTTGCCCGGGGGTAACAATACCGTCGTCTATATTCATATGGCTCTTGCTTGGGGGTAACAATACCAAGGCCTATGTTCACGTGACCCTCATCCGAGGGTAACAATACTATGGCTATATGTGCACAAAGATGTTGACCTTTATGGTTGTCGGTACCAACTATGCACGTGGGTCTTTATGACCAATCTGATCTGTTACCTAATGAATGTACCACATATAACTGTTTATGTAATTTTATAAGTATGTGAATCTGAATCTATTTCTGATATGAATTTTGATTTCTGAATCTGTGATGGACATCATTCATAACCTCTTTACTTGGTCATTATTCACTGGGCTCTAGATCACTGCATTATTTATGTATGTAGGTGATCAGGCGCGGGACCAGGCCTAAGTTGCCAGCCTGGAGTTCTGTTTTGTTAAGCCAACTACCGTGCCTCCCTAGGAGGTTCCCAAGTGGTCCAAGTGATTACGTTTTGTGCATGTGACATTTGTTTTTTTCTTTCCTTTTTCTTCTGTTTGGTCAAGACTTTGGTTCATCTATATGTATGGGTGACGTAAGACAATGATATGTTTATATGACATTACTATTTATATGTGAATATAAGTTTTAAATTTTCTGTCTCATATATGTTTGCACAGCTCTATAGACATTGTATTTTGATATCTGCTTCTGCCAGCCCCTTTAATTTTGTTAATCTGTTTCAGCGGCCTTTGGTAATCTCAGGATTACTGGCCCGTTATGATGCTAAACCTATAGGGGTAGGTTTGGGTTGTGACACTTGGCAAGCTTGGAAAAATCTTGGATGAACCTTCGATAGTAGTCAGCCAACCCTAAAAAACTGCAGATCTCAAACATTATCTTGGCTGCTTTTAATCCAGCACTGCCTCCACTTTAGACGGATCTACTGCAATTTCATTCTCCAACATGTGTCCCAAAAATTTTACTTCTTTCAACCAGAACTCGCATTTACTCGCCTAGGCGTATAGTTTATTGTCTCTGAGAACTTGGAGGATAGTTCTCAAGTGTTGTTCTTGCTCTTCTTCTGACCTTCAGTACACTAGAATGTCATCAATGAACACCACTATGAACTGGTCCAGATATGGCATAAACATCTTGTTCATCAGCCTCATAAACATGGTCGGTAAGTTGGTTAAACCGAAAGGCATCACCGCAAACTCTAGTGGCCATACCTAGTTCAAAATGCGGTCTTCGGTATATCCTCATCCTTGACCCATAGCTGGTGATAACTGGACCTAAGGTTGATCTTGGACTAGCACTTCGAGCCTCTAAGCTAGTTAAAAAGGTCGTCAATCCTTGGAAGCGGATACCGATTCTTAATTGTGACTCGATTGAGGTGGCGGTAATTGATGCATAACCTCAACGTTCCATCCTTCTTCTTAGAAAAAAGAACAGGCGCTCCCCACGGTGAGGTACTTGGCCTGATAAATCCTTTCTCAAGCAGTTCTTGTAATTTCGTCTTTGTAGACACCCCATTTTGATAGCCCTTAAGACTTGGGCGCCTCACTCTGAACACTCGATGATGAAATGTTACATTATGCAATCGTTTAATTTCTTTACCAAAATCTTATTTTTTCTAGCCTGACCACTCAGAGAAGAGCTAGCCAAACAAATGGCTAGTAAGCCATTTTTAGAGGGTCGGCCGTATACCCTTATGGTCGGCCGACCATGTTTGCTGACAATAGATATTTTACAGCAGCCAACTGTCTCCATGTTCATGCTTTGGACCAACTATCTCTTTGATGATATTTCTGATGTGAGAAGCCTTTTGTTTATAAATACAAGACCCCTCCTCATGATTGGGGGTTAGAAAAATTTGTCAAGAGCCTATAGCTTGCTCAACACACCCCTCTCCTCTCTTGCAATATACATACACCATACATACACCTTATAAGCTTAAACTTGAAGCTTTTGCTGAGGTTCTTGAAGATAGTTTCAGATCTTAGAGAGTGTTAAGAGTGTGGTTTGTGAACTAAGAAGAACATCTTCTCTTTCAAGGGGTAATCTTTAAACTCTTTAACCATCTTTTCTCTCTCTTTTTCTTGTACTTTCATACTGTTTTAGAGTGTTTTGATGGTTGAAACATGTGATTAAAAGCTACAAAAGGTGGAGGGGTTAGCTACCCTTCCTTAGGCCTTGTTCCTTAGCTTGTTGCTTTGCCTTCTTTTTTTTTTTTCCTGATTTTAGCCACTGTTTTCTTGAGTTTAGGGGTTGTTTAATGTGTCTATTTAATTTATGCTTTGAATATCATACTTGTGTTGTTGTAAGTCCTCATGGGTTTGGTGTATAGGCGATAGCCACCAATTCATTTGAGTTGATAGCTTTCCTTTCCATATATTTCATGTAAATATCCATGTCATTTGTAATCATCCACTTTTCATTCATACTCTGCAGCCTCCCTCATTTCTTTGTTTCTTTTGATTGAGGGTTGTATCAACGAAAAGATTTTCGCTCATGGCATAAGAAAGGGGTTCCACGTACTAAATGGTTTAACCTCTTTGGAGGTTCATTATCAGGGCATCATGCCTTTCTTATGCTAAGCGCAATCTCTTGTTTGATACCTCCCTTTATCGTCGGTGCATTACTTCTAAGAGACTAATTTTCTATTTAGACCCTTGAAAATCGTAAAGGAAAGATTTATTATAGCTCATTATCGGGTTTGGATTTGGAGTCATTATCGCTCATTTCGGGTTTGACTCCGAATTCATTATCGCTCGTAAATGGGTTTGATTCTTTCTTTGTAGTTTACCTTGTAGAAAAGGGCTCGAGGAGCTCATTTCTCGGGTCAAGTCATGCTTGCTAATATTTATTGCTTTGGACTTAGTGGATGTAATCATCACGTTGGACAAGAAAGAAGAAAAGATAAGAAAATGGAAAGGTAAAGTAAAAAGGATAATAAAATTGGAGTAAAAAGGGGTTAAAAAGTTAATAAAAATTGGTTAGGTTCAATCGGACGCTATATTGAATCTGTTGCTTCTAGAATCATCACATACTATTTTAGTGATGTTCGATGATTCATGAGGCAAGTCTACCTCCTCCCTTGAGGTAATTCCATGATACGGAGGAGGTAATGTTTGTTTTTTGTTGCATTTATTAAACTCTTGTCCTATCGCTTCTAAGATCATTACGAACAAATTTGCGATGATTAATGATTTGAGAATCGAATCTATTCCTCCATTGAACATCTTCATGATAGGGAAGGGTAGAGAGGATAAATAGCTTTTTGGAAACTCTCTATTTTGCTCTGTTCTAGTTTTGTTGCAGTAGGGTATTCCTCAGAAATAGTGGCTGACCGGCCATTACTCTGTACGGTCGACCACTTGATCATGCCAGTCAGCCATCCAAGCATTTCGTACGACAGTGGTGCTTTTACAACAGAACAGAGCCGATCCTGGGGCCAAAGCAGAACTATTTTCTGACTGTAAACAGAACAGGTTCTGGCAGCAAACAGAGTGGTTTTCGGAGGATGTTCTTGGTTGTGTGCATGCCACTCGCCGCTCATTCAAGTCTTTTTAGATTAGTATCTTTGATTTATATTCTATAATAAATTAGTTGTTTTCATTCGGACTTGTAATAATTAGTTAATTAATTAGTTCATTCATTTGTGTTGTAATAATTAGTTGATTAGGACATTCATCCAGACCCTCTTGTGTGAGGGCAAATTTGTAATATTTGTATGTCTTCCAACCCCCATTTCTTTCTCCTTTTTATTTACATGCTTACCTTGGTTGTATATAGTATCATGTTTTTCGTTTCATATCACTGCCATGCTTCGTATCCATTTTTTCACGCATTGAGGTTCGGTTCATCACTATTGAATATCATTGTAATTTCCTACTTGCTTGAATACGTGCGTTACCACATGCTTTGAGTTAATCCATATGACATGTTAATATACCGAACCTAATAGTTGCATTCTTGTATGCATTGCATTAGTTATGTGCATTATTAGGATCATGTATTTTTCTAACTATATTCTTTTCTTTGGCTTGCCTCGGTTGAGTACTAGGTGAGCATTTTTTAGCTTTAGCATATTCATGTGTGTGATTGTTGCCATGCTTAGCATCTTACCATGAGGTTACGTGCTTATTTGAAATAATATTTGAATGCCTGTGGATGAAGGCTATTTTACTTGCATTGGGGATGATTTTGATCAAATGTATGTATGCGCTCATTTCTTTCCTTTTGAGTTGTGTACACTAAAAACTCTTTCAAAAATCACATAAAATCAAGTAATTTCCAAAGTAAGCGAAATAGCCTATACTTGTGTGCCTCACATAGTAAGTTAGCATAATAATAGTTAGAACATGAACATATAATGTACATAAAATTTACATCATGATTAGTAGAGGCCAATCTTTGATCGGGTGAGGGAGGTGCTCAATTCATGACCTTCCCTTCTCATACCTAAGTTCTCGAATCGAGATAACTTTGGTGACGACGGACAAGTGGCCTTTGGCGAGTCACATGTTTCCCAAATTTCTCAAAAATATTTAGGTAGCGACTCTGAAATTTGGCAATGCAGTCCATTTTTGACATCTCTAATGATTAATGAATTTTCTAGGATTTGCTGGATTTAGACTCATTCATTTTTCTGTTTCACATTGCACTCGTGAAACTAGATTCAGAACCACGAGAGTCTGAACTGTAGGGCTATCATACCCGAGGAGACTAAGGCCTTATTTGGGAAGTGGCTGATTTAGCCAAAAAGTCAAAAAGTTACTAAAGAAATCAAAAAGCCAATAACCCATACCAAAAAGTCAAAGATTCCTTTTTCTCTCTACTTTTTGCACATCTTTTCGTAAAAAGTCAAAAAGTCATCCCAAACATACTAGTTTTTTTTACATCACATTTTAACTAAAAAGCCAAAAAATTACTAAAAAAGCATGTTCCCAAACGAGGCCTAAATCCCTTTGAGGAGTACGAAAAACCAACTATGGTCTTTAACTCCTGAAGTTACTAAAATCTGCATCTCGATTTGCTGGAAAAACAAGTAATTCTTCAGGAAACACATCCGCATACGCACAAACGACTTGTGGAAGTTCCAACTCTTCTCGCGTTTCCTCATGTAAAATTAAACACTTTATCTAACCAACATGTTGATTGTGCCATCGCGTCTTATGGTTCGTCACTGTCAGGGAGTCTTGCCTATCTCCATTAAATAGGAAACGCGTTCCATCAAGTACGTAAGCCACCAAATTCTTCTGATAGCAATCAATCACTGCTTAGTGGGCGGACAACCAATCCATGCTGAATATAATATCAACGTCAAACATTTACATGACCCGAAGGTTGCAAGTCAAGTGCAAACCCAAGACTTCTAACTCACAGTTTCTACACGCCAATCCTGCTCGGGTGCATCCCCCTATTGGTGATACTACACTTAAAAGAAATTTCTAAAGGTTCACATTCAAGTCCTAATAATTTTGCACATGCTGATGATATAAAAGAATGTGATGTTCCAGTATCAAACAAGACATGCACCCAAGAGTTGTAGAGTATGAGATTACCTCTGATCACTGACAGATCCTCCTTTTTCTCTTATTGCAGTGCAAAAACTTGGCTTGCTGCCTTTTGGTTATTGTTGGTTCCAGTCTTCCGGTTGCCTCTAGCCCTTTGATACTATTGTCCAGTCAGTCCAGTCTTATTTACCCAAGGCTTCTGTGTTGGATTTATTTTCTAGTGTGGCCCAATAGCCTACATATTTTTACATGTTTTATTTCATTTGGACTCCACATTTAAATAAAGCCAATATTTGAGATCAAGTTCAGTAATTAGAATTTTAATATAATTACTCTTCTAAGATAATAAGGAAACCTTGATGGATTAGGAATTCTTCTGATAGAGTTTATCTGGCCCTCTTCTCTCCTCTATATAAGGATGGGTGACTCCCCTTTCATATAATAAGTATATTCCATCACTCTAAGTTTTATAGTCATCCTAATTAAGAGAGACAGAGAGAAGAAGGTGAGCCAAGAATTAAAGGTTCAATTCTAAGGGGTATTTTCTCAACTTCTCTAAATTTAATGGCTGAGAAAGGTATGTTCGTTTTATTCTTGAGTTGTATTGAATTCAAGATCCTGTTAAGTTTAATTCCGCATTATTATTATTATGGTTACATGTATTATTAATACTTACATGTGGTATCAGAGCTTTAGTTTGTGAATCAATACACCTTGGAATAATAATACATTTATGAATATTGTTATTATATTATATTATAATTATTCATAACAACATTATTTTGTTCATGTCGGCATGTGTTGGTTATCTTAAATATACGCTGTATGTTCAACCTTGTAAGCTGCATGTCATATTTATTAGGCAGTGTCTGAATGGTACATCTAATCTCTTTCATATTCATTATGCATCAAAGAAACTCTTTTTGTATTGTTAAAAGTCAAAGGTTGTGTGAAAGAAGATTTCATTCCTGATTTCTAAATCGGAACTATGTATGCACATCATGGACTCCCTCACTCACAAGACAATAAGATCTATATATGCACGCTTCGTTTTTCACATCTCAATTAAATGTGAATATACATGTTTTGATTTATTATTATTTTTAAACAATAATAATAATTATTACAATCATCATAATTATAATAAAGTGCATAGATTAAAAGCAATCTTAGAATTTTGTTGAATCGTTGGGTCTATTAAATAAATATATTTATTTGATTGTATCATATTAGAGGGTTATGTTTTTGCCTTCTTTTATTATGCACACTTATTGTCTATTATTGTTAAATATTTATATATTTTCATGATTTAAAATTGATATCATGATATAATTTTATGACATTGAATATTAAATATTAAAGTGGTTAATTTATTTAGGTGTAATTCTTGTCAACCATTATATATGATATTCATGATTGTCATATTGCATATACATATATATATATATATATTCATGTTCGTCCAGAGTTATTATTATTATTATATTGGTAATTGCAATCACATAAAAGAAATTTTGAAAATCATAAAATAGTGATTTCAAGAAAATTGTGATTGAATTAATGATAATTAAATAACTCAAATTAATGAATAGAGAATATTGTTGGTTAGTTCCTTATTCATAAGGTTTACTAATTTAGTAGTTGCCAAAGTGGCCTAGATTTGTAAAACTTATGAATATAAAACTACATAAAAGAATTGTTAAAATGGTAACATTAAAGTCGATAATATTCTCAATTGCAGTTATAATTAGGAGATTGAGACTAACCCAAAGGAGAGTCACTTTCAAATAATTATAAACTGGGTAGCATAATGTAACTTATGTAATTTGACAGAATAGAATTGAATACCCAAAGGTAACATGACTAGCTGAAAAATTGCATAAATTACTTTAGACCTACATAAGTGATTCTTGATGAGTGGACAATAGATATACCTAAGTTTTGCCCAAAGGAAAGACTTATGTGATATCAATAGTTCATCATAATTCTCAAAGCTTTAATATGTATATTGTTTATGCCTTTTTCCGTGTTATTTATGAGATCTTGTGTTAATACCTCTTAAGATCTGTCAAAAAGATAGCTTGCTATCTAAGGTGGTTGGACTTAGAAGGGAGGCTATATTGACTCCTCCGACCTTCCTGGGATCTTACTTGGTTATTGACCAAAGAACTCTTTAGTAACGTTACCCTAATGCTTAAAGTAAAATTTGGTTAAAGGCTGTTGAAGATCGACAAATCACTTGTTGGCACTATTATGGTTGAATTAACAACAATGAAATATAAAGGCCACCAAGGAGTTTAGGATCACATCCTCAATATGGCGACAAAGTTGCAAAACTTAAAATTTTAGGGATGCAGGTTGATGAAACTTTCCTCGTGCAGTTTATTCTCAACTCACTTCCATCACAGTTCGGTACATTCAAAATTCACTATAACACCAATAAAGATAAGTGGAGTTTGAATGAGCTGACTAATATATGTGTTCAGGAGGAAGTGAGGTTAAGGGAGGAAGGACGTCAAACTGCATTGGCTGTAACGCATGGAGCTATAAAGAAAAAGATGGGTAAGTTTGTAAAATCAAAGAAAAATCCACCAAAGAAAAGGAATGAACCTGGGGAAGAAAATCAGGCTCAGAAAGGTTTCAATGTCAAGTGCTACTTTTGTGGCAAGAAGGGACATGTGAAAAAAAAAAAAAAAAAAAAAAGACTGCAGCAAGCGAAAGGCTTGGTTCGAAAAGAAATGTAAGAAATTTTCTTTTTGTTTGTTATGAATCAAATCTTGCTGAAGTATCTTCTAATACTTGGTGGATTGACTCTGGGGCCACGATCTACATTACAAATGACATGCAGGGATATCTCTTAACCAGGAAACTGAAGGAAAGTGAAAGATTTGTCTATATGGGGAACCGTCTCAAAGCTGAAGTCATAGCTGTAGGAACCTATCGACTGATCTTAGAGACGGGTCATCAGATGGATCTAGAAGACACTTTTTATGTTCCTTCAATTTCTAGGAATTTAGTTTCATTATCCAAATTAGATTGTGTTGGATATTCAGTTTTATTTAATTGTGGAAAACTCAATTTAATGTTTAATTCAAAAGTGATTGGTTCTGGTAATTTATGTGATGGTTTATATAAAATTACCTTAAATCATGAGTTTGCACAATCATTAGTAACTCTGCATTCGAATATTGGTTCAAAACGTGGTCTAATTAATGAAAAATCCTCAATCTTGTGGCATAGACGGTTGGGGTGTATCTCTAGAAATAGAATTGAAAAATTGTTGAAGAATGGGATTTTGGAAAACCTAGACTTCACTGATTTTCATATATGTGTGGATTGCATTAAAGGAAAGCAAACCAAACACACCAAGAAATGTGCCACAAAGAAGTAATGAGCTTCTTGAGATAATTCATACAGATATTTGTGGGCCACTCAACATCCCATCTCTTAGTGGTGAAAAATATTTTATCACATTTATAGATGACTTCTCACGTTATGGATATGTGTATCTAATTCATGAAAAGTCTCAGGCTGTTGACATCCTTGAGGTGTACATAACTGAAGTCGAGAGACAATTAGATAGAAAGGGTAAAATAGTGAGATCAGGCAGGGGTGGTGAATATTGTGGTAAATATGATGAGTCAGGCCAAAATCTTGGCCCATTTGCCAAATTCTTAGAAAAGAAAGGCATTTGTGCTCAGTATACAATGCCTGGTACGCCACAGCAAAATGGAGTCACTGAAAGGCGTAATCGTACACTTAAAGATATGGTTAGGAGCATGTTAAGTTACTCAATTGTACCTATTTCAATGTGGGGTGAAGCTTTAAAGACTGCAATGTATATCTTAAATAGGGTTCCTAGTAAGGCAGTCCCAACAACTCTTTTTGAGTTGTGGACTGGTAGGAAACCTAGTTTGAGACACTTACATATTTGGGGTTGTCCAGCAGAGGCAAGAATCTTCAACCCACAAGAGAAAAAGTTGGACTCAAGAACAATATCTGGATATTTCATTGGTTATCCAGACAAGTCTAAAGGGTAAAAATTTTATTGTCCTAATCACAGTACGAGGATAGTGGAGACTGGTAATGCTAGATTCCTAGAGAATGGTGAAATTAGTAAACACGAGTGGTGAATTTCGAGGAAATTAGGGTAGATGTGCCAACATTTGACCCTTATCGAAAAATTGTTGTTCCTCAGACTATTCCACAGGCTGAGGGAAACGAACAACATAATAAAAATCCTTCACCACCTCATGTTTCACCACTTCATGAAGATACCACCATTGAAAATGTTGTAGGACCACCACAACCGGCAGTTCTGAGAAGATCTCAGAGGGAAAGAAAGCCTGCCATTACAGATGACTTCATGGTGTATCTACAGGAATCTGATTTTGATATTGGAATTAACAAAGATCCAGTCTCATTTTCACAAGCCATGAATAGTGATGATTCTTCTTAATGGGTCAATGCTATAAATGAAGAGTTAAAATCCATGGAACAGAATAGTGTTTGGGATCTCGTTGAATTGCCTAATAACTGCAAAAAGGTCAGGTGTAAATGGGTCTTCAAGACCAAGCGTGACGCAAAAGGCAATATTGAACGATTTAAAGCCAGACTTGTTGCCAAGGGTTTTACTCAAAAAGCAGGCATAGACTCTACAGAAACCTTCTGTCCAGTATCTAAGAAGGACTTGCTTAGAATCATCCTAGCATTGGTAGCTCATTATGACTTAGAGTTGCATCAAATGGATGTGAAAACTGCTTTTTTAAATTGGAATTTGGATGAAGAAATTTATATGGAGCAGCCCGAAGGATTTGCAAAGAAAGGTAAAGAACATTTAGCTTGCAAATTAAAGAAATCCATATATGGCCTTAAACAAGCTTCTAGGCAATGGTATTTAAGGTTTAATGATACCATTACCTCTTTCGGATTTAAGGAAAATGCAGTTGATTAGTGCATATATCTGAAGGTTAGTGGGAGCAAGTTCATTATGTTGGTACTATATGTGGTTGACATTTTGTTAGCTAATAATGACCTTGGCTTATTGCATGAAACTAAAGAATATCTCTCCAAGAACTTTAAAATGGCCGATATGGGTGAGGCAAACTATGTTTTTGGCATAGAGATCTTTAGGGATCGATCTCGAGGATTGCTAGGACTATCTCAAAAAGGATATATTGATCGTGTTTTGGAGAGATTCAATATGCAGTTTTGTTCAGCCGGTGATGCACCCATCATGAAGGGTGATAAATTAAGTGAAAAACAGTGTCCAAGGAATGACTTGGAAAGAAAACAAATGAAGGACATTCCATATGCTTTGAGGCTACAAATCATGCTTTATGGTTGCGAAATTTCATCTCAGGACTTGGTGTTGTTGACTCAATTGCCAGGCCGCTGAAGATATATTGTGACAATACCGCAACAGTTTTCTTCTCTAAGAATGGAAAGTACTCTAGTGGTTCCAAACACATGGAAGTAAAGTACTTAGTCGTTAGAGAAAGAGTCCAAAAACAACAAGTGTTAATTGAAAACTTAAGCACCTCTCTTATGATTGTTGATCCATTCACAAAGGGATTGCCACCAAAGACATACAAAGAGCATGTTATCAGGATGGGTCTTTTAAGCAACCCTTGATGTGTATGGTTAATCGTGAGTGCTTATTTTTTATTTGACACTATTTGCGCAATAATAATTTTGTTTCTGTTTTCCTGTTTCTAAAATTGTGTGTACACATTAATTTGAATATTGATAAACAGGGAATGTCTTAACAAAACAAATTACAGGGGCTTTTCAGGAAAATAATTATATATCCCAATAAAGGACTGGGTTGGTGAAGGTTATCAATGGTGTAGTGCATAGAAGGAAATATGACATAAATGTTATATAACCGCTATGACTCACATTGGTGATCTGAAGTAATCACAGTATTATGGTTTCTAATATATCTGAACTTATTGGCTATTTTTTAAAATTCGTGATCACGTGTCAAAGTTTTTAGTGTGGAATCCAATGAGTCAAAATTTTTATAAAGTTGCATATTTTTGGAAAAACTCATAATTGCATCATAATCGGCTTAATGGGCCAAGTGGGAGAATGTTGGATTTATTTTCTAGTGTGGCCCAATAGCCTACATATTTTTACATGTTTTATTTCATTTGGACTCCACATTTAAATAAAGCCAATATTTGAGATCAAGTTCAGTAATTAGAATTTTAATATAATCACTCTTCTAAGATAAGAAGGAAACCTTGATGGATTAGGAATTCTTCTGATAGAGTTTATCTGGCCCTCTTCTCTCCTCTATATAAGGATGGGTGACTCCCCTTTCATATAATAAGTATATTCCATCACTCTAAGTTTTATAGTCATCCTAATTAAGAGAGACAGAGAGAAGAAGATGAGCCAAGAATTAAAGGTTCAATTCTAAGGGGTATTTTCTCAACTTCTCTAAATTCAATGGCTGAGAAAGGTATGTTCGTTTTATTCTTGAGTTGTATTGAATTTAAGATCCTGTTAAGTTTAATTCCGCATTATTATTATTATGGTTACATGTATTATTAATACTTACATTCTGCTCCCCGATTGCTTAGGCATTTGCTCTAGAACATCCTCCTTGATATCTATGTTGTGGGAACTGTGGGCATTCACTTTTCTTGCGTCCGGGGTTGTTAGCAACGGTAGCACTAGATTGTCCTACTGGCTTTGGCTGAAAATTCACTCTCTAGATTGTCCTACTGGCTTTGGCTAAAAATTCACTCTCTAATTTTGTTGTTGCTATTGTTGCCATTGCTATTGTGGTGGCCTAGAATAAGGCTTTTGTGACGTGTTTGCCAGAAATTTCTACTCGGTCCACCAGATGGCTAATTTCCTCTTCTTTTCTTCCAGATTCTTTCGGGCGTCTGCTCCTTCCCATTTAGTATCCAAGGTCGTATCTATTACATCAGCAAACGTGGGGAGTTGTAAAGGAAATACTTAACCTCTAATTAAAAGGTCTAACCCCCACTCGAATTTCCTTACGTACCGAGTGGCGTAACGGCCAACTCTTCAAATTTCGCAGCGTACCGAGTCATTGTCATCATGCCCTGATCCAGATTTTGGAATTCTCGAACTCAATATTTCTTGACACTATTTAGGAAATACTTTCTGAAAAATAACTCCTTGAATTACTGCCACATCGTGGTAGTGACATCGCGGGTGTCCTTAATTAGTGCCCAACAGTGGTTAGCTTCGTCATCTAGTTCGTGCCTAGCTAGAGCAACTCTGTCAGCATGCTTGGTGAATCCCATAGTATCCAGCATCTTTTCTATTTAACGGAGCCAGTTCTCTGCCACCTTTGGATCCGGCACCCCAGTAAATTTTGGTGGCCTCTGTTTTCGGAACTCTAAGAATAGATAGGTTCTCTCGGTCTGATAGCCCCTCATCATCTGTTCCATTTCTTCTAATATCTATTGTCCTACGTTTTCTTGCAGTGAATACGAACTTCTAGTGCTACGCCTCGATTGATATCGTTTTCTTTGGTACGACTATTGTCGCCATTTCTAGAATAGTTATTTGCAAGCATATCCACTATCTGCCTGACGCGGGGCAAAGTATAAATCAAAAAGTAAACAACGAGGCGATTCATAAGGTGTAGTCAACTAATTGCATTATTCAATTTTAATCGGTCTAGGGTGTGTAGATAATAAAGCAAAGTATAATAGTAATAAAACACAAGAGTAAACAAACATACAACTTATATATATATAATGTCTTATAAAAAGGGTCACATAGTAAGGGTTAGAGTGTGTCTAGCACACTTCTATCAGTTACACTAGAGTTACACCAGAATGTGCTACACATATATTTGGCACATAAGTCTACTACACATATAACTTAAGGGTTCTAATTACAAGTAGGTCCTACAAAAAGTGTTGCCTTGCTATCCCAACCTAAGGATTGTTTCCCGACTAGGTGAGATACTCGTCCGGATCATCATCATCTATTGAGCTTGTTGCCTGGCCAGGAGAGCGGGGTGTATAAGTCAACTGTGATGGAAGGAGATAAAACCGAAAATAATTAGTATTTCTTCAAGGCGCGTTACAACGTTACTTTCCTTATGATGATATTTGCTTCCACCAATTTTGTCAAATATGGTGTGCATCAGGTTACCCGCAAATCCGCCTCCAGGACACAATAAAGCCTAGTCTAAAGACTAATGTCTGACTACGATATGCATGAATGAAATCAGATTCCAAATACCGTTGGATTTTTCTAATCCACCAAGTATAGAGGAAAATAACAATATGAATGCTAGAGAGAAATTCCATGGATTTTATATGGATGATTTCTATATAATTGCCAACCCATTCCGTCTTTATATAGACATGAGTTTGTCCCTTAGACCAAAGGTCATGTCTTTTAGATTCAAAAGTGACACCCTTTAAATCCAAGAGTCATGTTTTTTGGTTCAAATCCAATGGTTACAACCCATGGTTTAAATTCAAAAGACACACCTTTTTGTTTAAACTCAACGGTTACACCATTTGGTTTAAACCCAAAAGTTACATCTCTTTAATCATTCATATAACTATATTATACATTTAAATATATAACATATTATGAAAATGTTCCAATAATCCCCCACTATTTTCAAAATATATGAAAATAACAACTTGGATAAATTAGGAAAATTTATGCATAAATGAAGATATCTTTTGATTTGAATCATTTATTTAGTGAAAACACATCAAAGTTAATCAAGATGGCATAGTAGACTTGTCTTTGAACTAGCGATCTTATATGATTAACCAGACAAGTCTCACACACAAATTTTCTTCTCCTTAGGTAATTCAAAAAGTTGACACGTGGATTGGCCTTGTGTCTATATCCTGTTTCATGAGCACCCTAGAGTCAAGCGCTTGGACTCATAGAAAGCGGCACCACCTCCTACACTCATATAGGTAAGTTTACTAAGAGTGCCCCTATAACTATAGTACCCTAACTCATTGTTGTAAACTTATTAGGAGTTAAGTAGCTCAACCTCCTCTTTAGCATTACAGGTCCCAAACACTTTATACCTTAGGATTGTTATAAAAATAAAAATTTAAGTGCTTGCAATCATGACATATGGTGTACTTTGGCTCATTGAACTCAAGGACTTGATGTTTCTTCAAGTGTTGAGTTGAGTTTTCACCAGGAGTGATATATTACTTGGGCTTAAGACCCATCCCCATTGATGATCTCACATCAAATCTCTTACAAGTATTTCTTAAGATAATTTACAGTAACGTGGACAAAATTCGTACATAGCTATGTATTGCCACAGTTTATGATGTGATCAACATGTCCGGACTAACAATTACTATCATAACTATCATGATAAATTCAAGAAAAATTCGTGACAAAAATACCATGTCACTCAATCTCTTTTGTTACAAGAGAATAAGAACCATTTCTTCAATTCTAAGAGATAAACCCCCACCAAGAGTAATCTTTATTTACTCTAAGCCATAGTTTTAATGCTAAATATTTAAATAGGTGCCTATGTATCCTTTCAAATAACCAGATACCCACTTTAACATAAAAACTAACCATTCTCAATAACTTAAGAAATTATATTGTGGGACTTAAACAATCAATACTTTAGACATGAAGAACCAACACTTTCTTATATCTTAAGTTTCATGCTTTGTGCTTGTATTTGTATTGAATCATAAAATTGACCAATCAATATAAAATCTTCATTCAAATACAAGTTACATAAATTAGAAATTCTAATTTAATTACATTCAAAAAAATTTCCCAAGTTGTAGACACCCCATTTTTGACTGCCCTTAAAACTTGGGCGCTTCAGGTTGATCGCTCGATGATGAAATGCTACGCTGTGTATATGCTCAATTTTCTCAGCAAGAAGTTTCGGTTCTTAAGTTTCAAAGGCTAGAACCTTGTAACCACCTTTGGACCAAAAAACTTGTTTTTTCCAAGCCTGACCATCCAGAGGGCTGCAGGCCAATAGGTGGTCGGCAAGCCAGAATTTAGTGGTCGGCCGTCCCTTTGCTGGCCGGCCGGCCGGCTAGGTTTCTTGGCTAGCAGATATTTTGCTGTCAGCTGTTTCCCCAGGTGCATGCACTACACCAGCTGTCTTTCTATAGATGTGTTCGACAGAGACTCATGTTTTTCTATATATACATGATCACCTCTCTTGAAATTAAGGTTAGAAAAATTGTCAAAGGCCAAAAACTTGTAGAACACTCTCTCTTGCTCTATCTTGCAACTTACACAGTCTCTCTCTACACTTCCTAGACCAAAAATTGAATCTTCTTGCTGAGGTTCTTAAGCCTAAATCCTAGCCCTTGAGAGTGAGAACTTGTTGGTTTGTCAACAAAGGGGTTACCTCTCTTCAAGAGGTATAATTTTGAACATCTCTACACTACTTTTCCCCTATCTTTTCTTGCTATTTTTGAACTGTTTTTATATTGTTTTTTATGGGCTGAAGCTTGTGGTCTAAAGCTATCTAAGGTGGAGGGGTTAACCACCATTCTTTCAACCTTATTTTCCAAGCTTTTGCTCTTGTGTTTCCCATCTCTTCTTCAACTTTTTTTTTTTTTTTTTTATAATCTTTTAGCACTAATTCTTAGAGTTTTTTAGAGGCTAAAAAGGTAGTTTTGAAGTCCCAAAAATGGAGGGGTTAGCCACCCCTTCTTATACTTGTTTACTAGCTTCATTTCTTCATTGTTTTAGCTAACTTTTTCAAGCTTTTCCATGTTAATTCCGGCGTTGTTTTCACTCATTTTAGGACTTTTAGGACTATTTTGAGGTGTTTACTTCATTCATGCTTTATATAGTATGCTTGTAGTGTTGTAGTCCTCATAGGTTTGGTGGTATAGGCCTTAGACGCCAACATATTTGAGTCGATAGCATTTATTTTATGCTTTTCATATTTATGCTCACCTTAGCATAATCATCGCTGCAACCTCCCTGATTTCTTGGTTTTTTTTAATTATTATTTGAGAGTTGTTTCAAACGAGTGTTGTTTAAGGCATGCGAAAGAGACTCTTCCATACTTAATGATTTAATCTCTTCGGAAGTTTATTACCAAGGCAATACATCTCTCTCATGCCAAGAACAACCCCTTGTTTGACACTTCTCTCCATTAGTGGACTTAATTCTCATTTTTGGACTAAATTGATTAAAGATGGAAAGGTAATTAAAAGAGGCTAATAAAATTGGACTAAAACGGTACAAGATAAAAAAATAAAGTTGGGTTCAATCAGACATTAATTGAACCCATTGAGTCTTGAGTCATTTCATACCCTCTAGTGATGATAATGGCTCAAGAATCGATGTCAACCACTTCCCTTGATCAAACATGATAGGGAGGGGGTTTTGTTGGTCTTTACTTTTCATTTATTAAGTTTTCTCCCATCGACTCTTTGATCATCATGAGATAATCTTACGTATTGATGGTTTGCGAATTGATTATACCCCTTCTTTGATTTGTTTAATGATAGGGAGAGGCAGAATAGACAAACACCTCCTGGAAACACTCTATTTGTGCTCTGTTTCTTTTCTGTTGCAACAGGGCAGACCTCCAAAATAGTGGCCAGCTGGCTACCAACCAACCAACCAACCACTTCTTTTAGACCAGCAGTGCCATTTTTATGGAAGAACAGAGCAGAGGCTGGGGCTAAAACAGATCATTTTTCTGACTACCAAACAGAATGGTTCTAGTAGCAAAATAGAGAGGTTTTTGCGCGGAAACTCATGTTCATGCATGTGCATTTCCTTACTTCCCATGGCTTGTAAAATTAGTGCTCTGATAGTAGTATGTTGTAATTAATTACTTAGATTCATTTGAACTTGTAATAATTTGTTAATATAGCTTATTTATTCATTTGGATTTGTAATAAGTAGTTAACTTGGGCACTTGGACATTCGGACCCTCTTGTATGAGGGCAAATTGTAATATTGTGTATGTCTTCCAACCCCCATTTCTTTCTTCCTTTTATTTATCCGCTTATAATGCTAGCATCTTGTTTTACATTTTTCATGTCATTACCATGTTTAAAATATCCATTTTCACATACATTTGGTTTGGCGCATCATTCTAACTTTGTGGTTATTTCTTATCCATTCGAATATGTGCTTAACTCCATGTTATCAAATTGATTCACGTGCCATGCTAGTAGCCAATCCTATTAATTGTATGTTGTATGCGTTGCATTAGTCATGTTGCATTGTTTAGGACCATGCATTCTTTCTAACTATTTTCTTCCTTTTGGCTTGCCTCAGCTACTTGGGTAAGCATTGTTTTGCTTTAGCATATTGTATGTGTGCGATTGTTGCCATGTCAAGCATGATTACCATGAGGCTAAGTGCTTAGTTGATATACTTGTTTGAATGCCCATGGATGAAGGCCTTTTTGCTTAAGTTGGGATGATTTGATGAATATAAATATGAGCCCACTTTTTCAAGTGGCACATATTCAAGCACTTTTCAAACAAACACGAAATCAAAGCGTTCCAAATTTTGCGAAATAGTCTATACTTGTGTGCCTCACATGGTAAATATAGCATAAATAATAAGAACAAGAGCATATAATGTACATAAAAATCACATCATGATTAGTAGAGGCCGATCTTTGATCTGGTGAGTGGGGTGCTCAATTCATGACCTTCCCCTGTCATACCTAAGTTCCCGAGCTGAGACACTTTGGTGATGACGGATAAGTGGCCTTTGGTACGAGTCACGGGTTTCCTAAATTTCCCAAAAATATTTAGGTGGTGACTCTAAAATCTGGCAATGTAGTCCATTTTTGGCATTTTTGATTCAAATCGATTTTCCAAAAGATTTTTCAGATTTGGACTCATTTGTGTTTATCTATTTCACATTGCACTTGTGAAAATAGATTCAGAACTATGGGAGTCCGAATTGTAGGGCTAATTGTCTCCGAAAGGAGCACGAAAAGCGAGCTGCACAAGTATATAACATATACTCTATATTTTCTCAAGTTCAAGAAATTACAATTCAAAAATCATACATGGACTTTTATAATTAAAATCATAACTTGATTTTAAAATACATTCTTGAAACTTCCACAAATAATATATACTAACTCTTGTGGGTCTTTTCTTAAATCCAAAACAAGGATTTTAAATGAAATAAACATAACAGTGGGACCAGCCCATTAAACTACAATTTGGGGGAAAATTAAAATTAAACCAAAACATCCAGGTTTAAAAATTAAACCAAACAGTCAAAGTTAGACCAAAAAATTAAACTACACCAACTTAACCATAAGTTGGCCCATAGATATAACTAGGCATATATTTGGGCCCATTTGCAATTAAGTTTTTAAATGAAATCTACTTTCCTGCCAGGTTAATGTTACTGCCAAACAACACGTTGTTCTTTGACGATACAAGCATCCAAACGTGACCATACACAACAGATAGTTGATTGAAATTACTAATAATGACAACTAAAATTAGAGATTTCAGTTCAACGGCAATCAATACTCATGGTAGTCATATAATAATAAGATTTAAATTTTCAAAATAAGAAAATTTCCTTAATTTTCCTTTTCTAACTTCAGAGTCGTATTATAAAAAGATTATGCAGATCAACTTTCAGATATATACATAGGCATATAAGATTAACTATATAAACAATTTAATAAAACTTTCAAAGAAATCATATTAACAATGTCCTACAAAACTTAAAAGTTTCATGTAAATTGATAATGTGTAAATAAAATAACATGTAAAATGTTGCAGAAATAAAAGTTGACCCACGTTCTATCACGAACACTGAAGCCACAAAGATTCTACTTTATGAATTGCTCATTGATTGTAAACATATACCAACAAAAATTATATCTATTATGCAATAGAGAAAGAAAAACTTAAAGGTTTATAACAGTTTCTTTCATGGCATACTAATTTCAAAACAAAATATAAAATACTAATATCTTACAATTTGACTTTTATCAAATGCATACATATATATCTTGTTTCATGTTGATTAGAATTTAATGCTTTTATATTAAATCACCAAGTCAAACCCCTTCACCACTAATGGTTACAAAAACAAACCGCTACCTCCTCTTATACTAAGGACACGACATGAAGATCAAGAGATACACCTACATGCCTAGTTGGAAACTTTCTAGTAGAAGAGAATACAAATACCTTAAACCATTTATTAAGTGACCTTTTTGAATGAGTGAACAACCCAAACCTTTTGATCATAACATTAGAACCATTGTGAGGTGAACTGATTCGGTATCCGATTCCTTATTGACTTAAATAGCATTTTTGTATCCGAACCGATTCCTTTAATTAACACCTTACCAATATTGAAATTAGGACAATACTTTGTTGTTAATCATATTTTCGCATAAACATTTATTTTCTTCCATCTCTTAGGGAATATTGTCTTAAGGTTGTTGGTGAAAATTTGGTAAATGTGATGGAATGAGATAAAACATGAAATAATTAGTATTGCTTCAAGGCGCGTTACAACGTTGTTTTCCTTAAGACGATATTCGCCCCCACCAATTCTGTGAAATATGGTGTGCACCGGGTTACCCGCGAATTGACCTCTAGGATACAATGAAGCCCAATCTAAAGACTGATGTCTGACTACGGTATGACGAACAAAATTAGATCACGAATACCTTTGGATTTTTCTAATCCACCAAGTATAGAGGAAAATAACAATATGAATGTTAGAGAGAAATTCCATGGATTTCATTTGGATGATTTCTATATAATTGCCAACCTATTCTGCCTTTATATAGACATGAGGTTGTCCCTTAGATCAAATGTCGTGTCCTTTAGATTCAAAAGTGGCACCTTTTAAATCTAAGAGGCATGTCTTTTGGTTTAAATCTAATAGTTACAACCCATGGTTTAAATCCAAAAGACACACTTTTTTTGTTTAACTCAATAATTACACCTTTTGTTTAAATCCAAAAGGCACATCTCTTTAATCATTCATATAACTATATTATACATTTAAATATATATAAATATATTATGAAAATGTTCTAATATTGTGGTGGATGGCCAGGAGTGAGCCCCATCCGCATAAGTTCTCTTTACCAGTGCAACAGAAGCCTCACTATTTCTCTCTAGCTGCAAGGCTTTTTTAGCTTCTCGGTAGTGTCCTTGCAGCCGGAGTCGGACTATTTCTTGCTTCTGCCCTTGGGTGTACTACGGGTGTTCATCCTCTACTTTTTGGATTTCCCAAATTATAGTGTATTCTACTCTTGCTTTGAAGTGTCGATCGAACGAATGTAGGTTCACCGGTACAACACTTTTCTCTTTTTCTTGAAAGCGATAAATCCCCATGAGTTGAAATCAATCTCTGACGATGAGTCGCTATTGGTTGGGGCCATCCTATGGTAAAGAAAAGTGTTTCATTATTAATATTTTTTTTAATGTTGATATAATAATTAATTAAATAATAGTGTTATGATAATACATTAGTGTGTAAGGCAAAAGGTAACTAGAGTTGCAAGCAAGGCTAGCCCTGAATTTTTGGAGGGCCTAAGGCGAAATAAAAACGGAAGCCTATATTCACAAAGAAAAAAAATCACCCTGTTTGGTATCACTACCGTTGATTGATATCAAAATGTATTCATACCAAAAAAAAAAAAAAAAAAAAGTTACCAAAATAAGAAAAACTTTATTCAATTAAAATGTGTTGGATAGATATTGAATTAATTGTTATTTATTAAATATGTTGTTTATGAGTGTGGTTACATTGTTGTTGGTTGAATATATTGTGTATGAGTGTGATTGAGATTGAATTAATTGTTTATTCCACTAAAATCTAATAAAGAAAAATGGTAAAAAAAAATTAGGGCAAATTTATTATTCCACTAAAATTAGATAAAGAAAGAGGGTAAAAAATAAATAAATTAGGGGGCCTATTTTGGGCCACCAACACTTTGTATGTGTATGTAGTGTTTCTCATTTAAGGGCCACCAACATTTTGTATATATTTTAATTTCAATTAGGCCAAACCACACTTATAAACAAATATGGGCCTAACAGAGTATTTTTGGGTCTTTTAGATTGGCCCTAAAACAACAAAAATAATTTGGGCGTATTTATATTTGTAATATACTATAATACTTTTCAAAATTTGGGGCCCTATTTTGGGCCAATTTTTTGGGGCCTAGGGCACAGGCCTCAATGGCCTTAGCCCAGGGCTAGTTCTGGTCGCAAGTCGGGTCACACGAGTTAAAGTGCTAAACCTAGGCTCTGATACCAAGTTGTGACGCCCTAAATTTTGGGTACATCAAGGTAACATAACAAAATAAAATAGTAGAGCTTAATTAGTGGCCACATGATATATTACAGATAATTAAGTATAAAATAAAATATTAACGACTAAAATAAAAATATTAATTATAGACATAAGTTTTTAAGTCAATAATTACAAAGCAAAAGTTCTGATTACAAAGAGTGCCTAAAACGGAGGCAAATAACCTAATTCCTAAGGCAACCAACTCTCTTCAAAGTTTTCAGGGAATCCGTCATTGGCATATAATTCGTCTTTACTTGACATAAAACATCATGAGCTTGGAATGCCCAGTAAATAAACACGCACCCAAAACTCTCAACCGATCTAGCACAAGCATAAAATTGTACAACAATAAACACTTTAATCAACTAACAGTAATGAAATAACAGAATTAACAAATTAAAAAGTTAGTAAGACCACTAGAATCCCCCAAAAAGATTCATCCTCTTAACACAAGAATGGACTTAGATTATTTGGTACCCTATCTTTTGCTGCTTTGCAGACCTTATCCTTGATGCTTATAACAGTTATATGCCGCATAGTGCCAACCGAGGACCTCAAAAGAGACGATTATAATCATAGGTCAACACCCGAAATGTCCCCTTATCTCACCAAATAACAAAGTGTCGGATAGAGTCCGAATACAATCGAGCCATTCAAAGGCCACACACCGACCACTTGCGCAAGACTTAACTTAATTGGTAACAAGTTCATCACAACCTATTTCATCAATATACGTTAATATACCATTTCCAAAACATTAACAATGACGTACCATTACTAGTCCCTTAATGTTTTCTGTTTATTAGGTGTTTTAAAAGGCAAGTTAGTTATATTTGAGCATAAACACATTTGAGTCATACACATGAGAGGAAGTATAACGGTTTTGGTTTGGACCCGACCCATTTCTTGCTTTTGAATCCGAGAATCCATGCACTTAACTGTTATTCATCTCATTTTCATCTTGTTACTAGTTGAGTTTGGTTATTTGGGAGTTGTGGCTGCGTTTGAAACAAGTTGGGGAGTTAGTTTTTCATAGAGTTGTTGCGTAGATTTTTGCATGTTCACTCGAGTGGTCTTTCTTGCTCTCGAGCGATCTTTTACAGTCTGCAAAATTACTGGAAGTGTGGTATCTTCACTCGAGTGGTCCTTCTTGCGTTCAAGCGGTCTTTTGCAGGTCTAAACGTTTGGAAGGGGGTCATTGTGCGCTCAAGCGGTAGTTTTTATCGCTCGAGCGGTGTCACTTATTATGTTTGACGCTCGAGTGGTGTTTTGGTTGCTCGAGTAGTCTGCGCGTATATCAGTCTGAGAGAAGGTCATTTTGAGTAACTGTTTCATCTCTGTTTCTCTCTCTCTAAATATTTCAAAACCCTAAAATCTTATCTCTCTCTCTCTCTAGTTCTTACATTTTAGCTCTAAATACTTCTAATCCATTGTTTTTCTCACCCTAGATCTTTGGAGAAAAAGTTTGAGCATGTTGAGGGCTTTGTTCTAATTGGAGGAGTTGTCGTTTTTAGCTCCACTAAGTTTCTACCTTTTGCTCTCTCTTGTCTTCTACTTTGAGGTAGGGATTTCTTCAACATTCAATATGATTTTTAGCTTAGTCATTTGCTTTTGAAAAAAAGTTAGTGATTTGGGGATTTTTTTGGGTAAACCTAGGGTTTGATTTTGAATTTAAAAGAAGGGTTTTCCAAATGGGTTCTTGAAAAAGGTTGTGGGGATGTGTTTATGGTTGATATATGTTAAAATGGTAGATATCCTTTCTTAAAATTGATTTTGTAAGTAAAGGGAGTTTTGTTCTAAACTTTTGGATATTTGGATTTGTGAAAGGAAATGGAAAATGATGTTGGGTTTTGGAAGATTGGAACAATGTTTATGTTGATGATGATGGTGGAGTTGGATATGTAATATCACTCCAATTATAAAATGATGGAATTATATCTTTTGATTGGAAACTATCTATTGTATAGAAATATTTGTTTTCGGCTATTGGTGGAGGATAACTTTGATTATTGTAGAAATTGCATAAGGATTTGGTTAAATTGAAACAAATTTCTCATACATCTTGCATTGAGCATCGTTTCATATTAAACATTGAAAATTTATTGATTTTGAAAAAAATGATTGAATACCTTAGTGAATCTGGTTAGGGGGTGTGGTTGTGGTTATGATGTTAGCCTGTTTGTCCTTACTGAAATTCCAGAAACCCGCGTGATTAGGTGCCGATCCTTCCAGTTAGTATCGGAAAAATGACTTTGGTAGTGCTTGTATAGCCTACTGGTAGACATGTACCTAAAGATTCCTAGTGCTTTGTATCCACTGCCTTATTTTCTGTTATAAAGGGATTATTTTCATGAATTGATATATAATCTGGCATTCCATTGCTTTGAGATGGAAAATGTGGAACGTTTGACAAATGCAAGCATGTGCATTTACCTTATGACTTTGTTAAGATTCATATATTGTGTTAAAGTATCTCTACTGGGTTTTGGTTCACCCTATGTGGAAAACAACTTTCAAGTACTGATGATATTCCTCCACCAAGGACGTAGCTTGGGAGAACTTGGAGCCAAGGGTTTCATTTTGTTTATTTGATGTAATTATTTTTGTTTAAGCCTCGGGCTTTACTTGTATTGAGTTAAACTCATTTTATTGTACCCAAGCATCGACTTAGAAAGATATAACCATTAAGGCATATAATTAGTTGGTTTTACTTTTACTTTAAATTCATGTATCCAAGTCATATGCTATAGATTCAGAATTTAGGATTTATGAATGTATGTCACATATGTCATCTTTTGCATTAATCAAAGTTTTAAATGGAATAGAAGTAGTGATATTGTTGATCATTTGTTAGTAATGTTTTGAGATGGGTTATTATTATTTCTTTTGGGGTGTTATAAGAAGTATAATACCGAATAAAGTATACAAAACATGACAAAGCAAGAAATTAATAATAGGAATGCTAATAAAACATTTGAGGGAAAACAAGCATTTAAACTTTTATTTCCAAAATTTTTTAGAATAGTTGGAATGGCAAGAAAAATATGACAAACACACTTCTAGGTCTAATTAGGGGTGAAACTCAATAAAAATATAAAACAACAAGTCTACGTTGATCTCCAATTTGTAGAATTAGCATACCACAACCAAAAATTAATAATTATGCATTTTACCAAACTCTATCCAGAATTGATACCCTTTAGGAAAAATAGATCTTCTCTCAAACTACTCCTTCACTTTTGCTCAAATAATTTTTTTTTTTTTTTTGGAAATAGGATTTATAATTCTAAATTTCTACATAAGAACCAACATGAGATGATTTTTCTAGAATTTTATAAAAAATGCAAGAAGTGGACTATTTTTCTGGAATATAGGAGCAAATATTTTTTAAAAAAAAATTGTTTAGGCTATAAAAACACATAATTAGGGGCTACCAAAATTTTCTCATGCTCTGCACACCTGAAATATCATCCCATATAATTAGATTTGGAAAATAAGTAAGTTTGATATTTTTTTCAAAAATGAGAAAGCTACAGTAGTGCATGAATTGAGAAGAAAATGCAAGATAGAATTACTTTTTTCATACTAACACTTGAACATAAACACTATAGCCATACATACCAACATTACATACACTCAAGAAACATACTAGGACGTTGAGTAAGAAGAGGTAAAAAGATTGGAGAAGAGAAGAGGGGTGTGTGTCTTACCCTGATGCTATGCTTGCTAACTTTTTTTTTTTTTTTCTTTTTTTTTTCTTTACTCTCTCTTCATCTCCGTTCTCTCAAATTTTTCTCTAAGTTAGAACTTCTTTTCCTCCCTCTATGAACTAGCCAAATAGTGTATATATTGAGGGAGAGGAGACACAAAAACATGTGGGGGGTAACACAAGGATAGCATTCTCATTCTTTTTCTATTTTTAATACCTTGAGTAAGCAAATTTGTTCAATCCAAGCCATGCTTGGCTTGCCAACTCTCCTTTAAACAATTGATACATAAAATTATATATATGAGGGAGACATTATGTGTAACGCCCTAAAATATTATCAAGGAAAATGGGGAAATAGACAAACCCAACATGCAATCTTATCATGATGGACCAACTCATTCAATTTATATTTTATTTCAGGAAAATAGTTAACAAAAGAAGTGTTTACATGCGATACACATTTACCCTCTTAAAAGATGAATCCATAGCATGTGCAAAATAAGAAAGAAAAAAAAGTAAATGCCCTGAGGCTACACATTCCAAGGCTTAAGCCTGGTTACACAAAAGGTCATCAACCAACACATAAAGCCCTTAGCTTGCATTAACATCACACAAAAAGGGAGAGCCTCTTGCTCTTAACACATTCCACGCCTTCAACTAGGCGGAGCCACTACATCCTTTTCTGCACAATTCCACTATGAGTGAGCACAAAGCCTAGTAGAGATATCTTCACAAAGCATATATGTTTTAAAGCAACCTCATATAGTTATATGAATGCAGTGCTATTCCATGTTCAATTGTCAAAGTTTTACATCTCTTTTGAAATCCATGTAATAGTTCATTTCAAGGTTTATTTTCTTCATAAAAACCAAGATTTTTAAACATTGGGGTAGTAAATACGACTCAAGAAATTCCCCAAGGCTAGTGTTTGCAAGTAGGCGTGTCAAGCATTACCAAAATCCTACCTTACTGGCTACTAATCTGAGGGCTTAGGCACCCACACGCGTGTGTTTCTAGTCTTACACCAAGGACACTCTGGCCAACTTAATTTCCCTTTTACACCCCCTAACCGGACTTACCAAACGTATTTAGCCCAAAATGTTTTAATCAACAACAATCGTTTTTCTCAAAATCAAGGATTTATATCAAAGTTAAGATTTGCAGGTGAACGAAATTTAAAAAATAATGCAAATGAGTCAATGGAAATAGACTACATATACCTATCTCCTTTATACAACATTGCCAACATCTTTTCCATTTGTTCAAGTATAATTTCCACGATTCAAACCCTTCAAAATCATAGCAAAATACAAATCCATGTGACATATGAGATTCCTACATATTCACAATCAATATTCATCATTAATTTTTTTTCAAGGTGCCAACATATACACCTCATATTTCCATGATTGTTCAATCAAAATTTTCATTTCCTTTCATACATGCCTCAACAATATAATATCCCATAAAGGTTTCCTCATTTTCTCAAGAGATTTATCATCAATTTCATAAATATTATATCAATTTCACTTTTTCCCAAATTTCCCCAAAATCTAGGGTTTTATCAAAAATAGGATTTTTCCATTTATTTTCAAAACACTACAAGCAAACATCTCCAAATAGTTCATAGCACACCCAAAATAATTTATCTTGGACCAAATCATGAGAAGGAATGCATTTCTCTAACATTTTTCTAGATTCAACATCCAAAAATCAATCTACACTAGAAAGCTTAATGAGAGGGACAAGCTATGCTAGAAAACATATATATAACTCAAAGAACATCCTTACCTTAAAAGTTTGAGAAGAAAGGATGAAAAGTTCCGAAACTAACAGTGTTAAAATATGATCTCCATCACACACTACGTAGCCCTCGATGAGCTCTCCAAAATTAAAGAAGGCACCAAGGTTGAAATCTTAATAGATAGTGAGAGATTAAGGAGTAAATGAGGTGGGTTGGAGGGTTTCTAGAGAAAGATGAGAGAAAAAGAATGAGAGTTAATGTAGAGAGAGAGAGTGATGTGAAAAGTGGTGGAAAAGTGTGTAATGTTCAACTTTTAAAGTGATTTGACTAAATTTTCTAAGCTAACAGTCGACAGACGGCTCGAGAGAATAGTTCAATTTTGAAAGACCGCTCGAGCGATGAAACTTGCGCTCGATCCAAAAATACCCACTCTCAGAAACTCCACACCCTTTGTAAAAGACCACTCGAGCGATGAATACTTCGCTTGAGTGAAGAATTCATGCTTCCAGAAGTTACGACTGCAAACCAAAGTACTGGAAGGTCAGATTCACTGTTTGAGCAACCTAAAGACTGCTGGAGTGGTCCCACCCATAATGTGAGACCAGGAACTACCAGAACAACGATCAACCTTCCTAGTTCCTCTCCAACACCCAAAAGTGCAAGATGACATATTGGAATACACAAGAATGTACCTGACGTAACAACCACAAGAGAGAACGGATAACAACACAAACTTCAAAGAGTTAAAGAATGAAGATGACACAGAAAGGAATAGAGGTTACCGATAATGTACTCAATAGCTTTAAAGGAGTCAGGACATCACATTATGTAGAAATATACATATAATATTAGGTTGCACAATATATATATATATATATATAAAGAATTAAGAATATGAGGCCAAAATGCAATGATAAATAAGTGTAAGGGCACCAACTGAATTTTTTTTGTAAAAATATTTATTATTAATATATAATTACTAAAATATAGATAGAAAAAAATAATTTGGATCTCGTGGCACTGATTTGCAAAGAAATACGAGAAACTAGGCAAAAATGGCGTTACTTGGAAACTAGGGTTTTTAAGTGATTAAACAATCTCCTAAGGTCTTAATAATCATAATTAGGTACTAAACCATCAGGATCGATTAGGGTTTAAATGAATTCACCCGCGATGCTTTTAGTTGTAATGTTAAATTTGCGATAAAGTAATAATTCAGGGTTTAAATTGAAATCAATCTAGGATTACAATTTCAAGAGTAATTACAAAAATTGGGGTCTCTACACCATCATTGGCTTGCCATCGAGCTTTTAGATCTTTACTTAGATCTGATTTTTGACCGAGATCCGATGCTGCTAAACGCGCTTTATATGCTAGGCTGTTGTAATGTAAAGATACCACAACTAGCTGTTGTAACAATAAACAGACCTTAAAGGTGATTGGTAATGCTTGTTTGGTGGTATTTTTTTTCAATAATACCTCTCTATATAGAGGTTTTCTTCTCTTTTCATTGAGGTTTTTTCCTCCTTGCGTGGAGGTTTATTTTTCTCCTCATGTGGAAACTCATATCATCCATGCGTAGAGGTTCTTTTTTTTTTATTTTTATTTTTTTATTTTTTATTATCCCTTTTGGGATCTATTTTGTACTTCAATGTACTTTAATTGACGACTTATTGTCAGATGTACAATATATTATTGAGATGTAAAGATTAACTTCATCATTTAATTACCAACCCATTCTTTCATAACCTACCAAAAGCAAGAATCAATAGGTTGGAAAGCAAAAGGAAAAGATTGACAACTCACTAAGTAGGAGACAATAAATTGGTATCCATAAGTGTCATCATTTAGAGATTGGTTTTGATATTGTCAAATTTTATCTATAAATAGTTTGTGTATCAGAATGATCATAGTGTGGGAGTTGACAAGAAATAAGGGAGTGTAGTGTTTAAGAGTGCTTGAGAGTGAAACATATTCCTCTCCTTATTTGTTTCAGAATTGTTTGAGTGGTGAAATACATTCTGTTTGTTTTCTGCGTTATAATCCTCTCTTTGTGTTTTATTTGTGAATCACCATCAGTGGTTTACACCGTTTTTCCACCAACAGTGGTATTAGAGCATAGATGAGCCAAGACTGAAGCTGAAAACTTCAAGTTTTCAGTTCTGTTCAAAATTCAAAGTTGTCAAAATCAAATTTTGATTACACTAGATTGAGTCTTTATCACATGCGCTCCACGGCGTCTTCTTTGCCGGACAGGTCAGATCCAGCCTGGATTTGACCCGACAACCTGGATCTGCCCTAGGACTTGCATCACGCAGTTGAGTTGTGCCGCCAAACGCTAACGCATGCACGCTGACGTCATTAGTTAGCCAACCAAGAGAAATCATCCTGTACTTCATGGCTAAACGTACAACATAGATATGTCCAAAGTGTTTTGACTTGATCTAGTCCATCCAAAGTCCAATTTCAATAATCCAATAGTTGTTTCTAAATATTTGGATCATTTCAAGTCCATTCGTGGTATCCATTATTTCAAATTTAGAATCCAAATTTCTGCCTAGCTTAATTTAAAGCACAAAAATCAATCAATTGCCAACATCAACAATTTCTTCTAGCCACGATTTTCAAAACTCAATAAGGAAAACTATGAAAATTGGAGTATTCAAATGTAAGTTCTACTAGCCTCCCAAGATTTGTGGGAATTAGTAGACCGAGGATATGATGAGCCAGCCACTCTAAAAGATGAAGGAAAATTGAATGAAACTCAAAAGATGGCATTAAAAGATTCAGGTAAGAGAGATAAAAAAGCCTTGTATCTACTCTATTAAGGCATTGATGAGTCATGCTTTGAGAAGATTTTTGCAACAACAACCTCAAAAGAGGCATGAAGTATTCTTTATAATTTACACCGTAGAATTGAGAAGACAATCAGAGTTCGTCTCCAGGTGTTACGAGGCGAATTCGAGATGCTGCACATGAATGACAAGAAGTCAATTTCTAAGTACTTCAACAGAACACTAGCCATTGTTAATCAGATCAGAAGATATGGACAAAAAATGGAATCTCTTCAAGTAATAGAGAAGATTCTATGATCACTCTGTTAGGATTTTTTATCCTAAAGAAATTAATGATTTGTGTTTTGGCAATACCTCTCTTGACAAAATTATTATTGATTCAAAGTGTTTTATTTTTCCATTATTTCTTTTGTCATTATTTTATTATTATAATCATTTTCATGTGGTAGTGCAGGTGAGGCAAAAGAGAAAAGATAAGATTTGTGGCTGATTGAGTCTATGAGTTGGCATGAAGTGGGCTAAAGATTTTACTTGATTATTTTAGTCAAAAGTATACAATCTTTGTGGAAGATCTTGTTCGCATTTAATTGATTGTCAAAGCATGAATGGAAAATAAGGTTGCACAAGCCAAGAATAAGGCTCTTTGTCGGAATGATTAGTTGTCATAGCTTGAGTAGAAACATGGAAAATTTCATGTGCAAACGTCTAAAAAAGCAGTTGAAGCCAACGTGCTTGTTCGCGTCCGCGATTTGGAAAATGCAAAAATCATGCTCTCAGAAGTTTTGTTTCTGCGCTCGTGAACAAATAGACTGGTCGTGATGGTTGTCCTCCTAAGGTCTATTTAAAGCAAGATCTGTTGAGTTATTTTGTATCTCTCATATATTTTTCTAAGGGTTCTCTCCTAAGATCTTCTGAATATTTCCAATCAAGAGAGAAACTATTTTTTAGAGAGTTTTTTTTAAGAGAAAAAAATTTGTAAGAGAGAAATATTTTCGAGAGTGAACTTTGTAGTGAGATTTTGTTGTAATATGGTCATATTGTGCTTGATGATTCATTAACATCTAGGAGCTTCTAAGATTATCATCAAGTTGTAAAAGTTCTTTACATTTTTCAAAAGTGAACCTTGTTGGTGGATTCCACAATTGTATCTTGTGACTTTGGTGGATTCCAAAGTCGTTTAGTCTTGTGGATTAGACAACCATTATTGTGGATTCTATGGTGGAGCGGATATCCGGTGAAGGATGAGGTGGAGTTACTTGTAGATTGAGTAAATACATGTGCCCTGGAGTGGCCTTTGTAAGATATCTCTTGTACTACTTTTCTTTTATAGTGGAATATTCGTTTGGCCGAGGGCCCATGATTTTTTATCACAAGTTGGTGTGGATTCCAATTGTGATTTTTTTCATGTAAAAAATCTTTTGTGTTGTGGTTGTAATGTTTTACTCTCTTTCTCTATTTTGATCATGGTTGCATATTTTTTATTGAATAGCCTAAATTGATAATCACGTAAACATGGGACATATCTAGATTTTCCAAAGGCGTGTTTCAATAAATCTAGTGATTTTTTAATAGGTATTAGAGTGGGTCGCTGGTACTTTGTTTTTTCAAAGCTATAGGAGCGTAATCTTTTAATCATGATTATTGATTACGCATTCAATCTCTCATCGTCATCCTTTACTTGACGGAACCAACTATAGTTTTTGGAAAGCTCGTATGAGAGAACATTTAAAATCTATTGATGAAAGAGTTTGACAATCCGTCATAAAAGGTTGGAGTGAACCCATGATCACTGTTGATCAATGTAGATGGAGTTAGAATTCCCATACTATCTAGTAAGTGAGATATAAATGATTTTTCTAATGTGAATTGGAATAGCATGGGATATCCTTGAAGCGGTTCATTAGAGCACAAATGCTGTTAAACATAGCAAACTTCAGAGGCTTACATCTAATTTTGAAATGCTTTTAATGAAGATGATGAGACCTTTGATGCTTTTTATGCCAAGCTCAGTGATATTTTTAATTCTTGTTTTGCACAGGGAGAGAAAATCCCTAAGTCTAAAGTTGTAGCTAAAATTTTGAGATCATTACCCGATCGGTTCTAACTAAAAGTTACAACAATTGATAAAGCTCAAGGTGGTGATAATCTTTAGCTGGATCAGTTGGTTGGTGTAGACACCCCATTTTTGACCGTCCTCAAGACTTGGACGTCACCGCTTGAACACTCGGTGATCATCCATGTTTGTGTTCGTCTTGAGTTCCCGGAGGTCTCGGATGCGCGCCTTGCCTCAGGATCTCTCGACTCGACTGTTTTGTGTCTGGTTTTGCACCAAACACTTGTGCTTTGCCTTGGAGGGGCAGGGAATGGCTTGTGGGCCATCCCCACACTCCACCGGCCATAGCTTGAGGCCACCGGCTGTGTCTTGTTGCCACCGGCCAAATGTTTGGCCGGCAGGCACTATAGATGGCTGGCCGGCTATCTTTTTTTGGTCAATTGCATTTTTGGCCGGCCGACTACTGTGCATCTACTTTTGCAAATATTTTCATGCAGCTGGCATGCACTTGGCTCCCCTCTATACGCATGTATGGATGGATTTCCCTCTTAGCTAGCTTGTCTTGTAAGCTTACAAGATTGAAGCTCTATAAGAGGAGGCCTCCTCTCCCTCTTTTAGGGTTAGACAACATTTTCAGAGGGGCTCTGGTTTTAGGGTTAGGATTTGTATCTATCCTATATCTATACCTTCCTATCTTTTGTGTTTTGTGTGTGTTTTGCCTCACTTTTGTGCACAAACACCCACCATCACACCTTCTCTTGGAGCTGAGGCACTAGAGGGCTATTCTTGGACTTCTTGGGTGGTTTTGAGATCAAAGAACTAGCTGGTCTACCATTTTTGAAGAGGGCCAACAAGGGTAAGGACTTTACCTTTAAATACCCCATTTTTGCAAAGCTTTTTTTTGACTATCTTGCATCTGTTTTTGAGCTTAGCATATAACACAAAAAAGTTCTATTTTTGAGCCCTCTAAATAGTTGTTTAAGAGTGTTCTAAGCTTTGGGTTGTTTGACCCCTCTTAAGGCTTGTTTGGCCTTCATTTTGTGCCATTTTGGTGAGCTCCGGGACCATTGTGTTTGGGCCTCCTCACCACTGAAATCTTGAGGGATTTCAGAGGTGAGGATGGTGCCTTGAGGTTCTAAGAAGGAGAGGGCCACCCCCCTCTCCTTGTTGTCCTTGAAAAGGGCCATTTTAGCCTCTTGAGAGAGCATATTGTTTAGGTTCATGTTGGCCATGCCTTAACTGATTTTTGTGCTTATTATGTCATAATATAGCTCTGTTTTCAATTGGTTTTGGTACACCATGCTTGCTTAGCATACATGCCTTGTAATGCCATGTTTAGGTCTTAACATGTCTTATGCTTTGAGCCCTTGTTCTAGCATGTTTTTGGCCAAGCTTTGTGAAGCTTCCATGCTTGTTTTGGTATGCTTGAAGTCTATCTTGGGCTGCTTTGGTCGACCATGGCATGTTTTGTATAGTTACCTTACATTTTGGCTTGTTAGCCTTGGGTTTTGGACCATGTTGTATGCTTGGCTTGTCTTTGTTTAGTTGGTTTGAAATCATTTCTAACATGATTTTCAGAGTTCATGTGTATGCCATTAGTCCATGTTTACATCTTCTTAAGTGTAGTTGAGAGTTGCTCTTTGTGCCTAAGTGATGGACCATGTTTACATGCATGCTTGTATGTGTATTTGGCTCCACTTCCTTAGCTTTTGGCCACTATTTTAGGCTTGTTTAAGGGCTTCCTAATTTAGTTTAAGTCCATCCCTTGGCATGTTGTTGCATGCTTAGCTTATGACATGTTGTTGCATGTTGAAATGGTGTTGCATTTGGCATGCATTCTCCTCCTTGTTTTGGTTGCTTAACATGCCATATGTTTTGCATGTTTGTGTGTTGGCATTGTACCTTGTATGCTCATTTAACTTGCATGCTTGTTATATGCCTTGCATGCTTCCCATATGCTCATGTTGCATGCCTAGTTAACATACCTAGGTTGCATTACATTTGCATGCATCTTTCACCTCTTGATCAAGCCATGATAGAGGTTGAAAGCCCCTTGGTTTGTTTATGTGCATTGCATTTCATTTGAAATCGAAATGCACACTTGATTCTTTGGGCCATCATGCATGGAAATACGCGATTGGTGGTCCGAGAATCGAGGCCCATCCTCCTTTGAGTCATACATATGATAAGGAGTGTGGTTGGTGCATGCATTGCTTGAAATGCATTGCTATGCTTTGTTTTGCCCTCTGTTACTGTCAAACCAGTTTCTGCAAGAAGCTTTGGCCCGCCGGCCATCTTTAGTGCCGACCGGCCATCTATAAGTGGCCGATGGATTCATTTGTGGCCGGTGACCATTCTTCATGGCCAGTGACCAATCCCCTCAGCCGGTGGTGTTCCACAGCATTCAGAGACGCAATCCTAGGACTTGTGAAGTCTTCAGAGGAGCAGAACAGTCAAAGTAGAGGCAACTTGTGCATGACAGTGGTTTTCCGAGCGGAGCCGAGCGCGCGTTGCATTGGACCCTCTCCCCGAGGCTGTTTACTGATTTCAATAGATTAGTTAATTTGCTTAGCTGATTTAATTGGTCTGTAATAATTAATTAGCTTGTAGGTTAATTAAATTTAATTAGCTTGTAAGTTAATTAAATTGTATTATTCTTTCGGTCCCTCCGAGAGAGGGTAAATTTGTAATAAGTGTGGGTGCGTATGTGCATGTCTTCCAACCCTCACTTCTTTCTCCCTTTTACTTACCTGCTTTGATGGTTAGTATTAGGACATGTTTACTTTAGCATCCTTATGCTATGCATGCGTGCATCATTCATTAGTATTGCATGCACCGGGCTCGGCGCATCATGCTAACTGCATGAGTATTTCAAATCTAACTTGAATATATGTTACTTGCGCATTTTCTCATGTCATTCTTAGATTAGCCGAGCCTATTCTAGTGACATTCCGTATGCGACGCATTAGCCATTATAACATGAACTAGGATCACACATGATTACTAACTAGTTTATTGCTCTGGCACGGAGTACGATGTAAGTATTTATGCTTTAGCATCTTGCATGAGTGCGAATGTTAACATGACGGCATGCTTACCATGTTTCTATATGCTTATGTGACATAACTGCTTGAATGCCTGTGGATGGAGGTCAAATTACCTAAATTGGAATAATGCATTGAAACTGTGAGTTTTAAACCCACTAGATAGTGGCAAAACCATATTTTCTAAAGCCCATTTGAGGGTGGCAAAACCTGCATCTTTAGCCTACTTATGAGTAGCAAACCATCATCAAAACAAGCATGAAATGTTTTGTTCTAATTTAGGCGATTTGGTCTATACTTGTTTGCTGTGCGCATAACATAGTAATTCTAGGCTAATAACCGGAATAAGAACACATAACGTTTTCAAAATAGGATATCATGGTTAGTAGAGGCCGATCTTTGGATCGGGCGAGAGGGGGTGCTCATAGCTGACCTTCCCCAATCGTACCCAAGCTTCCGAGCTGAGGCAACTTTGGTGATGACGGACACGTGGCCTTTGGTACCAAGTCAGGGTTTCCTAAATTCCCCTATAAAAAAATATTTAGGTGGCGACTCTGTATTTGGCAAAGCAGTCCATGTTTGGAACTTCTTTCAAAATCTATTTTATCAAAACGCTTTGCTGGATTTGGACTCCTTGGTTCAGATTAAGAACCGTGACAAAACGAGTCCGAACTGTGGCAGCATAAGTCCCTCCCCCGGGGCGCATCCACAGTTGGAAATTTACAAACTTATGAGCTAGCATTTTTTCAAAAAAGAAACAAAAAGATACTCTTGCTTTTAAAAGCTCTCATAAGAATGTTAAATCTCCCAAAGGATGATAACGATTTTGAATAAAAAATGATGGCTTTATTTACAAAGGAATTTCAGAAAGAGTGTTGCTATTAGCACCTGTCAAAATTCTTTGGACCTTCTATTTTATAATTTTTTTTTATTACAATTATACCCTAAAGTAAAATTACATTAAAATTCATTATTAAATGGAACACCCACCTATCAATAAGAACTAATACTCTACAATATTGGACACCCACCCCCACCCCCACCCCCACCCCCACCTCCAACTCCAACTATACGTATTCCATGTTTGTAAACCCTAAACCTATTACTTTTCATAACCAACTAACATAAACCCTAAATCTATTATTTTCCATAATCATCTTAAATCCTGAATGTGTAATTGTAGACGTCCCCGAACGCCTCGGGAGGGTGAGTCCTGTTCTATTCATTTTGTGGGTCTACTACAGTTCGGACTCAAATTGTCACGGTTCTTAATCTGAACCAAAGAGTCCAAATCCGGCAAATCGTTTTGAGAAAACAGATTTTTTAAAGAAGTCAGATTTTTGAAAGAAGTGCCAAACATGGACTACTTTGCCAGATATAGAGTCGTCACCTAAATATTTTATTTTGGAAAATTTAGGAAACCCTGACTCGGTGCCAAAGGCCACGTGTCCGTCATCACCAAAGTTGCCTCGGCTCGGGAACTTGGGTACGATTGGGGAAGGTCAGCTATGAGAACCCCCTCTCGCCCGATCCGAAGATCGGCCTCTACTAACCATGATATCTTGTTTTGAAAACATTATGTGTTCTAATTCCGGTTATTAGCCTAGAATTACTATGTTATGCGCACAGCAAACAAGTATAGACCAAATTGCCTAAATTGGAACAAAACATTTCATATTTGTTTTGAAAATGGTTTGCTACTCGTAAGTAGGCTAAAATGCAAGTTTTGCCACCCTCAAGTGGGCTTTGGAAAAGATGATTTTGCCACTATCTAGTGGGCTTAAAACTCACAGTTTTAATGCATTATCCCAATTTAAGCAATTCGACCTTCATCCACAGGCATTCAAGTAGTTATATCACATAAGCAGCTAGCCTCATGGTGAACATGCAATCATGGCAACACTCACACGTATGCGGTATGCTAAAGCATAAAAGCTTACCTAGTACTCCGTGCCAAAACAGAAATTAGTTAGTAATCATGCATGATCCTAGTTCATGTTAAAAATGGCTAATGCATCACATACAGAATGTCACTAGAATAGGCTCGACTAATCTACAATGACATGTGAAATGCTACAACTAACACGTATTCAATTTGGAATTGAAATACAGATGCAGTTAGAATGATGCGCCGAGCCCGGTGCGTGCGAAACAGATGAATGAATGCAAACATGCTGTCATGCTGTTATGCTAATTTAAATATGCCCTAGCCTACCATCATAAGCAGGTAAATAAAAGGGAAGAAAGACGTGGGATTGGAAGACATGCACACACGCACCCACACTTATTACAAATTTGCCCTCGCTCGGAGGGACCAAAAGAATAATACAATCCGAATAATGAATTACCTATCCTAGCTAATTAATTATTACAGACCCTTTAATTTAACAAATTAAACGCAGAATAGAGATGGCCGCAGCCCTGCCTCGGGATGCGTGAATGATGCATGCTCGATCCATCTTGCTCGGAAACTCGCTGCCGTAGCACTGTTGCCTCTGTTTACACTGCCTTGCCCCTCTGAAAATGGCACAATTCTCAAGGAACACTGTTTGGATATTGAGGGACACCACCGGCCAAGTGGAATGGTCACCGGCCAGAGGAAATGATCACCGGTCACTGTTTAATCTACCGGCCGTTGATGGATGGCCGGTCGGCACTATATGTAGCCGACCGGCCAAAACTTCCTGTAGAACCTGCAATTGATAGCAGCAGAGGGCAAGCAGTGTATGGCATGGAATTTTCAAGCAAATGTGAGCATGGACACACTCCCTATCACGTAATAGACTCAAGGGAGCATGGCCCTCGACCCTCGGGCCATCAATTGCGCACTTCGATGCGTGATGGCCTAAGAGGCCAAGTTTGCCATTTCAATGTAAAATGAAATGCACACAAAACATACAAAGGGGCCCCAACCTCCATCATGTTTGATCAAGAGGGATGGGGTGCAAACATGCAAGCAAGACTAATGTAACATGAGCATGTTGAAGTAACAATATGCAATGCGACCTAGTTAAGCATACAAGATGCAACATGGACATTCAAGCGTGCAAGGTAAACATGTGACGACGTATAGAAGATGGACTTAAACTAATATGGGCAGCTCTCAAATATGCCCAAATCAGTGGCCAAAATGATGCAACAAAAGCATGAAAACACACACACAAGCATGCATGCACAAGGGCCTAAACATGGAGCATAAGCCATCAACTCTTGAAAGCATGAAAGGGATGGAAAATGCAAGTATGCAAACATGGAACATGGACTGAAATATGGTTTCCAATGATGCCAAATCATGAGAATAGGCCAAGTAGAGCATGCTAGTGATCCACATACCCAAGGCTAATAAGCTAGAATGCAAAGAAGCTATACAAAGCATGAAAAGAATGACTCCAAAGACCCAAGAAAGACCTTAAGCATGTTAAAACATGACCAAAAACTTCACAAAGCTAAGCCAAAATATGCAAGCATGGTGGTCCAAAGGCAAGATGCATTTCTAGGCAAAGTAGAGGAATATAAAGCAAGTGTATGATGCATGCCAAGGGTCGACAAACCAACATGGGATAGAGATAAAACATGCTAAATAAACACCAAATACCCACTGAAATAGAGCCAACACATGTTAGAATGAGGTGCTCCTTTGGAAGGCCATGCAAGGGGTTGTTATACACATGCAAGAGGGACACCCAAGGGGACCAAACCAGCCCTAGATAGGGTCTAAGAAGGTCCTAAAAGTCCCCAAAAAAATCCTGAACCAAGCTTCCAAATGATCTAAGCATAGGCTCCTTTGATGGACCAAAATGCAAGCAAACAAGAACCAAAAGAGAGGGGGGGCCACCCCCTCTAATTTTGACCCTCAAAATAGCAAACCTACCACTGAAAATCCACTGGATTTCAGTGGCTAGGAGGCCAAGAAAGGGCTTGCTCGAAGGTCTCAAAGAATGGCACAAAACAAGGCCAAAATGAGCATGCAAGAGGGGAGATGACCCCCAACACCAAAATAGTCTTAAACAAACATCTTAAGCATGCAAATACAAAACTTTTTTCAGTTTATAGCTAAGCTCAAAATAGCATGCAAGATAGGCTAAAAGCTAGTGCAAGATTGGGGAATATAAAGCAACTAACTCACCCTTGAAGAACACTTGAAGAACAGCCACTCCAGCCACTTTCTTCTGATCAAAACCAACCCAAAACTTCAAGAACAAACCCCCAAGGCCTCTCAAGTCGAAATATGGTGTAATGCTATGTGCCTTAGTGCAAAACTAAGAAGAAAACACACCTTTAGGCTCTTAAACACACACACAATGAAGAGAGAGAGGGAAATATAGAGAGAGAAAGTGTATATATCAGAATATATGTCTATTAGGTTTGATTTTGCTGAACCAAAACAAAGGAGGGGTGAGGTTTCTTATATAGACCAAGAAAAGGCTCTAAGCTTCTCAAGGAAGCTAAATGAAAAGGGGCAAAGGGTGCAAGTGGTTCATGGCTTCTAGAGGAAGCTAAAACAGCTGGCCAAGCTTCTCCAAGAAGCTTGGCCAAAGGGGTCATCCTTCTAGAAGGAATTAGGGGGTCAAGGGCTCAAAAAGGCCATCCCCGTGCATGGGGAGTGGTGTTGGTGTATTCCAGCTGGCACAGCTGGCATGCACCAAGCTTGAAGGGGTGCAGAAGGGTCACCGGCCAAATAAAGTGCCGGCCGGCCACAGAGTGTGCCGACCGGATATTGATACCAAGCAACCATGGCCGGTAGCAACAAGGAATGGCCGGTGATGTAAAGGGAGGGCCGGTGGAGTGTGGGGATGACCAACAAGCCATTCCCTTCCTTCCAAGGCAAAACACAAGTGTTTGGTGCAAAACCAAACACTAAACGAACGAGTCAAGAGATCCTGAGGCAAGGTGCGCCGCCGAGGCCTCCGGGAACTCAAAACGAACACGAACAAGGGTGATCACTGAGTGTTCAATCAGTGACGTCTAAGTCTTGAGGACGGTAAAAAATGGACTGTCTACAGTAATCTTCATCACCATCATCAACGCTATTGAACTTGAAAGTTTTGCTTAAAGTATAACGTATACTTCATCACTTATTTCACTGTGTAGAGCAATGGAGGATGAGGACAACAATTCTAGTGAGACCGGTGTTTCATTGGTAAGTTTATTTGTCTTGTATTAACATTCTCGGTCGTTCTTGTTTTGTTCGATTTTGTTTGAGTCTTGGTTTGTTATTTGTTAGAATTATGTTCGATGTCTGATCTTGAACATAATCCTTTCATTCAATACATAGGTTCTGAACATTAATGCAGATAGTCAGTTATGTAATTTTCTTTGTTAAACTAACTTAGAATGGAAAAGAGTGAATTGGAATAGATTTAAGTTACGTATTTTGAGTGGATTTAATTCATGTATTTTGAGTGGATTTAATTCATGTTATTTTAAGTTGTGAATTGGAATGGATTCAAGTTACACAGTGATGAACAAATTTTGTTCGGACATACAGTGCTGACAAGATCATTATTGTTCGACAAAACAGTTCTGAACAAAATACATTTTTTCGGCTACACAGTGGTGAACAAATTGTTTTGGGCTACATTCAGAATTCTGATGGCAATTCAGACGATGATTCTGATGGCGATTCAGACGATGATTCTGTTTTTCCTCATCTTGCAAACGGTTATGCAAATCCCGTAGAAATTGGAGTATCTTCGATCGATCTCAGCGATGACGAAGATACAAAAAGTAACGAAGAAGATGATGATGAGATGATGTTCGAGGTTACTGATTCAGCAATATGGAGAGCGTTCAGAGAAGATGAGAGTCATCGAAATGTTCCGTTGACGGTCGAGACGCCGACGAGAATGATGGAGGGTTGGGGTCCAAGAATTCTATACTGGACCAAAGCTCCAAACTCTGAAGCTTGAGTGAGTCAGGGAAGGAGAGGGTGAAAAATTAGGTGGGTGTGCATTTCATTGTGAAAATATTATGAATATGGGTAGATTTGGTAATAAGTGGGGTGTCCAAAAAAATAATATTAAAATTTAGGGTTTAGGGTTGGGGTCCAAAGAAATAGGGGGTCCAAAGAATTTTGGTAGGTGCTAATAGCAGCACTCTTTCAGAAATTTCTGAAAAAGAAAAAGCCTAATTTTAAGGATTTAAATTCAAGTAAAAGTGGTAATGATGAGCAAAAATTTTAAACGCAACAATAAGAACTCAAGATTTCAAGAAATTCAATGCTATGAATGTCATGGGTTTGGACATGTTTCAACCGAATGTCCTTCCAAGAAATATAGAAAGAAAGCGCTCAAAATCACATCAAAATGATGAGAGTAATTCTGAAAATTAGAAAGGAAATGAAGGAACAAGTGAAGGTCCTTTCATAGCCCTTTGTGCATCATCTTCAAAACATGAGAAAGATGCAACCCACAATGCTTTGGTTGCAAGTCTTGACCCGGCCTCAGAAAATGAAGACACTTTTGATAGTGAAGATGGGGACTTTCAAGAAACAAATAAGAAGATGTACTTCTAATGCTGTAAGTTGACAAAACAAAAGGGTGAACTCACAACCAGCTTGGAAGAATATGAGAACGAGAAGGATCGGTTGAAAAAGGAAGTTTTGGAGGCTCAAGCAAAGTTCAATGTCCTAAAAAATGAAAAGGACATTTTGATTGACAAACTCTCCACCCGTGAAAGTGAGAGATGTCATTTTCTTGGTGTGCATGACAAACTTATGGAGAGAAATGATATTCTTAAAGAAGAAGCTGAAATTTGTGCTAAGACAATAAAAGATTTGAAAAGAAGTGTGCAAAAAGGGAGCTTGAACTCATTGGTGCCAATGCCCCACTCAAGTTGTGGAATACAAGTTCAAAGAATTTAGATGTCGTTCTAAATTTACAACAAATGGCGAGTGTAGACAATCAATTTTTGACCCCCCTTAAGACTTGGGCGCTTTATTCCAAACACCTGATGATGAAAGTTACACTGTACAATCTTTTGAATTCTCAACGAAGAAATTTGAATTCAAGCTCTAGTCCCAAACCTTGCACCCCATTTTGGCCAAACTATTTTAGACCTTAAAACTCTCCTTTCAAAATATTTTTTTTCAAATGCTTCTACGATGTTCTGAGGCTTGCATTTCGTGTAAAACATTGCACTTTCGGTAAATCGAGTAAGGACAAAGTGGAGATACATGGAAGGGAGGTGAACTCTTTGAAAAAAATCAGTAAAACATCTTATTTATAGGTTTGGAGTTGAAGAAAATAGGAGGGGAGGGAAGAAAACTAGTCCGGATGAGGGAGCATTAATTCGGTTAAGATAGAAATGAGCAACATTCACTAAAATAGGCATATCTCTTTTCAAACTTAGAATTTAAATATGAGGCCACCACCATTGGAAAGTAGACTTTCGAGGCTTCAATTTAGACTAAAAAATCACCTGAAATTGAGTCCGGATGAGGGAGATATGCCTGTTTGAAATCGGGCCTAAAGTGCAGTCATTGAGACTCGGCCGGGTTCATTGAGAACCGGCCGGGCCTCAATGAAAATTTCTCCAGAGTGTTTTTTTAGACCTTGCCTTGTATTTTTAGGCTCGGCCATGCAACATTGAGGCCCGGCCGGGTCTCGATGGCGCCAGACAGATAGCTGGTGAGAATTGAACAAATATCTTTGTTTGAAGATATTTTGGACCGAATTGGCTCAAACTCTATAAATAGAAGCTCTTCCTTCAGAATTCAAGGTGAGAAAATTTTCCAAAAGCTTTGAAGAGCTAAATAAACTTCCTTCCATCTTCCTTTCTCCTTTGATCTTCAAACCTTCTTTAGCTATACATATGCAATATATACACCATTAGAGCATGTTCTTGAAGCTTTTTGCTAGAGTTTCAAACCATATTTCATAAACTTGAGGGTGTTTGGAATCAAGTTTGATCAACAACCAAAGCTTACTCTTCTCAAGATGTATAAGCTTGTCATCTTTGTTTTGCTTTCATTTCAACCTATCTCTATCTATTTCTTGTGTTGTTTTAGGCTCATTTCAAGTGTTGAAACATGGGTTTGAATAAGCTACCAAAGGTAGAGAGGGTTAACCCCCTTTCTTGCACCTTACTCTATAGCTCATCCCCTTTGTTTTATCACTATTTTTCTTAGCTTACAAACTAATTTTTAGAGGTTTAAAGGGCTAAAAAACATGGTTTAAAAGTCTAAAAATTGGAGGGGTTAGCGGCCCTTCCTTAGGCTTGCTTACTAGCTTTGTTCTCTCTAATCTTTGCTTACTTTTTCTAGCTTTTCAAACTATTTTTTTAGCTTGTTTTTGGGCCTGTTTTGTCACTGTTTTTTGTATATTAGGGGCTGTTTTAGGGCTGTCCTAATTTATTTAATTACTTCAAGCTTTGATTAGTTCATTTGTTGTATCATAATCCTTGTACATAGCTTGTTGCATGTTGTTCTAGCTTTTCTTCAATTCATTTCCATGTTTAAGGACCTCATTTTAATAATCAACTTGCCATTCATCTCTTTCATTTGAGAGTTGTTTCAATCGGTTGACGGTTATTCAAAACATGAACTAGCGATTTACTCTTAATGGCTTAATCTCTGCAGAGGTTCATTGCCAATGGTGTAGTCGCTTTTTCATGTTGAGAATTACTTCCCGTTTGACGCTTCTCTCCTTTTAGAGGACTTAATCATCACTTCAGAAAAATGGACTAAAGAATGGAAATGACTAAAAGAATTGGTTTAAAAGCAACCAACACACACAAAGATAATGAGTCATCTTGTTTAGGCTTGGCCAGACATTAGGCCAAGTTTATCGGGTCAAGAGTGATCATGCGCTAATTCATGGCGTTTTGATGATTCTTGAAACGTTTCTACCTCCCTCTTTGAGTTCACTTTATGACAAGACTCCAAGAGGGAAGAGTGGTCATATCCATTACATTCATTGATTTTTGTCCAAAATTGTATCTGAAATCATCAAGCAATCAATTTGCTCATTGATAGCTTTGGAAGCAATTCTAACCTTCTCTCGAGGCTTTTCCATGACAGAGAAGGAAGGAAGGGACAAATAGGGCTTGAACAACTTTGTCTGCACTGTTTTCACTTCAGAGCACAAAGCAGAATTTTGTATGATATTGAGGCACAACCAACCTTCTGTATGCTCGGCCGGGCTTCATTGAGGGCCGGTTGATCATCAATGTTGGGTCAACAGTGTATTTTCTAGAAAATAGAAGGCAGTGGCTGAAGGTGAAACAGAGCAAAACCTGGGGCAAACAAAGCTATTCTTAGACATTGTGCATGCAACCCTTGCGCTTCCTTGCTTGCATTTTGATCATTATTGTAATTAATTAATTTGTAATTATTATAGTTAATTAACTTAGATTAATTAGTTTACTTGTCTTGGATATCCTTGTTGTGATAGCATAGTTAGCTAGATAATTCTTCGTTTATTCATTTGGTTTTGTAATAATTAGATTAATTCGGACTTTCGGACTTTGATTCGCACCCTCTTGTATGAGGGCCAATTATGTAATAAGTTGTATGTCTTCCAACACCATGTCTTTCTCCCTTTTACTTACTTGCTTATGATGGTTAATGTAGAACATCATTTTTCAAATTAGTGTCTTTATGCTTTGTATCCACTTGTATTGCATGCACCAAGGCTCGGTTCATCATTCAAACTTGCATTGTCGTTTAAATAATTCTTTGAATACGTGCTTACACCGCATGTTAGCAAATTGATTCACATGTCATAAATTAGTAGTCGAGCCTACTAGTTGCATATCGCTTGTATTACATTAGTCATGGTGCATTGATTAGGGACATGCATGTTTTCTAATTAGCTTGTTGTTTGGCTTAGAGTACTAGGTGAGCCTTTACTCGCTTTAGCATATCGCATGAGTGTGAGTGTTACCATGTCTAACATGCTTTCCATGAGGCTAAGTGCTTAAATGATTAAATGCCTGTAGATGAAGGCTAGTTGTCTGAACTGGGATTGGTTTGATTAAATGTCCATTTTAGCCCACTCTTTCAAGTGGCAAATTCACAAAACAATTTCAAAACAAAACATGAGATCAAGTGTTCCAATTCTTGTAAACGAGTCTATATTTGTATGAGCGTCACATAGTAAAGAATAGATAATAAATCGGAACAAGAGCGTATAATGTAAATAAGAAATACATCATGATTAGTAGAGGCTAATCTTTGATCGGGCGAGTGGGGTGCTTAATTCATGACCTTCTCCTCTCGTACCTAAGTTCTCGAGCCGAGACACTTTGGTGATGACGGACTAATGGCCTTTAGCATGAGCCTTGGGTTTCCTAAATTTCCCAAAAATATTTAGGTGGCGACTCTGAAATCTGGCAAAGTAGTCCATTTTTGGCATTTGATTCAAACATCGATTTTCCAAAAGAATTGCCGGATGTGGACTCTTTTTGTGTTTTCACTGTTTCACATTGCACTTGTGAAATCAAATTCAGAACCACGGGAGTCTGAACTGTAGGGTTATTCGCCTTCCGAAACGAGTGCGGAAAGCCGAGATATAGCGAGTGACAAGAGTGGACTTGGCTATTACAACAATCTCAACTCCAAGCCTGAAGCATCTATATCGAAAAAGGAAAGCACACAAGGTATAAAGGATTTTGTCAAGGCAAAAGGTAAGATTTCTTCAACTTCTAGTTTATCTCATAAAAATGTTGTCAAGAAGAAATTCATACCTAGTTGTCATAATTGTGGAGAAAGTGGTCACATTAGGCCTCATTGCCTGAATTTGTGTATGACTAACCATGACAGGGGTGGAGGTGCTTCTAGACAAGTTCAAAAGCCACAACATGTGAATAAGCGGAACATTCAATGGGGTAAGTGTGATAACCCTGCTCCGTACCACGCTAATTGGCCTTTATTATGAATGTGATTATGTGTCTAATATGATTTTGTGTGCCATTTTTGTAAATATATGTGGTTTTGAATTTCTATTTGTTCACCGTAGGAATATCTGTTCAACTTACATTTATAAATTGAAAATTGAAGGCCTTATCGGCCATAAAACCCGAAATTGATTACGCCTTTGTGATTAGCCTAATTTTTAGAGCCTACGGTGAAATTTAATTGAAAATTGATTCGGATCAAAATAATTAGATTCAGAACGATTAATTAAGCCTTATTATTTTATATTAATGAAATGTAGTTGAGAGAGAGAGAGCTTATAAGGGGCTCTAGTATACCTTTATTCACTTGTTTGAGCTCAAAACCGAAAATCACTCTAGAGAGAGAGGGTGAGGGTCGGATAGAGAGAGAGGGAGCTCAAATTGAAGTTTTGATCTTGAAGCTTGAATAATTTAAAAACCAACTCAAGAATTAAGCATAAGTTTGGAAGATTAAAGCTCCTAGGTGAGTAATCAACCCTTAATTCATGAGTTTGAGTTGTGATTTTGTGAATTGAAGATTAAATGGTGAGTTAGATCATGAATTGAGTTGATTAAGTTGAGATTGAAGTCCATGTGTGCATGCATGTAGAGAATTCCTATGAAATTACATAATCTAACATGTAATATGTGAATTATGAAAGATTGTGGGTTGGATCATACATGCAATCATGGTTTTAGTTGAGCTTCATGAGAATGAACACCATTTGCACCATATTCTTGACATGCATGTTTGATTATTGTAGGTAAGGGGCTCATGTAAAGTTTGAATGCATGAGCCATGATTATACATAGAAATGTTGATTAATTTGGGAGAATTGGACCATGATTTTGAGCAATTGACCTCATCTTGCTTGAATACTCATGATATATAATGTATTTGCATGTTTTGGAACCAAAATTATGAGTTTTGAACCTTTGGAGGTCGAGTTTGAACTTGAAGAACAATTCTGGATTTTTCAGAATTTGGCATGTCTGCTCGAGCGGGGAAGACGCCGCTCGAGCGGGAAATGCGAGCTCCCAAAAGTTTTGCAGACATGGGTGTTCGCTCGAGCGGGGATATTTACGCTCGAGCGGGGAGCCATGTAGGGAGACTTTTAGCTCGAGCGCCCGACTTCACGCTCGAGCATAAGAATGAGGCAACCAGTACTTTTGCAGACCTAATGGGTCCGCTCGAGCGGGGACCCCTGTTTTAGAAATTTTATAAAAGCGTTCTGTGTTTCATTTTCCATTCTCTTTCATTTCTAAGTACTCTTAGGCATGCATTGAGCATTATGAATGAATTAAAAGGATAAGAAAGAAGCCTAAGAGGGGTGTATGCATTAAGAATGGATTGAATCGTTTGTAAACCATATGTGTTATGTAATGTGTAGGGTCAAGCTTCAGGGCAAATCAACTAGCCGATCACTGTGAGTAATAGCTTAACAAAGATGTTCTGAATTATGTTATTTGCCCAATTACTTCTCTCCCCTATAAGTCTGATAAGTTTGTTAATTTGAATTATGGACAAATGTTTGCTATGCCGAATGATTGGGCCAAAGGCCAGTCTGACATGAATGAAAGAATGATTGGGCCAAAGGCCAGTCTGACATGAATGAAAGAATGATTGGGCCAAAGGCCAGTCTGACATGAATGAAAGAATGAATGGGCCGAAGGTTGTTTGACGTGAATGGATTGGGCTTGAGGCCGTTCGATGTGTTTGGAACCGCAGTTACTTGACATAAATATATATATATTAGATAGAAATATGAATTGGGCCCAAGGTCGTTTGGTGTATATTGTTCTAAGTACTGTTCGTGTAACTTCCTTATTTGATATTATTCACTGGGTTTTTGCTCACGCTCATTCATGTGTCTGTAGGTGAGCCAAGGGAGGTCCAAACCCAGCCTCAGTGAAGTTTGTGTGGAACAACCAAGGTTTTGAAGAGTCAGCCCATACGTCTCACGCACGAGACTTGTCTTCGCCCTTTTGCTATTTTGTTATATTTTGTCATGTTGGCGAGGACTTTGGACTACGATTGTATATAAGATTTGGTTAGGCTGACTAAGACTTGGATGATGCTGTATGTACAGAACTTTATGTTATTGCATATTTTGATGTGAGTTATTAAGATATATGCATGTGAATTGTTATGACATGCCATGTAAGCACAGCTCTATGGACAAAAGTTTGAATTTGCTTCCGTTTGGCCCCTTTACTCTGATGAGTTTTGCCTTAAATGGTTTGAGGCCGTAGGTAATCCCTTGATTACTGGCCGGTTATGTCCTTAACCCATAGGGGCAGGTTCGGGTCATGACAGTAAGTCAGCCACAAAATATCCAAGGGTTGGTAAGTCGGTATTTTGTTGTGTTTTTTGTGATAAATTAGGCCATCTTCGTTCTCATTGTTATTTGATAAATGGCCACATACCCCTCAAAGTTAAAAGATCCATAAATGTTTCTAGGAATTTTGCACAACCCTTGTTTCTTAATTCGAACCCAATTTGTCAAAACATTTTTGAAAATTTTACGAGCTTTCCCAAAAATTGTGCTAGAACTTTTCATGCTAAGACTAGAGCGATCTGGGTGAGGAAGAATGATTTGGGTTGAGGGATTTCGTGTTGTTTTTGTTGTATACATGAGTCTTTTTTTTTTTTTGTGTGTTTATTTGTGTGTTTTTGAAAGGAGTGTTTATTTTTTTTTTTTGGTCATGTTTTTTTTGGGAGTCACGTTGATTGAGTCTTTTGAGCATTGTTGAGGTTGTCCCCAACTGGTTTTGTTTCTCTTAGGTTGGGAACCTTATAATATTTTGTGGGGAGGTTTGCTCATTGAACAAATTTAAAAAAAAAAAAAAAGGTTTGCCCAAAATGATTTTTGTCTCTAGACTCCCTCTTGAAAATCCTTGTTTTTTCATTGCATGACATGTTCAATTTGTGTAATTCTCATTTTGCTTTGAATACTTGAGGATTGATGAACATGATCTCATTGTGTACACATTTTTAGGAGGATTAAGTGTTTATCCATAGCTCATGAGAAATCCTAAATTGTGTGTCAATTTTCATTGCTTTAACTATTGAGAATTGAACGATACTAAGAAATCAATTTATGATGATGAGAATTGAGTTAGAAAAGTATTTTGTTATTTTTGTGCTAAGCTCAAGGGAAAGGGTTACATGTAAAAGTGTGTTATAGCTGCCATTTTTCAAAGGATAAAATTTATGATTTTTTGGATTTAGCTATTGCTTTTAGTAGTATGAAAGCCTCTTTCATTTTTTGTCAAAATGAAAGAAAAATAAAAATAAAAAATAAAGAAAAGAAAAGGAGGTTGTGGAAGATTGAGAAAATTTGCTCTCAAAACCATACTTTGAAAACTTGAGGTTTAACTTTCAAAAAGAGTGGCTTGATTTTTGATGCAAAATGTTTGAATTTGATCTCTACATGGCATTGCTAAACATAGTGTTCTCAATTCACACAACACGTTGCCTTTGTATGGAATTCATGTTTGCTTGTTTCCAATAGTTTTCAAGTGAGTATCCTTTTACACTTTGTTGACCATTCTCATTTTTTATAAAACTCTGTCTTTCATATTTTGAGTATGGAGATAAATATTTTTCTAAGCCATTTCGTGTCTTTTGGAGCATCTTGGGCATGCTTGCATTTTTATCTGTTTCGTCCTCCTACATTGTCTTGAGTGTTATTTTCCTTATTTTGCTTCAATTTATTTGTTTTGAGTCTTTCCTTTGTCAATTTCAGAAAAAAAAATGGGTAGAAAAAAAGGGGTTTATATTTAGGGGGACTATTTTGCTCGCAAGAGTATTTTGTTTAGGTGGAGTATTGATTTTGTTTTGCACGGGTGTGTTATTTTTTGTTTTGTCTTGCACATTTTGGATGCTAATAATTTTTGTGCAGGGAAGTCTATTGGGTTTTGTCACGGAATTTTTGAAGGGGGAGATTGTTAGGATTTTTAATCCTAATTTTATGTATATTAATGTGAAATGGCAATACCGTTCTAAAGACAAAATCGTGATTTTCAGTTTAATCACTTTTGGCCCATTTGTTGCTTGAATCAAAAGATCTTGTGCAAGAATGATTTATGAAATTTTGTTTCGCCATTGGTAAAGGGGGAAATTGTTAGGATTTTTATCTTAAAGAAATTAATGATCCGTGTTTTGACAATACCTCTCTTGACAAAATTATTATTGATTCAAAGTGTTGTTTTTTTCATTATTTCTTTTGTCATTATTATTATTATTATCATCATTTGCACATGGTAGTGCAGGTGAGGCAAAAGAGAAAAGATAAGATTTGTGGCTGATTGAGTCTATGAGTTGGCATGAAATGGGCTAAAGATTTTACTTGATTATTTTAGTCAAAAGTATACAATCTTTGTGGAAGATCTTGTCGGCATTTCATTGATTGTCAAAGCATGAGTGGAAAATAAGAGGTTGCATAGCCCAAGAAGAAGGCTCCTTGCTGGAATGATTAGTTGTCATAGCTTGAGAAGAAACATGAAGAAATTCATGTGCAAAAGTCTGAAAAAAGAATTTGAATCCAGCATGCTTGTTCGCGCTCGCGATTTGGAAATGCAAAAATCACGCTTTCAGAAGTTTTGTCTCTGCGCTCGCAAACAAATAGATTGTAGCCGCTATGGTTGTCCTCCTCAGGTCTATTTAAAGCAAGCCCTACTGAGTTATTTTGTATCTCTCACATGTTTTCCTAAGGGTTCTCTCCTAAGCTCTTCTAAATATTTCCAATCAAGAAAGAAACTATTTTTGAGAAAGTTTATTTTTGAGGGAAAAATATTTATTAGAGAGCAATATTTTTGAGAGCGAACTTTGTAGTGAGATTTTGTTGTAATACTCTCATATTGTGCTTGATGATTCCTTAGCATTTAGGAGCTTCAAAGATTATCAACAAGTTGTAAAAGTTCTTCACATCTTTCAAAAGTGAACCTTCTCAGTGGATTCCATGATCGTATCTTGTGGCTTAGGTGGATTCCAAAGTCGTTTCATCTGCTGTTACAATAACTGAGGTTCTAGTTTTAGAGACAAACGTGGAAGAGGCCCAACCAGAGGAGGAAGATAGTTGTTCATCGAGCTTGACAAGACTATATAAGCACAAGTCTCGTTTGGTGATTCCTCAAAGACTGCAGTGAAAGGAAGAGATGATATTCTAATCAAGCTCAAGAATGGAGATCATGAATATATCTCTAATGTTTGTTATGTTCCTACCATGAAGAACATCATTTTGAGTATGGGACAACTCTTAGAGAAAGGATAAAACATCAACATGAAATATTGTCATCTTACCATCAAAGACAATCATGGTAATTTGATCGCTCGAGTGAGAATGTCCAAGAATCAAATGTTTGTTTTGAACTTCCAACAAGATGTTGCGAAGTGTTTGAGTGCCATCACTAAAGAAAAATACTGGCTAATGGCATTTAAGATTTGAACATCTCAACTTTGGCAGCTTGAAATTGTTATCAAACAAGAATATGGTGAAAGGGCTCTATCACATTGCCCATACTAAGAAATTTGTGAAAGCTGCGTTCTTGGCAAACATCACAGAACAAGTTTTTTCAAAGAAGTGAATTAGAGAGAATGAATGCCACAGCAGGTAATACACACTGATGTATGTGATCTATTGAAACCGATGTCAGATGGACAGAATATACATTTCTCCACATTCATTGATGACTACAGCAGGAAGACGTGGGTATACTTTTTCAAAAACAAGTCCGAGGTGTTCAACATCTTCAAAGAATTCAAAGTTTTTGTTGAGAAACAAAGTGGTTACTATATCAAGATGTTGCGATTAGATCAAGGAGGAGAATATACGACAGATGCTTTCGAGAATTTTTGCAAAGAGCATGGAATCAAGCATCAAACAACACCATTCTATATGCCACAGTTAAATGGTGTTGCTGAATGGAAGAATCGCATGATCTTGGATATGGTAAGGAGCATGGTGAAAGGAAAATGGATTACCCAAGCAACTTTGAACTGAAACTGTATCATGTGCTGTATATCTACTGAATAGATGCCCAATCAACATCCTTCACTCTATGAGCCTGGAAGAGGCTTGGTGGCAAGATTGGTGGCAAAAGAATGCAAGCAAAGAGCTGAAATTGACTATGGAGAGGTATTTGCTCTAGTTGCCCGATTGGAGACTATCAGGCTAATGATATCCTTGGCTGCCCAACACAAGTGACGGATTTATTAGCTTGATGTGAAATCTGCATTTCTGAATGGTTTTCTTGAAGAAGAAATCTATATTGAACAACCCTTAAGGTATGTTCAGAACGGATATGAAGACAAAGAGTACAAGTTGAAGAAAACACTATATGGATTGAAGCAAGCTCCACGTGCATGGAATACTAGAATTGATTAGTATTTCCATGATAATGGACTTGAAAAATGCCCATATGAGCATACACTATATTTGAAGAAGCAAGTTGATGGAAACATGTTGCTTGCTTGTCTTTGTTATCGTAGGTAGTCAACCCAAGAGTACAAGTTGAAGAAAACACTATATGGATTGAAGCAAGCTCCACGTGCATGGAATACTAGAATTGATTAGTATTTCCATGATAATGGACTTGAAAAATGCCCATATGAGCATGCACTATATTTGAAGAAGCAAGCTGATGGAAACATGTTGCTTGCTTGTCTTTGTTATCGTAGGTAGTCAACCCAAGAGGGGGTGAATTGGGTTATTGAAAATAATTTCATAATATTTTTTATACCAATTTAAATAATTGAATTTCAGCAAGCAAATAATAATAGATATTCGAATTTCAACAAGTACAAAATAGAGCAATAATAATCAATATAAAAGAGATAGGGAGAGAAAAGCAAACACAGAGATTTATAGTGATTCGGCTCGCCAGACCTACGTCCTCTCCTCAAGGATCCTCCTCGAGAATTTCTTCACCATAAAATAAATCAATCAATACACCATCAAGGCTTCACGAAACTTGTGGATTTTACAGGTCTTACTCCTATCTTTTGAGCCTCACTCAATAATAAATGCCTCACAAATCAATCAATAAGGATAAGAGGTATTTTAATCATCTTTTACAACAATTTCTCATTTTCTATGAAATAGATATGAAGTTAAAAGAGAAAAGAGAATGAATAATATCACTCAAAAAATTTTAGATCATAAAATGAAGGTGTTGAGAGTGTAGCAGAAAAATGATGAAAGAAAAAAGCTTGTATGTGCATAATATTTTCTCCTCAAATTTATTATTTTTCTCTAAGCAAAATGCTTCTTTTAGAGCAAAAAATTATATCCATTGGAGAAGGGAGATGTTCCTCAAGCACACTGCTCAGATCACAAGGAGACGACTGAATCCACGTTACTTTAGCTCTTTTCAAAAATTGCAGGCGACGTTTGCGAAATATAAGCCAACAATCACTTTCAATCAATAGTGAAGTACTATTTGCACAGTACTTTGTTGACTTATGTTTAAGAAGCAAATAGTGAAGTTAATATTTGCATAGTACTTATCTCAGATTTTCAAACAATGAATAGTAATCTACTATATTCATTGCACAGTATTATTCCACACTCCATTTTCTTTCTTTTTCTGACTTTGCATTTACTAACTGTTGCTCTCTTCCATTCTTGACAAAGAATACTGCAATCAACAAAGAGAGGGAAAGGTGTTAAACAAAAAAAAAAAAAAAAAAAAACAAAGAGAGGGAAAGGAAAAATACTAGCAAGATGGAAATGAGGTTGAAATGATGTGCAACACATCGCGTGGCTTTGTCCATCTTTTCCTTTTATTATTATTATAATATATATAAATATATGTATACAAGATGCACAGTAGACTTAGATACGTTTCAATCGGTGCAACAAATATATTTTCTATTTTGTCTCAAATGGCTATAAACTATCTATTAAAAAAAATATAATTTATCCCATAATATTTTAGATATCCTCAAAATCAAACAGCATGATTAACAGTTTTTATGTTGATGATATGATCTTCATCGACAACAATCCAGCCATGTTCAAAGATTTCAAGAGAAGCATGGTCCAAGAATTTGAGACAACAGATATTGGAATGATGCCTCACTTTCTCGGTAATGAAGTAGTCCAAAGAGAAGATTGGATTTTTATTTCCCAAAAGATCCAAGGAGATCCTCAAAAGATATGGAATGGAGAATTGTAATCCAATGAACACTCCTATAGGGAGTAGAGTGGAACTTGGAAAAAATACGAAGGCTAGCGATGTGGATCCAACTTATTTCAAGAGCCTAGTTGGAAGTTTTTGGTATCTCACCTAAACCAGGCCAGATATGCTCTATGGAGTAGGATTGATTAACAGATATATGGAAGCATTGGATCAGTCACACCTTTGTGCTGTAAAGAGGATTCTTCGCTACATCAAAGGTACAATCAATGATGGATTGTTCTATAAACGATTGATAATTTCAGTCTTGTCAACTATTTAGATAGGGGACATGACTTAGATGAACATAAGGGTACTACTGGATTTTCTTTCTTTGTGGGAGATATAATGTTCACATGGTCATCTAAGAAGCAAGCCATTGTGACGCTGTCAACTTGCGAAGCTGAGTATGTTGTAGCCAATTCAGCTGTTTGTCATGCGATATAGTTAAGAAATGTGATAAAGCATTTGAGATTTCCATAAGAAAATCCTATTGAGAGTTATGTTGATAATCACTCAGCAATCACATTAGCTAAGAACCCAGGTTATCATGAAAAAAGTGGAGTTATTTCCATACAAGTCTTAAGATCAACTTGTAGATATTTTCATGAAACCATTGAAGGGTGATGTGTTCACCAGAATGACGTTGATGCTTGGAATGACGCATCGTAGAGAGTTAAGCTTAAGGGGGGAATGTTGAGATGTAAAACTTAAATTTCATCTTCATCATTTAATTGCCAACCCATTCTTCCATCGACCTATCAAAAGAAAAAATCAACAGGCTGGAAAGCAAAAGGAAAAGATTGACAATTCACAAAATGAGAGACAAGAAGTTGGTATCCATAAGTGTCATCATTTAGAAATTGGTTTTTATATTGTCAAATTTAATCTAGGGAGACTTACGTGTCGGTCTTAATAGATGGACTTATTATTCAATAGGTTCTTCGAGAATTAATGGCATTTTTCATCAAAGACTATTAAAAAAACATCACTCATTGTTAATTTTTAATGATAGTTTGAAAATTGTCACAAAAAATGTCACTAATTATAAGTTTTAACGATAGTTTACAAAAATGGTAACAAAAAAAGGTCATTAATTTTCAACTTTTAGCGATAATTTGAAAAATCGTCAAAGAAAAATATCACTAATTATAAGTTTTAGCAACAATGTATAAAAATTGTGAAAAAAAAAGAAGTAACGAATTAACAATTTTTAGTGAAATATGAAAACAATCGTCACAAAAAATTATTTTTAATGACGATTTTATTAAGATTTAATTTTATTAGGATTTGATGGGAATTAAATAAAACTATTACGACCTATTGATAATTACCCTTAAATCTATAAATAGATGGTGTATCAGAATGATCATAGTGTGGGAGTTGATAAGAAATAAGAGAGTGTGAGTGGTTAAGAGTGTTTGAGAGTGAAACATATTTCTCTCCTTGTTTGTTTCAAAATTGTGAGTGGTGAAATACATTCTGTGTTTTTCTGTGTTGTAATCATCTCCTTGTGTTTTATTTGTGAATCACTCTCAGTGATTTACACCTCTCTTCCACCAACATATATTAAGTCCCGTACCTTTTCATAAATAAAAAAATGACTGTGTGGAATTAATTTTACTTAGTGTCATTTATCAAACATTAATTGGTGTACAAGTGTCTGTGCCTGTATAATTATCCCGAGGTCGATAGGCCTAACTTCTTAAACTTTCCTAAGTGGGCCTAAAACTCAAGGTCCAATCCAAAATTTAATGGACCCTTTGTGACCTATATATATTAATCCACATCAAATTGTCAAACAGGGCATACCGGGGTGATTCTATTTGGACTTAGGGGTGTAAAAATGGTTCGTGATTTGTGGGTGACTAGAAACTCGCCTGCGGCCTTGGGTGGACCCGCCTTGGCCCGACCCGACCTGACCCAAAATATTTTCACCTTGCGGGTAGACAAACCCTCTACCCACCCCCAACAGCTCTCTTCTATATCCAACGGTCAAAATTCAAAAAAAAATAATAAAATAAAAAAAAATTCTTTGAAACGGTCAAAGGACTGTTTAGTTCCATTAGTAATTTTTTTTTTTTAATTTTTAAATTGACCCCCTCCTCTCAAACCCTTATAAATATCTCACATTTCTCATTTTATTTTTCACAAACAATTCTCTCTCTCAAACTCTCAATCTCTCTCAACTGTCAACTTTGTCAATTAATTTTGAAGTCTCATCGTGGCAATTATAATTGTGTATGACGAAACTTTTATCAGAAGAAGCTAATTTTTGTATCACATTCGCCAGTCGGTAACATTAATTAGTTGAATTAAATTTATTAGTTACTCATTTTTTTACATTAATTATTTGTTAACATATATTTGTTGTTGTTGTTTACTCATTATTTAAATTATTTGTTAGTTCTTATATATTATTTTACTTATATTATTATGGATCCTAATATTCCTAATGTTTATGTTGATATTGATGCATATACTACACAACATGAATATGTTAATTTTGTAACGCCCCCCGAAATAAATACAATAAACCATCCACGACAATAACTAAATAAAAATATGAATAAGAGTATAATATCCTTCCATTACATAAGATTTAGTCGTACAAAAGGGTGACACATGCAATTATACATTCATAAGTCCTAATCCTGAATCTATTGCATGTGTTATAGCGATTCTAGTTCAGACCCAACCCATTTGTTATTCTAGACTCAGGTTTCATGGTTTCGTATTGTTGTTCATGTCTTACTTCCCTTATACTTCCTTTGAGTTTGGCTATTGGGTCGTATTGGTTGCGTTTGGAACAGATTAGTAGCTTGGTTTTCAAACTTTTGTTGCCCATAATTTTACTCCTCTACTCGAGCATCACTTCTTGCGCTCGAGCGGGCTTTGTGAATTCTCAGTATTTTTGCAGGTCTGCAAAACTACTGAGAGAGTGTATTTTACGCTCGAGTGGTCTCGACTCGAGTGGCCTTTCTTGCGCTCGAGTGTTGGTCGGCTGTTTGTAAAACTACTGGGAGTGTGTATTATGCACTCGAGCAAAGTTTCTTGCGCTCGAGTGAAACAACTTATTGTGTCTGGACGCTCAAGCGTCACTTCTTGCGCTCGAGCGGACTGTGCATATATCAGTTCATAAAAGGCACATTTTACATCACTTTTTCATCTCTTTCTCTCTCTAAACATTTCAAAACCCTAAAGTTGAGACCTTTTCTCTCTAGAACTTACTCTCTCTCTACAAACACACCAAGATCTACCCATTTCTCTACCTTACTCCCTTTGTTAAAAAGGTAGAGCTCACCTAGAGCTTTTTTTTTTTTTTTTTTCCATCCAAGTAGAGTTGGATTTCGGCTTGCTTGAGGTTTCTCCACTCTCTCCTTGGTCTTCTAGCTTGGAGGTAGAGATTTTCTACACTCTTTTATGATTTTTAACTTAGCTATTTGTTTTTATAAAACAATATTGTGATTTTGGAGGATTTTGAACAAACCTAGGTTTTTGATTTAAAATCAAAAGAGAGTTTCCAAATAGATGTATGGAAAATGGTTATGGAAGTTGAAATGAGGAGGATGAGTTGTGACTAAAGTATTGATTTCATATTTGGAATGGATTTTGGAAGAAAAATGAGATTTTACCCTAAATGTCTTAAGTATTTATTTTGTATAAATAAATGGAATTGACGTTGGAAATATGAAATTGGGTGGACATTAATATGGATGGTGGAGTTGGATATGTATTATTGCTCAAATCTTGAATTTTGGAAAGTTTATCTGTATTGGAGATTTTATATCTGTTTAGAAATATCTATTTTGGGCTATCGGTTGAGGATAGCTATGATTGTTGTAGAAATTGCATGAGGATTAGTGAATTGAAACTAATTTCTCATCCATGTGCATTGAATATTGTTGCCCATTTAATACATTGCATATGTATATAAATTTGAGAAAAAGAAATGGATGTTGGAAAGAGGTATGTATCACCAAATTAAGTTGGCTTATGTGTCCAGGGTGAAAGTCTCGAAAAATGAGCATATACATGGGTGCTGATTCCCATGGATGAAATATCCGTAAAATGGCAATAGTAGCGCTTGTATAGGTTACGTTTACATGGATATCATTTGACGGTTTCCTGCAGACGAAATATTCGTGAAAGGTTGTATCGGTTTGAAAAATTCCCCTTGTTTCCTATGGTAAAATACATGATTTGAGAATTGTGATATAAATTGAGCATGGCATGATTTTGAGAAAGAAATGTAAACCGTTTTGATATGGGCATTGCATATGCATTTCACCGTTATATCTTTGTTAAGATTCATATATTGTGTTAGATTATCTCTATTGGGCTTTGGCTCACCCTATTTGGGAAAAACCATTTTTAGGTGCTGGTGATATGCCTCCACCAAGGACTTAGCTTGGGAGGATTGTGGAGCTGAAGGCTCAGTTTTGTTATTTTGTATTCATTTTTGTACAAGCTTAGGGATTTATTTGTATTGAGCTTCAGACTCACTTTTGATGTACCCAAGCCTTGACTTGGAAAGATGTAAGCCTTTAGGGCATATGATTATCTGTTTAGCTTTCTTTCCTTATCACTATTTGTAACACATGCTGTAGATTCAGGATGTACTGTTTATGAATGTATATCGCATGTGTCATCTTTTGTATATCAAACTCTGATTAATGAAGGCTTATCATTTTATTTATCTTATTATTGGTTAGTTGTATGAGATGAGTATATTATATTTATTTCAGGGTGTTACAACTTGATGTCAGAGCGTACCGGGTTTGAATACTTTGGGTACGTGGGAAGTGGTTATTACCACAATGGGTTTGTCTCACTTAGTAGAGATGTTAGTATGTATAGTATGCTTAGGTGATAACATGCTTATACTATTATATGGGTATGAGATTTAGTTTTTAAGATATTGGTTGGATCTACAAGTTTCTAGAAGTTCTATTAGCAGAGCACTTGATCACTGTTGTTTCTAATTGGAACTCTGGCAACGCTGTAAGATGGTCATTATCTAGGAAGGAAGTTTGTATGTGTTTATGTGACTACGTGCTTATGTGGAGTGAATTACTATTGTCCACCGCATTAGGACGCGAGTGAGTTAGCTTCAGCACATTTGTAAATTTGCTAATCTCTTTTTGTTACTTTCACTAGGATGTCAGGACGTAGACGTGGTGGTGGTAGGCGTGGTAAGCCTAGGAGGTATGAGATGCCTCTATCGAATCAGATTCTGGCGCATGAAGAAGGGGTTGGTCAGGCCAATATGGCCGAACCAGTTAGTCAGCAGGCCATGGGCACCTTAGCCCGTGAAATGGCCAGAGCATTGCGAGAATCTATGGACATTCTCAAGGTTGAGAATCAAGTCCAAGCCCAAGTAGCTGAGGTAGGGCGGTCATTCTTGAAGCGAGAGTTTTTTCGGTCGAATCCGGACGAGTTTTTAGGTGATCCCAAGGAGCCACTGAAGGCGGATGAGTGGCTAGAGCAGATAGTGAAGATGTTTGAGATGCTTGGCATCAAAGACAACGGACTGAGAATGACCCTGGCATCTTTACAGCTGAATGGAGCTGCAGGTCAGTGGTGGAAGTATGCACGTGGGCACATTGGAGTGACTTGGGAGGCTTTTGTCAATGCCTTCTAGGACAAGTTTTTGCCTCCTACTATGAGGGAGAAGTTGAGGAACCAGTTTTCTCAGCTAAAGTAGTTGAGCACACTGGTAACCGAGTTTGAGGCCACATTTACTAGTCTGTCGAGATTTACACCAAAACTCGTGGCGATTGAGCGCTGTTGTTTAGAGTTCGAGAAGAGGTTGAGAACCAAACTCATGTTCAAAGTGGCCGGGTTAATGATTAGAGACTATGGACGCCTTGTGGAGGTGGTGACTCATCTTGAGACCGTGATACAGATGGAGGCTGAGTGGATGAGGGACTTCAAGAGGAGTTAGGATGTTCACGGGGATAGTAAAAAACAAAGGGGTTCTAACCCATAGTAGTACCAGTGAGCTCAGTCAAGGTCCACTTTTCCAGTACCGAGTTCAGATTCTGGGAGAGGTGGTCAGGGAATACTTGTTTCAAGTGTGGTTAGTTGGGCCACAAGTCTCCAGCTTGTCTACAGAGGGGGAGGAGGGCAGTGATTTGCATCGTCTGGAGTTCATTCTCAAAGCTAGAGCCAATGGAGAGGGTAGCCACTCACTTGTTATCATTATGGGCAGGTAGGTCACATGAAGAGGTTTTTTCCTCAGTTGGGCAGCACACCTGGTGCATCTAGTTCGAGGTAGATACCCAGCCACTAGCCTGCACAATCAGCACAGGCCTCGAGGGCCAATCAGGTAGCCTTTTCGGCTCAGCCAGTACATCAGGCTTATGCTCCAAGGGGTGAGCAGGTAGAGCAGAGACCTTTAGGGCGTGTGTATGATGTTACCACGCCAGACCTAGTATCAACGCCTTTGGTCGTGAGAGGTACTTTCTTGTTATGTACTTCAATTGCTAATGTATTGATTGATACGGGTGCGTCCCATTCATTTTTGTTGTCTGCATTTGCATCAGCTTTGGAGTGAGAGTTGGCTCGGTTAGCATCTCCTCTCAGTGTAGAGTCACCTATTGGTGGTAAGATTGTTTTGGAGCAGGGGTGTCAGGGTTGTGACATAAAGGTTGCCGATGGCCGACTTCCTTTTGCATTTGTGTTGATTGACAAGTCGAGTTTTGATGCTATATTGGGTATGGACTGGTTGTCATCATATCGGGATGTCATAGATTGTTACCATCAAAGGGTGACTATATGTACCTTGAGCGGTGATTGTTTTTATTTCATGGGGGACAGAGCCGATAGAGTCTTATCATCGGTGTATAATCCGCGTGGGCGGAGCGAGCTTAGTTGTCTTTTTGCCAACTTCTTGGTTAATGAGTGTGATAAAGTCCGAGTTGAGTTGCCAAGGGTAGTTTGTGAATATCTAGATGTGTTTCCTGAGGATCTCACTAGTTTACCACCTCACCGAGAGATCAAGTTCTCTATTGATTTAGTGCCTGGCACGACACCGATTTCTATGGCACCATATAGATTTGCATTGGCTGAGTTGAGCGAGTTGAAGATTCAACTCCAAGAACTATTAGATAAGGGTTTTATTTGCCCTAGTACTTCACCTTGGGGAGCACCGACTCTCTTTGCCAAAAAGAAAGATGGTACATTGCGACTTTGTATCGATTACCAGAAGTTGAACTAAGTAACTATTAAGAACAAGTACCCAATGCCTCGTATAGACGATTTGTTTGATCAATTGAAGGGGTCTTATTGCTTTTCTAAGATAGACCTGAGATCAGGTTATCACTAGTTGAGGGTAAGGGAGGAGGATATCCAGAAAACGGTATTCTGTACGTGGTATGGCTATGAGTTCCCAGCGATGCTTGTTGAGCTAACCAATGTACTAGCCGTGTTTATGGATTTGATGAATTACATTTTTCGTGAGTTCTTAGACCGCTTTGTAGTTGTCTTTGTGGATGACGTCTTGATTTACTCACCCTCTAAGGAGGAGCATGAGGAACACTTGTGAGTGGTGCTTGAGTTACTTAGAGCCCACAAACTGTATGCTAAGTTTAGGAAATGTGAATTCTGGTTTAGAGAAGTTAAGTTCTTAGGCCATGTGGTATCTAGGGAATGAGTGACTGTAAATTCATCTGAGATAGAGGTAGTACAAGATTGGGAACAACCTAAGAATGCTTTTGAGATCCGTAGTTTCTTGGGGTTGACCGGGTATTACCATCGGTTTGTGAAAGACTTCTCTAGATTAGCTTCATTGTTAACTAGACTGATGAGGAAGGGAATCAAGTTCGTGTAGAGTGAGACTTGTGAGAAGTCTTTTCAAGAGCTTAAGGTTAGACTTATAATTGCTCCAATATTGATTATTCTGGAGAGGGGTTTGGGCTATTCGGTGTATTATGATGCCTCACGGGAAGGTTTGGGTTGTGTATTGATGCAAGAGGAGAATGTAGTAGCTTATGGCTCACGGCAGTTGAAAACATAAGAGAGGAACTATCCTACTTATGACCTAGAGTTAGCGGCAGTAATCTTTGCCTTAAAGATTTGGGGACATTATCTGTACAGTGAGAAGTTTGAAGTGTTTTCTGATCACAAAAGTTTGAAATATCTGTTTACACAGAAAGACTTGAATCTGAGGCAGAGGAGGTGGATGGAGTTTATAGAATATTACGACTTTGAGTTGTATTATCATCTGGGGAAGGCCAATGGCCCCGTTTGGTGTAGCTGTAAAAATAGATTATAGATTATAGCTTAACAGATTATAGATTATGACTTTAATCAGAAACTGTTAATCTATTTGTTGTAGCTGTAGAATTATAGATTTAAGTTGCTGAATAGTGTTTGTTAAATAACCTGTGAAGTAGCTTTTTCAATTAACCTTTATTTTTTGTTATTCACTACTTGTCTACATTTCTCATAAATAATAATAATAACAATAATAATAATAATAATAATAATAATAATAATAATAATAATAATAATAATAATAATAATAATAATAATAATGAATAGTCCATTTGGGTCTTTTTTTATTTTGAAAAAAAATAAAAAAAAATCTAAGAGTATAACCTTAAATTAACATGTTCACAGCAAAAGCTGATAATTAGAGGGTGAGCAACTTCTCAGAATTAACTTTTTTGAGTTAAAATAAGTTGTTAGAATCAAAAGTTATTTGAAATAAATTTAATCAAACAGTTCAAAATAACTTTTCCAAAGCTAGAAGCTATAAGTTGGCTAAAAAATGCCCAAACAAACAACCCTAATGTTGTGGCTGATGCCTTGAGTAGAAGATCCTTTAGTAGTGTAGCTAGTATTGTCATTTGGGGAATGGGAGATGTTGGGTGCTATGGGTGAATTGGACTTGCATCTTGGCCAGTCCGTTGAATCTGCAGCCTTGTTTTCAGTAATTGCATAACCTACACTTGTGAACTGAGTGATAGAAACGTAGAAGAGTGACCTTGAGGTGGAATCCCTCAGGGAGAAGATCTCTAGTGGGAAGGTAGAGAAAGGCTTGAACGTGTATCCCGATTCGAGTGTTAGATACCGTGACTGTCTTTTTGTGCCGAAGTCTTTTCAAGAGGAAGTACTTCGAGAGTTTCACCATTTACGCCTTGTGGTGTATCCGGGAGGTACAAAGATGTATCACAAAAAGATGTATCACGGCCTTAGTCGTCAGTTTTGGTGGAGGGGAATGAAGAAGGATATGGCCGTGTTTATATCGAGATGCCTTGTTAACAAGTGAAGGCTGAACATCAGAGGCCAACGGATTTGTTGCGACCCCTGCCTATAGCCAATTGGAAGTGGGAGCATGTCACGATGGATTTTGTTGTGGGTCTTCTTAGGACTCAATGAGGGTAGTGATGTGATTTGGGTGGTAGTTGACTGATTAACCAAGTCGGCGCACTATATACCTATGCGCATAAATGACTCTATAGATTATCTTGCCGACCTTTATATTAGGGACATAGTGAGGTTGCACGAGGACCCAGTAATGATTGTTTTGGATAGAGATCTGCGTTTTACAGCTCGATTGTGGCAGAGCCTACAAAATGCCTTCGGTACGAGATTAACTTTTAGCACTGCATATCATCCTCAGACTGACGGGCAGTCCGAGCGTACAATTCAAATCCTTGAGGATATGCTTCGAGGTTGTGTCCTTGACTTTAAGGGGTCGTGGGAAAGGCACTTGCCTTTAGTGGAGTTTGCTTATAATAATAGCTTCTAGTTGAGTATTGGCAAGGCACCGTTTGAGGACTTGTATGACCGACCGTGTAGATCCCCTATATGTTGGGCCGAGGTGGGTGATGCACCAATGTTGGGTCCAGAGTTAGTCTGAGAAACGACGAAGAAAATTGCACTTATCCATAAGAGGCTGGTTACAGCCCAGAGTTGCTAGAAAAGTTATGCTGACTGTAGAAGGAGACCTTTGTCTTTTGAGGTAGGAGATCATGTCTTTCTGAAGATATCACCAAGGTAGGCTTTGATGAGGTTTGGGAAGAGTGGGAAGTTGTTCCCCAGATTTATTGGGCCTTTTGAGATTCTTGAACGGATTGGAGAGGTAACATTTCGCTTGGCCTTGCCACCACAGGTTTCCAGGGTTCATGATATGTTTCATATTTGTATGCTTCAGAAGTATGAACCGGATCCATTGCACATGTTGGATTGGACCGACTTAGAGGTAGATGATGATGCCTTGTATGAGGAGAGACCAGTGAGAGTCTTGGATACTCAAGACCACGTCTTGTGAGGCAAGACAATTCTCTTGGTTAAAGTACTATGGCGACATCACGGAGTTGAGGAAGCAACTTGGGAACGTGAGTTGGAAGTCTGTGAAAAGTATCCGGACCTATTTGTTAATGTTTGAGCATTTATTGAAACTTTTGTTATGTTGATTCAATATAAATATTGCATATGTTTTGGAAATATGAATTGTATATTCAATATTGAGAACTTATTTATCCTGTTGATGAGAATGAATGATCGATGGATGGGTTATGGTGTTGGAATCGATTGATTATCATTGTTGTTATTGGTATAATCATGGTTTTAAAGTTTAATTTGTAATTTTGCAGACGAAATTTTTTAAGGGAGGGAGATTATAGTGATTCTGGTTCAGACCCGATCCATTTGTTATTCTAGACTTGGGTTTCATGGTTTCGTATTGCTGTTCATGCCTTACTTCCCTTATACTTCCTTGAGTTTGGATATTTTGTTGTATTGGTTGCATTTGGAACATGTTAGTAGCTTGGTTTTCAAACTTTTGTTGCCCAGAATTTTACTCCTCCACTCGAGCGTCACTTCTTGCGCTTGAGCGGGCTTTGTGAATTCTTAATATTATTTCAGGTCTACAAAACTATTGGGAGAGTGTATTCTACGCTCGAGTGGTGCTTTTTACGCTCGAGCGGTCTCGGCTCGAGTGGTCTTTCTTGTGCTCGAGTGTTGGTCGGCTGTCTGCAAAACTACTGGGAGTGTGTATTATGTGCTCGAGTGAAGTTTCTTGCGCTTGTGCTTTAATACCAATCTATTACGACCCCATTCCGCCACTAGTAGAATGATGCGTGATGGCCTGTAATCCGAGATTACCAAAGGCCAACTTACAAAGATTTACGTAACCAGAGTATACATATGGGACGTACATGTGCTGAAGCATAAATTAAAATCCAATTAGTCCATTTGAGCTGTGTATAGGTTAAATGAAATGACATACATCTTAACATGGTTTTACAACTTGAGTACAAATAAATAAAGTACATATTACATCTTGATCAAAAGGCTTCTCGAGCCAAAACATACAAAAGAAATGAACTATAATGCCAAGAAGCATAATCTTCAAGATGCTAAACATGAATCAAAACAACTTCCACATAAAGCTTAGGCAACATCACCTTCTTGCTTGTCACCTACTGTGGGAACCGAATTGATGTGACTTCATCCAGGTACTTAGGAGTGCCGAGAAGACTTGTGAGGTTCACTCGGCATTACCGGACCCATTTGAACAAGGCCAAGTCTGAGCATAACCTATCTCGCGGGCTGAGTATGCCGTAAATCCTACGGCATATCTGGGGGCCCGACTGTGATGGGGAAAGGCCATAATGGGAGAGTGGGACCCTGGAGAGCACTATAAAAAAGAGGAGCATCAGCCAAAGTGAGGCATGTGAAAACAAAAACAGAACTTGAAATAGAAGTAAAACTTAAGAGGATACTGACTCGACTGTCGGAGTGCTAATTCCGGCACCCCCGACCGGAGTGTTCATTTCTTTTTCAGGTAGCAACTGGAGGATCAAGAGTGTTTACCTGGAGTTAAGAGTATTCCTGAAAACCCCTTTCACTATAATTGGCACCGTCTGTGGGAATACTCAAGTGTGTTCATGGCAGGCGTAACAGATGATCCTTCGCTCGTTGCTGACGATGGTACACCAAGGGATGATGTTACTCCAAGAAACATGCTTGGATCGGAGATTATCACCGTAAGAAGGGCCCTGAACTTTGACCCAGTAGCTCAAACCTCACCCTCAACCTCTATGCAGGAGACTATGCAGACGATTATAGATCAAGCAAAACGAAATGAACAATGTCTGGAAGATATGGCCGCTGATAACGAGCACTTACGTAAGGAATTGGCCCTGGAGTTAGCCAAATTCCAACAGGCCGCACGTCATGACCGGGGTCGATCGCCAGAGAAGAAGAAGGATGATCGACGACGTCGACATCGGAAACATGATAGTGGCAGTGATTCTGACTCGCCATCTTAGGAACCCAGAAAGAAGGGGCGAGTTGATGTCTCCATCTCATTTGAGGGAAGTCCATATTTATGGCACAGGTGTGGGAACGAAAGTGATGGCTCGGATGAAGAGGGCATGCACGACCCTTTCGTACAACGCATTGTAAGGGTTGTACTACCTAAAAAGTTCAAAGCACCAACATTCACCCCGTACAACGAAAAGTTAGACCCCACGGACCACATTCGTCGTTACAAGCAAGCGATGACGTTGCATGCTGATGATGAAGCCCTCATGTGTCGAATGTTTCCAAGTAGCCTGGGACCATTGGCCGTCAGATGGTATGATAAATTGGAGCCGGCGTCCATAAAAAGCTTTCATCAGCTCCAAAAATCCTTCAGGGCAAGATTCATCACCAACGAGGTTCAGCTGAAGCAAGCCGACTCTCTCTGGGCGATGCAAATTAAACTAGAAGAGACCCTCCATGAGTATTCGGCTCACTATTGGGAGTGTTTCAACTTAGTGGCTGATGCCTGCAATGATTCCATGGTCATTACCGCCTTAAGATGGGGTTACACCCCGATAGTCCTCTCCAAAGTTCATTGACCAGACGGCCTCTCAAAACAATCTGGGCACCAATGAAGAAAGTTGAAGAGTATTGGAAGGTGGAAGATGATGCCCTTCGCGTCATGGCCAAACAAAAAGTCGTGAAATTGACGCCATCTAGTCTGGTTCAGCCGATAAGTGTCGTGCCACTAAGGAGCCCTGAACCTCGGATTTGGGCTAAATAAGACAACTCGCATGATTCGCGCCAGTTAAGCGGGAAATGTTCGCACCGTTCGAACGAATAGTATCAAGTAGATAGCAGGCGCACCAGACGTTTGGACAAGAAGTATACGAAGTTGGTAGAGCCGATCAGTAAGATCTTACCTAAAGTCCAGTATCTTCTGTTCTTTAAGTGGCTGTCCAAGATGATGGGGCCGCCTGATACTAGGAGGAGGGATAGGCAGTGCGAATATCACAAGGACCATGGTCATGACACCGATAGCTGTTATGCACTAAAGGACCACCTAGAGGAGTTAGTTGGCACAACATATCCAAAAGAACAATCCATCGAACATGGTAGCCCTACGGCTGGACTCACCTCCACTTGGTGTAATTCATATGATATATAGTCTGCCGTCTCCAGCCCAAGTACATACAATTAAGTTACAACCTAGCCCGTCCAGGCTAATCACACCAGCCAAACGGCCCTATGAAACTGGCAAGATTAGCTTCGACGACACCAATCTAGATGGAGTAACTCCCCCCCCCACGCTGATCCCCTCGTCATTGAGCTACGTGTGAACAGATTCACGGTTGAACGTGTTTTCATCAATTAGGGAAGCACCTCAAAGATAATGTATTACAAGACATTCATTAAACTTGGCTTCATTGATTCGGATCTGTTACCGGCCGATTACCCACTGTTCGGCTTCAACGCCAACCCCAAGTACCCTTTGGGCAAGATCACACTACCAGTACAGGCGAGTACCAAATCAGTTGACGTGGAATATTTGGTCATCAAACTCCCATAACCATACAATCTTATCATGGGAAGAACTTCGCTGTACGCTATGCAGGCTGTGTCGAGAACCTATCATCAAGTACTCCGCTTTCCAATTGAATATGGCATTGAGCAAATTCGAGGTTCTCAGAAATCAGCACAGGCATGCTATCTTATTGCCTCTACAAAAAGGCCAAAGGAACTGGAAGTGAACTTGATTGAAGTACCAGATCGAGAAAGCCTTGAGGACATTGGGAAAACCCCTAGCGAGAAGGCAACTGAAGACCTTAATCGGTTCAAAATCAATGGGGACCCTGACAAGTTCTTTATAATCGGTACTTCCCTAAACGAAGTTGAAAGACGCGAGCTGGTTTCCTTCTTACTCAGCAACATCGACATATTTGCTTGGACACCATATGAAATGCTGAGAGTGGATCCAATCGTGGCCCAACATCGTATAAACGTGGGCCCCAAAGTCAAGCCAATCATTTAGAAAAGTCAGCGGTTAGCCGTGGAGCGTGCATTGGCCGTTGTTGATGAAGTTAACAGGTTGCTTGATGCCGGGGCAATTCGTGAAGTAACTTATCCCACGTGGTTGTCCAATATCGTGGTTGTAAAGAAGAAAAATGGCTCTTGGCACATCTGTGTGGATTTCACAGACTTGAACAGGGCCTGTCCCAAGGATTTCTTTCCTCCATCTTCCTAGAATCGATCAACTGGTGGACCTAACAGCGCATCATCAGCGCTTGAGCTTCTTGGATGCCTACAGCGGTATCACCAAGTTACCATGCATCTAGAGGATTAGGGAAAGACCGCATTCCTCACCCCAAGGGGAACTTATTACTACAAGGTCATGTCCTTCGGACTGAAGAATGTGGGGGCAACATACCAGAGGCTGGTTACCACTATGTTTATGAAATAACTCGGCCGCACCATGGAAGTATACATTGATGATATGGTTATGAAATCTAAGGAAAAGCACGCCCATCTAGTTGATTTAGCTGGGACCTACGACATTCTCCGAAAGTACAAGATGAAACTGAATGCCTTGAAATGTGCATTTGACATCGGATCCGACAAGTTTCTCGGCTATATTGTGAACCATCGCGGAATAGAGGCCAACCTAAGGTAGATCATGACAATTCTAGAACCAGGCTTCCCTCAGTCCTCCAAAGAAGTCCAGAAGTTTATGGGAATGGCCTCCGCTCGCAACAAGTTTATCAGCTGTTCTTCGGATCGCTGCCGACCATTTTTTCACACACTTCGGCAGGGTAGGGCTTTCCAGTGGACCCCCGAATGCCAGGCCACACTGGATGACTTGAAGACTTATCTCCATTCAGTACCACTCTTGGCAACCCCATCGCCAGGCGATCCACTCATCTTGTACCTAGTGGTGTCTAATCGGGCAGTCAGCGTCGTGTTATTAAAAGAGGAACTTGGGGAGTAGCGACCAGTCTACTGTGTAAGCAAGGTGATGGTTGACGCCGAAATACAATACCTACCACTGGAAAAACTCATCCTGGCCCTCGTGGTGGCTTCTAGAAAGCTAATGCATTATTTTTAGGCTCATACCATAGGGGTATTAACGGACTATCCTCTCTGAATAGCGCTCTGTAGCATGGAAGCATTGGGGTGAGTGTCTAAATGGGCTTTGGAACTCGTCCAATATGACATTCAGTTTTTGCCCAGAACGGCCATTATAGGACAGGTGCTAGCCGACTTTGTAGCCGAGTTCACAGGATGCCATGCCGACTTCAAGTCTGATCAAGTCCACTTTTAACCTCAACCCGACTGGAGAATGTATGTTGGAGACATTTGGAAAATGTACAGTGATGGATCATTCAACCATCGTGGCAGCGAGACATGCATAGTAATTATGACCCCTGAAGGGGCAATAATCGAGCAGGCAGGCAGTCAAACTGGGTTTCGATACATTAAATAACGAGGCCGAATATGAAGCATTGCTAACTGGCCTTCGTAACGCACTTCATCTTGGTGCACGACGGTTACATGTTTTCTGTGCCTCAAAGTTGGTCATCAACCAATTGAAAAGGGAATATGTGGCAAAAAATGACTGAATGGCAGCCTACATGACAACGGTGTATTCCTTGCTCATGAAATTCGACCATCATGAGCTGAATCAGATAACCCAGGATCAGAACACGCATGCAGATGCCCTTGCTTGCCTAGCTTCCACCACTAACTCAGAAGTCAAACGAATCATCGAAGTGGGGTTCATCCCAGAGCCGAGTATCACATCTTCTCAACCAATTCAGATTAACATCATTAAGTCAGGAACGAGTTGGATGGACCCTATTGCTGCATTTCTTTCCTTAGAGCAGCTCCCAACAGATAAGAAAGAAGCCCACAAATTGCAGAATAAAGCCCGACGATATTATCTGGATCCGCAGGGAAAGCTTTACAAAAAATCTCTCTCTAGGCCGTATTTGGAATGTGTTCACCCAGACAAAGTTGAGGGCTTCTTGGCTGAAATACATGAAGGTAGTTGCGGTGCCCACTCTGGAGGACGCTCATTAGCCTACTGAGTCGTAACACAGGGATATTATTGGCCGACCATACGTACTGATGTCGAGAACTACGTAAAGAAATGCGAACAATGCCAAAAGTTTTTCCCATTAACTCATTTGCCTGTCGAAGAATTAAATTCTGTTACTAGTCCTTGGTCATTCACTCAATGGCGACTTGACATCGTCGGACCATTACCGCGGGCTCCGGGAAACAAACGATTCCTGATTATCGCGACAGATTATTTCACGAAGTGGGTCGAAGCAGAGGCATTGGCATATATCCAAGATGTCGATGTTAAATGCTTTGTGTAGAAAAATATCATAACTCGATTCGGCATACCAAGAGCACTGGTGTCCGACAACAGCATCCAATTCGATTGTGGCGTCTACTAGGAGTTATGCAATACATACGGTATCTGGCCTATTTTTCCTCACCGGCGTACCCGCAAAGCAACGGTCAAGATGAGGACTTTAATAAAGTGATCTTGGACGGCATCAAGAAACAATTGGAGAAGGTCAAAGGCAAGTGAGTTGAAGAGTTGCCCAGTGTATTGTGGGCTCATCCTACCACTCCAAGGTGATCAACTGGAGAAACGCCATTCGCCTTGTTCTTTGGGACACAACTATTATCCCTCTTGAAATCGGCCTACCCACATAGAAGTCAAAGGTTTTTGACATGTGGCATAATGAGATGATGTTGGCTTTAGATCTGACTTTGATTGAAGAACGCCGAGATCGTGCTCTTGCGTGCAAGGCATGGTATCAGCAGCAGCTTGCCAAGTTGTATAACCAGCGCGTGCAGTTGCATTAATATGCACCTAGAGAACTGGTCCTAAAGAAAGTGCTTTCTGCTACTAAAAATCCGACAAACGGTAAATTAGGCCCTAACTGGGACGGTCCTTACCAGATTGATTCAATTACCATAATGGGGGCATATTGACTTTCGGACATGGCCGGCAGAAGTTTACCACGCCCCTGGAATTTCACCCACTTGCGTAAATTTTATCATTAAGCCAGCTTGTACGATATGCTAGTTCATTTTTGATTTTTGTTGCTACACAAATATGTATGCATCTATGTATTCTGCAATACAGTATGCCTTTTTTATTGCCATCTCATTGAAAATGGTTGTATGATGAAAAAGCCTCCGGATTCGAAGCGCCTTATGTGCATGATCACGATCGGCCATGACAAAGACTCCAAATTCAAAGCACCCTTTATGCATACTCACGTTTAGGCCGAATAAGCCATTGAATTCAGAATGCCTTTTGTGCATGATCATGATTAGCCAAGACAAAGACTTTGAATTTAGAGCGCCCTTCGTGCATGCTCACGTTTGGGCCGAATAAGCCTTTGGATTTGGGGCGCCTTTCGTGCATGATCACGATTGGCCAAGACAAAGACTCCGAATTCGGAGTGCCCTTTGTGTATGCACATGTTAGGGCCGAATAATCCTCCGGATTCAGAGCGCCTTTCGTACATGATTGGCCAAACCAAAGACTTCGAATTCGGAGTGCCCTTCGTGCATACTCATGTTTGGACCGAATAAGCCTTCGGATTTAGAGCGCCTTTCGTGGATCACGATTGGCCAAACCAAAGACTCTGAATTCGGAGCGCCCTTCGTGCATTCTCACGTTTGGGCCGAATAAGCCTCCGAATTCAGAGTGCCTTTCATGCATGATCACGATTGGCCAAGACAGACTCTGAATTCGAAGCGCCCTCTGTGCATGCTCACGTCTGGGCCAAATAAGCCTCTGGATTCGGAACGCCGTTCGTGCATGATCACGATTGGCCAAACCAAAGACTTCTAATTCGGAGTGCTTTTCCTGCATTATCACGATTGGCACCGAATTCGGAGTGCTCACTGAAAGGATTATTAGATCAGTGTTTCCTAGGTCGGTGAAAGTTAGTAATTAAACTGCAACGGTCAATAGAAAAACAATTCTAAAGATGCATTAATAAGCCAGGAGAAAGAAGAAAGCATGGGACCACAAACATTTCTGACAAGGACAACTAAAACATCAAACAAACAAGCACAAAGGATATTTATTTTTTATAATATATACAAATACATGGGTATCGACAGATTAAGAAATACAATATCTTTTTGGTTATCTAGGCCTTCTCCTGGTTGGCACCCTCTTCTTCGTCATCAGTTTTTTCGGCCTCATAAGCCTCGAAGGGGACCTTGAAACTTTGGTATAACAAGGATGCCGAATCGATACCCGTGGCTTGCAAAGCTTAATCCATCTATGTTTAAAGCCACGGTTCTCGCATCGGCAAACGTCATATGCCAACTTTTCCCTAGTCTTTTCAATGCCGATCTTTCGGTTGTCAAAAAAGCCTTGCTCATAGGCCCGCGTCCTTATCGCCTCTCTTGCGAACTTGCTTGCCGTATCCCGATCGACTATGGCATGATCATGAAGGCATTGGTTTACTCTGTCCGTCACGACCGGGTTCATCTAACTCGCCGATTGTGTCTCGGCAGCCTTGGCCTTTCTCAGCTCGCTCTCGACCTTTTCTGCGCGACGCTCCAAGTTCTGAATGTGTCTGTCTTTTTGTTTGATCTCTCTTCGCGCGGCTAGAAGGTGTATGCCAATCTCATAGGAGCTATATAGTCCTTTGATCGCTCCATGGACACCCTCTCAAAAAATTTTGTAATAAGCCCAATCGACTATTGACTGTTGTATTTCGGGTGGAAACATTTGCTGAGTAAACACTACTACCATGTTCGGATCAAATATAATTGAATCCGCTTTGGTGATCAATTTTTCTCCAGCAAACACTGAAAAACTTAGTGGGCATGGTGGCTTAGTTGGTTCGTTTCATGTTTGAGGCATGGCCACTCCCAGTCCTCTCAGTCCTAGAGTTCTCTCGCTGTTGCGCCCCTCTCCTTGGTGATCTTTCTACTTCGTCCCCTCTTGGGGACCTGCTTTGAGGACGAGGGGACCGATGTCTCTTTCGTTCCTTCGACGCCATTTTTCCCATACGGGAAGATTCTCCACCTGTTCCACAGTTCATTTCTGCTTCTAGATCAGCTAGTGTTTTTCCCTCTCTTCTGCTGTTGAAGAATAGTCTGCTAGACATACGTAATCGCTGAGGTTGCACTAATGTTCCTTTTTTTTAGTCCCACTTTTACCAACGTCTATTTAAAGAGTCCACAAGTCCCACATGCGCCTAGCTACCCCGCATATTAATTGAGGATATGATTACAAAGCGCCTGTTATCACCACCTCCATACGTATTCGGCGAATACGCTTAGTGGTCAGCTGGGGCAAGGGCAAATTTATTAATCTATTCAACTCTTCATTAGTTTTGTCGAATTTAGACAACTACCCCACCCGACCTTGTAAACCGCTTTCAAATTGTATTCGGCGGATACGCTCAGTGGTTAGCTAGGGTAAGCGGTTATTAATCATAGGTGCCCACCCACCCCAAACGTTACTTTCAGATTGTATTTGGCGGATATGCTTAGTGGTCAGAAGGGACAAGGGCAGATTTATTAATCTATTTGGCTTTTCATCAGTTTTGCCGAATTCAGATAGGTGCCCCACCCGACCTCATAAGCTGCTTTCAAATTGTATTCGGTGGATATGCTCAGTGGTCAGTTGGGGCAAGGGCAAATTTATTAATCTATTCAGCTCTTCATCAATTTTGCCGAATTCAGACAGGTGCCCCACCCGAACCCATAAGCTACTTTCAGATTGTATTTGGCGGATACGCTCAGTGGTCAGCTAGGGCAAGGGTAGATTTATTAATCTATTCGGCTCTGAACCATTTTTAGTGCGTCATTGGTTCATATGGTCCTTCTTAACATTTTTGTCGAATTAAGACCAATTAACATGTATCTGCTGAATTAGTACAATTGCCTCACTTGGTAATTTTCTCATTTTTATTATTCTTATTCTTATTTTTATTATCACCAACCAAACAAGGCATAATCACAGATTTATAAGCAAAATGGACATTTTCATTAATAAACTGCACAGGTACATTCGATACTTTATACGTGAAAACGGCCCTAGTACAAAGCCCAAATCGTTTAACAAAAAATCCATTACGAAAACGGCTAATCAAAATAAACAGTTGAACAAAAACAAAAAACAAAAAACAAAAATATCTATTACAAAAATGGCAGATCAGAAGTTGAATTCCTCTAGATCTGATTCCAGCAGGTCTACTTCCAACTGCTCGTAAGGAGCTGGCTGATTGAGAGTCACATTGGCGGCCGCCAAAGCTTTGAGCCATCCGTGCTTAAAACCTTAATTCTCGAACTTCAAGGCTTCATTAGCATATAATTCCTGGGCCTTAAGCTCTCCAACATCAAAAGCCTTGGCCGTATCTGCCGTAACAAGCTCCCTCACCTTTCTCTCCACCTCAAGCTCGGCCTTAAGTTTTGATATTTCCTCTTGCACCCATTTGAGGGAGTTGTCTATCAAATTTTCCCTTTCTTTAGCAGCCCTACAAAGCATGTCGGCATACTGCGCTTTTTCCTCGCAAGCGACGGCCTTCGTTTGCTCTTCTTCCACCTTAGCCGTCGCCACGACCAAATTGGCAACTGCAACAATGGCCTTGTCTTTTTCAACTTCAAGTTGGCCTTCAAGGGTACCAAGTCTCTCTACGGCATCATAGTGCTAATGACCGATCTTGGCAAGCCTTCTCGCCGTCTGATATCAATAAAGTCAAGACTTTAGTTGGATTCAAAAAGGAAATTTTACAAAGTCGGACATTTTATCAAAACTTACTATAGCTTGACTTTTCGTGCCCCCTTTCGGAAGATGAATAAGCCCTACAGTATCGGACTCCTGCAGTTCTGAATCTTATTTCACAAGTGCAATGTGAAATAGATAAACACCAAAGAGTCCAAATCCGGCAAATCTTTTGAAAAATTGATTTTGAATTAAAATACAAAAAATGGACTGCTTTGCCAGCTACAGAGTCGCCACCTACATATTTTTTTGGGAAATTTAGGAAACCTGAGACTTGTGCCAAAGGCCACATGTCCATCATCACCAAAGTTATCTTGGTTCGGTAACTTAGGTACAAGAGGGGAAGGTCATGAATTGAGCATCCCTGCTCACCCGATCAAAGATCGGCCTCTACTATTCATGATGTGATTCTTATTTACATTATATGCTATTGTTCTGATTATTAGCTATATTACTATGTGATGCGTACACAAGTATAGACTAATTTGCAAAAATTGGAACATTTCGATTTCATTTTTGTATTTGAAAGAGTTTGAATTTGCCACTTGAAAAAGTGGGCTTAAAGATACATTGATCAAATCATTCCCATTTAAGCAACTAGCCTTCATCCACTGGCATTCAAGCAGTTTATCAATTAAGCAATTAGCCTCATGGAAAGCATGCTAGACATGGTAACAATCACACTCATGCGATATGCTAAAGCACTAAAGGCTCACCTAGTACTCCAAGCCAAAATAAACAAAAGAGTTAGAAAAATGCATGATCCTAACTATACAAAATGACTAATGCAACGCATGCGATATGTAATTACCAGGCCCGGCTACTAATATGACATATGAATAAATTTGATAGCATGCAGTCTAAGCATGTATTCAAAGAAGTATTTGAACTAACAATGCAAGTTAGAATGATGCGCCGAGCCTCGATGCATGTGTGGACACCCCATTTTTGACCGTCCTCAAGACTTGGACATCATCGTTTGTGCACACGATGATTGTGATTGTATGTGTTCGTTTCAAGTGCTCGAAGTCCTCGGCGGAATGCCTTGACTTTGAGCTTTCAAACCCTATCCATTCTGTGCCTTATTTTGTACCAAAATCTTCAAGACTGCAACCCTTGCTAGTTGCTGGCCACCAATTGATCCTGTCGACCACCCAAGTGGCCTGTCAGCCATCACTGGTGGTCGGCCAGCCACCTTAGTGGCCTACTGGCCATTGATGCCTTTTTTAAGATATTTTCTTAACAGCTGTTCCAACTGTTGGCACAATGGGCTTAATCACCATACACTTGTATGGACTCATTTAACTCAGCTGAAAGCTTGCTTCTCTATAAATATGAGACCTTCTCCCCCATTGTAAAGGGTTAGAAAATTTTGGAGCAAAATTCTCTCTCCCTCTCTCTACAAAATTCTCTCTCTCTTGAAATTTTGTGCTTATTTGCTTAGTGTCTCTACACTTTTGTCTATCAACCTTTGACCAAAGTTGCTTCTTTTTGGGCTGAGGTTACTTGAGACCCTCTTTGAGCTTTAGAAGGTGGTTGTGGCTTGCTTTGTTGCCAAATTTGTGCCTTGGCTTCAAGAGGTATAACACTTGCTTTGTTAGCTTGTTTTACATACTTGCTTTGCCATCTTCTTCTACTATTTTGGGGCTATTTTGGGGCTGATTTTGAACTATAAAAAACTCTATTTTTGTGGTCTAAAGGTAGTGGTTTGAGGCCATTTTTAGTTAGCAGGTGGTTCACCCTTCTTACTTCTTTGTTTGTAAAGCTTTTGTACGCTTTTGTACCTTTGATCACCACTTTCAAACGAACTTTTTTGGGTCTTTTAACCACTGAATTTCAGAGGTTTTTTAGTGGCAAAAAACTTATTTTGAAGTCCAAATTTGGAGGGGTTAGCCTCCCCTCCTTGTGTCTTCTTTGAATGCTTAGTTAGCTTTATATGTTAGCATGTTTTTCTAACTTAACTTGGTTCAAGTCCAGCATGTTTTAGTCTCTAAAATAGCCTGCTTTAACTCTTTTTTAGGCTGGTTAGTTCGTTTGAGTCTTGTTTTGCATAGTTGTAGTGTAATAGTCCTCACAAGTTGGTGTTTTAGGTCTTAGACATCACTTATTTGAGTTGATAGCATCTTTTGATGTTGTTTTTCACTCTATTTCAGCACTATAAACTCTGCAAACTCCCTCTTTGCTTCACTCCTTCATTTGCTTTTGAGAGATTGTTTCAAGCTTGGGATCCTTTAAGCTTGAGATTGAGGTCATGCTTAATGGTTTAACCCTCTTTGAGGGTTCATTATCAATGGCATGATCTCTCTCTTACCTTACATTATCCCTTGATTGACACTTCTTTCATCTTAGAAGGCACTCACCAATGGACAAATTGATTAAAGAATGATTTGGTAACTAAAATGTGTAAACAAAATTGGCAAGTAAAAGTGGCAAGATAAGCATTTCTTTTTGTTGCATTGCATGTGTTCAAATTGGACATTAATTTGAACACAAGGAAAATGGGACATTTCATACTCAAAAGTGATGAAATGTGCCACTTTCCTACGTCTCCGTTGCCCTCGATCATGTATGATAGGGTGATGGTATTTGAGTCTTGTTTTGCATTCATTGAACTTGTATAAATTGGTCCCTTAGCCATCATGCATGGAAATTGCTTGATTGATGGTTTGAGGGCCAAATGTATCACTCCTTTGAGCTTGTGTTGATGATAAGGGGTGATACATGGTAGAAACAACCTGTGCGACCACCCCTTTCTTGCTCTGTTTTGTCCTCTGTTGCAGCAAGGAAAGACTTATCTTCAGTGGCCGGCAGGCCACCTCCAATAACTAGTAACCTCTTAGTGTTGGTCGGCAAACCCTCATCTGTGGCCAGCCGGCCACCAGTGAGAAATTCAGTATTGTGCTTCTGAAGCAGAGTAGTGTTGATCTGGAGGAGGAAAACAATGTAAGTGTTGTGCAACAGAGGCAATTAGTGGCAGACAGTGGATGTTCTTCGGGTGAAAAAACTGAGCATGCATGCATCCCTCGTTTCTCAAGGCAATTTAGTTAATTTGCTTAGTTAATTAGTTGTAGCTAATAAATGCAAGTGTTGTAACTATTTAAGTAGATTAGTTAATTAATTCATGTTATAATTAATTAGCTTAGTTGCTTTGTAATTAATTAGCTAAGTATTTAGCTAATTAGTTAGCTTTGTAATATTTAATTAACTTAGATAGTTAATTATTTAATTGTAATAATTAATTAGCTTAGAATAGTTAGTTAATTCATTTCAAGTGTTGTAATAATTAGTTAAGTAGTGTAGCTTAGCTAGTTTCATTCGGACCCTTCTTCGCAAGGGCGTAATGTTGTAATAAGTGTGCGTGCGTGCGTGCATGCGTATATGTCTTCCAACCCCACATCTTTCTTCCTTTTATTTAACTGCTTTTGATTGTTAGATTAGGGACATGTTTCAATTAGCATACCTTATGCTTGCATCCATTCATTCGTATTGCATGCATCGAGGCTCGGCGCATCATTCAAATTGTATTGCTATTTCAATAATCTTTGAATACGTGTTTAATCGCATGTTATTTGAATTGCTTCATATGCCATATTAGTAGCCGAGCCTAGTAAATTGCATATTGCATGTGCTGCATTAGACACTTTGCATATATAGGAGTCATGCATATTTTTCTAACTCATATCTTCTTAGCTTGGAGTACTAGGTTTGTTTTTAATGCTTTAGCGTACTTGCATGAATGTGAATGTTTCCATGTCTAGCATGCTTGCCATGAGACTAAATGCTTATTTGATAAACTGCTTGAATGCTTGTGGATGAAAGCTTGTTGTTTGAATTGGAACGATTCAACAAATGTATGTTTTAAGCCCACTTTGTTGAGTGGCAAATTAGTTTTAAGCCCACTATGTTTGGTGGCAAATCCGCAAACTTTAAGCCCACTTGAGGTGGCAAATTCAAACCATTTTCGCAAAAACAAACATGAGTTGAATTGTTCTAAATTGAGCAAACTAGTCTATACTTGCTTGTGCGCATCACATAGTAAAGCTAGCCTAATAACCGGAACAAGAGCACATAATGTTTATAAAAAATCATATCATGATTAGTAGAGGTTGATCTTTAATCGGGCGAGTAGGGGTGCTCAATTCATGACCTTCCCCTCTCGTACCTAAGTTCCCTAGCTGAGGCAACTTTGGTGATGATGGACACGTGGCCTTTGGCATGAGTTATGGGTTTCCTAAATTTTTCCAAAAATAAAATATTTAGGTGGTGACTCTGTATCTAGCAAAGCAGTCCAATTTTGGCACTTTTTTATTCAAAATCAATTTTCCAAAATGATTTGTCGGATTTGGACTCTTTGGTGTTTATCAATTTCACATTGCACTTGTGAGATTAGATTCAGAACTGCAGGAGTCCGAATTGTAGGGCTTTTCTTTTCGACCTTCCAAAAGGGGGCGCAAAAAAAGGCGAGCTACAACATGCAATACAAGTAGATGCGAACATGGTGTATGCTGAACAAAACATGATGTCCTAATCTAACCATCATAAGTAGATAAATAAAAGGGAGAAAGACGTGGGGTTGGAAGACATACACATTATTACAACATTTGCACCCTCACGAAGGAGGGTCCGAATAAACTAACTAGTTAAGCTAAGCTAAGCTAAGCTAATTAATTAACTATTACAAAACAAAATGAAAAAATTAGCTAAGCTACTTGACTAATTATTAAAGACAAAATAAACTAACTATGCTAGCTAGTTATTTACAAAACCACAACTAATTTAACTATTCTAGGTAATTATTACAAATTAGAACTAACTAATTAATCACACAATTAATTAATTTACAAAATTCTAATTAGCTAACTAATTGATTACAACATGAATGCAACATGAAATAAAGTAATTAAATTAACCAATTAGCCCTGGGAAGCAAGGGATGCTCATGCGTACGCGCGGATTGCCACCCGAAAAGGCCACTGTTCTGCTGCTAGGAAGCCTCTGTTGCACAGTAGAACACTTGCACTATTTTTCCACCTCAAAACAACTTTTCATTCAAAAGGTTACTGCTAGATTTTGAACAGGTAGCGGGTCGGCTAGAAGTGATGGCCTGCCGTCCACCAATGATGGCTTGCCGGCAATAAAAAGTGGCCTGCCTTCCACTGTTGCATGGTTCTTCCTACTATAACAAAGAGCAAACAGAGCAAGCACATGGTATTCTCAAAGGTTGTTTGCACAACTCACCCCTCCTTATCATCAGACAACTCAAAGGAGGGATAAAACTTTATTCACAAACCATCAACGGATGCAATTTCATTGCATGATGGCTTGTGCACCAAAGTTTTTACGTTTAATGAATGCAACAAAACAAGAATCTCAAAACCACCTGCCTATCATGAATGATCAAGGGAAGTAGTTGACAATGAATCTTGAGTCGTTTACATCACTAATGAGTATGAAACGACTCAAGACTCAAAGGTTCAATTAATGTCCGATTGAACCCAAACAAGTTATTATCTTGCACCTTTTTTAGCCTCAATTTTCTTACTCCTTTTTAGATTACCTTCCATTCTTTAATCAATTAAGTCCAAAAGTGATGATTAAGTCCTCTAAAGGAGAGAAGTACCAAACTAAGAGTTGGCTTAAGGAATGAGAGAGATGTCATGCCATTGATAATGAACCCTTAAAAGGGATTAAACCATTAAGCATGACAACCTCAATCTCAAGTTTAAAAGAACAATAGGTTTGAAACAACTCTCAAAGCAAAGCAAAAGCCAAGAAATGAGGGAGGTTGTAGAAGTGATTAGAGGTGATCACAAGTACAGAAAGCCATAAATAAAAGCTATCAACTCAATAAGATGGTGTCTAATGCCTAAAACACCAAGCTTATAAGGACAATTACACTACAAGCATGCAAAACAAAGCTAAGACGTAATGAACAACCAAAAATAGTCCTAAATAAGTCCTAAAACGTGCTCGAATTCAAACAAAAATAACTAGAACAATAAGCTAAAACATGGAGCTTGCTAGGCTAGTAAACAAGACACAAGGAGTGGAGGCTAACCCCTCCAATTTTGGACTTCAAAACAACATTTTAGCCACTAAATAACTCTAAAAATCAGTGTTTAAAAGCTTAAAAAAAGATAGTGTAAAGGTGAAAAACACAAGGGCAAAGGCTAGAAGAACAAGGTGGAAAGAGAGGTGAACCACCCCTTCACCATTTGAGGCCTTAAATCACAAGTTTCAACCCAAAAATACAGAGTTTATATAACCTAAAAACTGTGGAAAAACAGTAGGAAAAGGAGTGATGAAAGCAAAAAGAGAAATAAAGCTTTATACCTCTTGAAGAGGAGATCACTTTCAAGTAATAATTCACCACAAACACACCCTCAAGAGCTCTAAGAAGGCTCAAAGATACCTCAGCTCAAAGATGGAGAGGTTTGGTTAAGAGTGTATAGGCAAAGGTGAAGAGTGTGTAGGCAAAGGTGAAGAAATTTGCAAGAGAGAGAGAGAGAGAGAGAATTGTAGAGAGAGGAAAAATTTTGCTCCGAAATTTTCTAACCTCTAAAGTAAGAGGACAGGTCCTCTATATATAAAGAAACATGAACCTCCCTCAGAAACATCCGTCTATACACGTGGGAGTAAATGCATGCATCTGTGCAAACAGCTGGCAAAAAATATATGCAAAACACATTTGTGGTCGGCAAGCCACATTTGTGGCCGATAGCCAAGATCAGTGGCCAGCAGCCAGTAGTGGTGGCCGGCAGGCCTCAAGGTCTTTCAAGCTTGAAAAGTTAGGGTTTTGGTCCAAAAATAAGGTAAGAGGTGTGTTGGGTTTGAAGGCTTAAAACTGTAGCATCCCGCTGAGGACTTTGAGCACTTGTCAAGCACATACATTCATCATTGGGTGTGCAAGTGGTGACGTCCAAGTCATAAGGGCAGTAAAAAATGGGATGTCTACAGTTGTCCCTCTTTGACAGAACTCGGAGTCATGAAATGATGTGAGTGAATGTCAAAGCCCACAGACGACCCATTTTGACAAGGCCGTAAGATTTGGACAAACAATCAAGACATAAATAAATGGTTGTGCTCGCAAGCTGCCTACGTATCCCTTTGCAAGGAATCAAACTAGCGTAGTTCTGGGGCAAGATGCAAATGATATGCAGAAAAACTTTGAAAACTCATGATAATGCACGATGATGGAATAAGGAATAACAGATGCGATAAGCTATAACAAGATAATAACATTTGAGTGAGCAACTTCAAGATTAAAACCAACACAGGTTCCATGCAAAAAGATCTAAAACGCACTCTAACCATACCAAAACACTAGATGAGGAAAGAAAACACCGCTCAGGGTCGCATTTCACGCGTTCCGAGATAAGACCAAAATTGCTAAGTGTCATGCTTCACGTGTCCCGAGATAGGAGAAAAATCGCTCGGGCTTGTGCTTCACGCGTCCAGAGATAAAACACACCCAAGGCCGCACGTCACGTGTCCTGAGATAGAAGAAAAACCACTTGGGCTCACACTTCACACGCCCAAGGACGGGCGTCACGCGTCTTGAGATAGACGAAAATCGCTCGGGCTCACGCTTCACGCGTCCCTAGATAAAACACGCCCAGGGCCGTGCGTCACGCATCTAGAGATAGAAGAAAAACCACTCGGGCTCACACTTCATGCATCCTGAGATAAAACATGCCTAGGGTCGCGCGTCATGCGTCCTGAGATAGAAGAAAACCACTCGAGCTTGTGCTTCACACGTCTCGAGATAAAACACGCCCAGGGTCGCGCGTCACGCGTCCTGAGATGCACAAAAATAGATGCAAAGAGGAATGAACGTGTGCGATAGATGCATAAAGTGAAGGTGCAGAAAATGAAAAAGTCAATTGAGTGAAAATGCATATTCCATGCAAGATAAACAACTGACGTATGATGTTAATTGAAGGCATGTTCTATGCAAGAATCAAAAGCATGTTCTATGCAAGAATCAAAAGCATGTTCTATGCAAAATTGACAGCATGTTCTATGCAAGAATCATAAATGATGCAAGACATACATACAACATACGTATATGTGAAATGCACATTTGATGCAATGGAAGAGAACAAAGACGTAATTTGACAAAACGAATAAAATGATATTTGGTGACAAACTCCGATTTACCTCTAGGAGGCATTGCAACATGCTCAAAAAGGATACAGCTCGTTCAAATTGGCAAATGGAGAACGTTTGCATGTCGAAACACAGTTGTAAGCTCCAAAAAAAAAAACCTTCCATACGCCACTCAGGAAACAGAAGCACAGAACAAAACCACGACACTACTAAGACCACCGGCCACCTGGGGAGGCTGCCGACTACCTGTCGGCCACCAAAAACCCTTGCCGGCCATCAATGTGGCCTGCCAGCCACCCGTGGCAGTTCAGAGCAATTTTGACTTTTCGCCCAGGGGTCTTTAAATATACATCAAGACTTCTCATTTCCTCACACCCACACATCTGAAATAGCTCTCCCTTTCTCTCTAGGTACTCCTTTTCTCTAGATCCATGCTTTATACACGCTTTCCAATGCCCCACTCAAACGTTTTTCGTAAAACTCTTTTGATTCTCAACATTTTGAACCGATCATATTTTGATTTCGTCATTTTTTCTTGGATTTTCACCACTCTAGGCTTGTTCCCATCGAGTTTCTCTCGGGTTTTGTGAACTTTCCCGAGTTTTGACTTTTTCTCCCATTTTCTCTCTCCTAGGGTTGACTTTTTCTGAGTTTTTCCTCTTTTCTTTGTTTTTCTTCATTTTCACCTACTTTTCATCCATTTTCTAGATTGCAGATGATATGCCTCATGACGAAGCTCCTCCTGAGGTTCCACCTGTGTTTCCACCTATAACCGAGGTAGAGGAGCCAGTAGTTGTTGGAATCGGTAGGGCAGCAGAGGACATCACACTTGATCTCGAGGAGGAGTTTGTTCTGGAGCCTGAGCTAGAGCCATTACCACTGAGGGTACGACCCTTTGATCCGGCTACATACCATCCTCACACACACATTTTGCCACTCGACGGCATCAGGCATTTTAGCGACTTCGCACGCAGCGTGCCAGAGGACCACCTATTGAGGGAGCCAGACTCCAATCTATCTTCCAACGCTACTGAGGTATGAACTCTGTTTCTTCCATTCCTGTCTTTCCTTTTAACTGCATCTCTTGCACTGCTTGTCATCTGACTTCTTTTTCATCACTACCTTTCATCTGATGCACTTTCATCTGATTCATCTTTTATCTGATGCACTTTCATCTGATTCACCTTTTCTCTGCCACAGGGAGACTCGTGCTTACAGAGGGTACAGAGCGACGATGGTGAGGGACTGGTATGATGAGTCCCTGTTGAGGTCCATGATATCGTTGATGAGGCTGGCTTTGACCTTTTCTGCTCTAGATTATCTCGCCTCATAGCCAGCCGAGCACTTCTTAGAGCATTGGTGGAGAGGTGGTGGAACACCACCAACTCCTTTCACCTCTCTACTGCTGGGGAGATGACGATGACTCCCTATGACTTCGCCATGCTCACAGACTTAGGAATAGCGGGTGATCTGATCCTTTTCGACACAGATATGGGAAAGTGGGAGGCCGCTTGGAGCCATCTGTTGGGAGCACGCCCACCCCTATACTGACCGGCCATGGTGAGATACAGTTGGTTCACTGAGTAGTTCCGTGAAAGCGAGCCGAAAACGCCGGAGGAGACGGAGTAGTATGCCTGAGGTTTCCTGATGTTTCTCTTTGGTACCACCTTGTTTTTGAACAGGTGGAACACCATAGAATTATACCTGCTGAGCACTTTGATGACCCTACCCTGGGTGTGATTCTACGACTGGAGCGGAGCTAGCCTCGCCACCCTCTACGGCTATATGAACTCTACCTCTCGGATGCGGGGAGAGTGAGTTGGAGGCTACTGGAGAGCCTGGGAGATATGTACCACACCTTTCTGAGTTTGCACTTTCTGTACCAATATCATTTCAAAACTATTGCTTTCTGTTTTGCACTTTCCGTATCATATCTGTTCATGCATCATGTTTTCTACTTTGCACCTTCTATATCATATCTATTCATGCATTGACACTATTGTCCTCTTATTGCAATTGTGGGTTTATGCCTACTTTCCAGCCCTAGCTCCGGAGCCTATGGAGGAGATCCCCCTTATGGTACCATATTTACGTCGATATGACGATCGGTGTCGGCTTGGAGTCGGAGTCGTGAGACCTTTGCCTTCTTCCGCCATTACTTCGATACAGTGGCCGCTGACGAGTTAACCCGAAACTCACAGTCATTTTTGCTTTACTACTGTTCTGATTCATACTTTGGCAACTGACGACGACTAACAATCTGTACATTTTGTTTACTAATCACATGGTAGCCCTGGGCTACGATGTCAGATTGTGTAAGAGACCAGTATGCTGGGGTCTGGGGCACATCTCGCTTCCGGATTTTGCTGGAGGGCCCATTTTGTCGGGCTTGGTTTCTGAGCGAGCAGTTCATACGCCAGACTGTGGGCTTGCCTGATCCAGTCGTTCTGATGCCATCCCCAGCGTTTATGCAGACAGCGGATAGCCTACTGGTTAATACGATCATACAGTTCATGGTAGGCCTAGACGCTAATTTCTTCAGAGGAGAGGGCGACGACACAGCATTCATTCAGACCCATCTTATGCCTCCTTTGATAGGCGTTCACACAGGCGAGGGAGCAGGAGCTCCTGTGGCGGGTGAGGTGCCTCGGGCGACCAGGGCCCATGCTAGAGAGGCTCCCCCTGTTGGGCAGACCACCCGTTGGCCGGAGCTTCCTATAGAGCTCACGTGTTGGCGGCCGACTGGGACAGCCTACCAGATTTTGATTGAGCCAGCAGAGGCAGGGCACGAGTATGTCAGAGTTTGAGGCACTTCGCAGGTATGGACCACACTTTACTTTTAAATTTGCACCCCACATTTCCATTTCAGATATGTTTATTCTAGACATTGATTGTCCAAATGCACTTGCAAGCACCTATAGAGTATACATCGAGCCTCCTTGAGCTAGTCGCTTCTCTGATGGGCATGGTGCAGAAAAGGGAGATGTTGCTTGGTTTCCATGGTATCTAGGTAATTTTCTTCAGTTTAGCATCTGATACATCGGTACTTCAACTATAGTCTTTCCCAAACTACACTCATACATCGCATTGGCACATTGTACTCATACACTATACTTATCCTGTATTCACACATGGTCTCTGATTTCTGTATGATGCTCATTCTGCATACCATGCCTGTATCTGATACACACATTGTAGCTGGTATATTGACAACTACTTTTCCAGATTCCATTTGTACCAAGGGCACTAGCAGCAGAAGCAGCAATACCAACACTGACAGTACCTCCTCCAGCAGCAGAGAGGAGAGGAAGATAGGCCCAAGCTCGTGGCCAAGATGTGAGCCGCGGTTAAGGCAGGGATAGGGGCACTCGAGGCTAGAGCAGTCCTGCAGAGCCCATTCTAAGCGATGATGATGCTGAGACTAATGACTCCGAGGAGACAGTGAGTCAACACTCTGAGTCATCCGAGAGTGGAGATGATGATGCTGGCTCGGGGTTTGAGAGCGGAGGTGATGCTAAGGCGGGCTCTGAGGCAGGGAGCGGAGATGATACCGACTTTGGTTCAGAGCCTGATTCTAATAACGGAGTTGATGGAGACAATGCCCTCGAGTCCCCTTCGAGGAAGAGGACGAAGAGGGGCTATCGAGCTTGAGATGACTGGCGCTGATGTTTTTGTACTTTTTGCTTAGCTTCTTTTAGTTTGGTAGCATTAGTACATGTATAGCTTCAGATAGGTTTTATTTTTGCTTTTGAAACGTGTACTCCTCTTTTGTAAAAATCATGATCGGAATAAAAACCTCATAGTTTTTATGAAATGTATTGTTATTTTTGCATCATGAGCACCTTATTTGCATGAAATGGACATGGAATTGAATTCGAAAATGAAAACTTGTATTGGCACAATGTTCTTAATCGGGTAATGAGCTGACTAACAACCAAAAAAAAATACAACTAGATAAACAAAGCAAAAACAACTCAAATAGAAATATAAACATTGGCTAAAACAAAAAGACTCAAAACAAGACCTCAAAAACACAAAGATTGAGACAAAACAGATGCTGCCAACACTGCTCGGCACACAGGTGGATGGCAAGCCAGAGAGGAGGGCTGCAAGCCAGAGGAGGAAGTTGTCGGCCACAAGTGTAAAAAAAATCTCCAGATTGTTGACAGCTGGCTTCCACTCATAGCCTTATCTTCTACAAAAGGTTCTCCTTCATGATTTCTTTTCCAAAACCTCATTTTTCTTGCACAAATGGAGCCATTTCTTGTCGAAAAGCTCACGGATTGGATAGCCACTTTGGACAGCACGAAAAAGGTAAATTTCTAAGGTTTTGGCATAAACGCCCTTTTTCTGTTGAGCTATACTCCACTTTGTTTTTCGTTCCTCCATGCCGCGGTTTGATGCTGGGACCCAATTACGTATCTCTTTTGCTTCGGAGCACAAGAAATATGCCCGGCACTTGAAGAATTTCAAGCACTAATGGAATCCCAGCGTGACAAGGAAATCGTGTCTCAGTCCTGTTTTGGCTATGCCCAAGCCTTGGGATGAATGTGTGGGGTCAATTTGCATAAAGCTTGATCTTTGGCCCATGACGAGGAGCTAGACATACCCAGCTTGATTCATCGATTTTCTAATATCAGTGATAGAGGTGACCTTCTCTGGTGGGGCTTTCGGCAATACGCCCTCTGTTTATGTATGCTTGCACACTACCTCCTTGCCCCTAGCTATGGCAGAGCCAACATCAAGCTGTTTGAGGTGGCATAATGCTTGAAAGAAGGTAAGAGTTGCATCGGTTGGTCTTAGCCGAGACACTGATGGGTTTAGATGCTTTTCAATGGTGAGAGACCACCAGATTTGCGAGGAGTCCACTACTGCTTCAGGTATTGTTTCCCACCTTTTTTGATATATGCCTCGCACATCACTCGGCATTCACACTCTGTTTTTCCCTCAAAAACCCTTTTCTTACTTTTCTCTCCATGCACATCTCTCTATTCTTTAATCTCTCTTATTTTTCATCCTTTCCCAGGTATGATTGATGAATAAGCTGAAGGTGGTGAGCCCTTGCCTTGAGTACTCAGCTCGAGCGTATTTCTTTCACCAACGGCTAGTGGACTTCCCTAATGAGGGTTGGTAGGGCAACTGGATGTGCCACAGGTCTGCTGCAGACATAGCTTGGCGTTGCCCTTGGCTTGACTTGGTTGAGATGAGTTATAGCATGGCCCGACAGCTGGGTATTGAGTTGATTAGCTTTACACATAGTGTGTTCTATTTCCCCTTTCGGTTCAAACGCCAATTTGGACATGAACAGATTTGCCCAGGAGAGGGGGTGGAATACCCGGCTCCAATTTTGTTTCGTGCTTCGTACTTGGCTCGGTATTTCACTGCTTGGAGGATGAGAGAGCTTCTGGCCCCTGCCTCTAGTTTCAGTTCTACTCTTTCTGACGAGTGCTTGGCTTGGCTCAAGGAAGAGGTGCAGGTTGGGCCAACTTTGGCAATAGAAGCTTCCGCAAGCACGAGCAGAGGGTGCAGGAGCACCTGACTCACCTATGCCCCTAGTTTATTGCTTTGACCTTCTTTTGCAAGTTTTTATGATGTAAAAGCAACTTTGACTTGTATCAGAGGGTTGGAGAATGTTTTTGTTGAAATCAATGGAATTAAAGTTGTGAGCACTAAAAATTTTCCTTTTGGTCCAAAAATGGTCTAAGTTGTAAAAGGTAAAATTTGAGAAAAATCAACTTTTATCAAAACTTTCCAAAACCGTTTTCGAAAAGGATCACCACCTAACACGCACAGAATCGATCCATGAGATGTACATCCCCAAATCAGAAAATCGTAACTGCCCCTGACTGCATACCACTACTGCTCTTGTAACTAGCTTTGCTTCCCAGAATAAAGATCACAACTGAACTCCTAGATAATGGATAGACAAAGATGACATGATCAGACACATGGACAGGATAGTTGAGCAGGAGATGATTATGGCCAGACTTCAGGATAAAGTTGCCTACATATCCCAAAGATGGGAATCAGGCCTTACGTAGTTCAGCTTGGGTTCACTCGAGTATTAACTCTCTTCTTTTGCGCTCTAACTTTTGCCAAGATCACCTTTTAGTGTTTTCAACCTTGTGAGCTTAGTTTTTCTTTATTTCCAAATTTTCATGCTCTAACTTTTGCCTAGGTCGCCCTTTTGGGTTTTCGGTCTAGCGAGCCTCTCAGGGATAGTATTTCTTTAACTTGTCTATGTTGATCGGCTGTGAGAACTCCAGGCCATCTAAGCCCATGAGAATAATCGCTCCACCCAACCAAATAGCTTTGTTGATGTAAGGACCAGTCTAATTAGGTCTAAACTTGCCCCTAGGGTCATGAATGGGAGCTCGGTTGTCTTTCAGCATCATGTTCCCTTCGTTGAGATTCCTGGACTTAACCTTCTTGTTAAAAAAAGAAAAAGAAATACGAGCCGTTATCTGAGATGATCTTATTCAGAACCCCATACCGGCAGATGATATTGTTTCGGATAAACTTGGCCACATACGACGTCTTAAGCACTGCATAGGACTGAGCTTCTAATCACTTCATGAAGTAGTCGATTGTTACCAAGATGTATTCATGCCTATTTGATCCCTTCGGTGAGACTGCACCAATAACATCAATGCCCTAGATTGAGAAAGGCCATGGCGAAGTCATGTTGTACAGCTTTGACAGCGGGATATTCATGCGATTGGCATAGACTTGACATTTGTGGCATCATCGTATAAAGCCAATACAATCCTCCTCCATAGTAGATCAATAATAGCCTTGTCTGAGAATCTTCCGGGCCAGCATCACTCCGTTCATATGTGCCCCGCACTCTCTCCCGTGGATGGCATCCATATGGCGCTTTGATTCCTCTTCTTCGACACACAACTTGTGCATTCCCAGATGACCCATTTTGTACAGTTTATCTCTACAGATGATGAACTAGATGGCCAGACGCCGTATAGCCCTTTTATCTTTGGCATTTCCCCCTGGTGGATATGTTTCCTTTTCCAAGAAGTTCCAGATATCGTAATACCAGGGTTTTTTATCGGGCACTTTATTGTCGGGCACTTCATCTATTGCGGCAATGGTCTCATAGGCCGGCGTGCACTTTTGTTCAATGATAATCGGACGCATCCGAACTCCAAGTGGAATGTCTAACACAGAAGACAGAGTTGCTAGTGCATTAGCGAACCAGTTGTTTTCCCTCAGGAGGTGTGTAAATTTTAGCTTTTCAAACCTTGGAATCAGCATATCCAGGGTCTGATGATAAACCTTCATTTTTTCTTCTTTTACTTGCCAGTCTCCCTTTGCTTGAGAAATAACCAAGTTCGAGTCCTTGATAACATCCAATCTTGTTGCCCTAGTTCCAGGGCAGCTTCCAAACCAGCAATACACGCTTCGTATTCTGCTTCGTTGTTGGACACTTTGAACCAGAGTTTGAAGGCTAAAGGCATATGGAAATCATCGGGTGCTATCAGCAATACATCGATCCCATAACTGTACTAATTAGATGCTCCGTCAAAGTACATTGTCCATATTTCCTCTTCGACATGCAGAATGTCCTTATCTGGGAACATGTATTCCACTGCCCCATCTCCTTCTACTGGGTGGTCTGCCAAGAATTCCGCCATAGCTCTCCCCTTGACTGACTTGCGGGTGACATATTTCAGATCAAATTCAGAGAGAAGAAGCAACCAACGAGCTAGCTTACCTGTAAGCGCTGGTTTCTCAAAGAGATATTTTATGGGATCTAATCTCGAAACCAACATTACAGAGTGAGCTAACAGGTAGTGCCTCAACTTCCTGATAGCCTATACCAAGGCTAAGCAAGCTTTCTCCAAGGGAGTATGGCGGGTCTCATAATCTAGCATCTTCTTGCTCAAGTAATAGATGGCTTTCTACATCCTATCTTCAGATTCCTGACCAAGCATGCACCCCATAGTTGAATATGTTACTGATAGATATAGAATCAAAGTGTTTCCCGGCTCGAAGGCGACAATACAGACGGATTCTGGAGGTATTGTTTCACTTGCTTGAAGGCGAACTAGCATCGGTCGTCCCATCAATGTTTTTTTTCTTTTCTTCAGGAGACCAAATAGTGGTTCACAATTCAAGGTTAATTTGGAAATAAACCGTCTTATGAATTGCACTTTACCCAGAAAGCCATGCATTTCCTTTTCAGTCCTTAGTGGTGGCATTTCTAAGATGGTCTTGATCTTGGAAGGATTGACTTCGATGCCCCTCTGTGTAATCAGAAAGCCCAGCATTTTCCCTGTTGTTACCCTGAGGTGCACTACTACAGATTCAACCTCAATCTGTATTCCCTAATCCGTTGGAAGAATTTTTTTAGTGCGGTGTAGTGGTCCTCTCGTTCTTTGGACTTGACAATCATGTCGTCCACGTACACCTCGACCTCTTTGTGGATCATGTCATGCAGAATGGTAGTTATATCCCTTTGATAGATAGCCCCTATACTTTTTAGCCCAAACGGCATAACTCGATAGCAATAGGTGCCCCACGGAATGGTGAATGTGGTATTCTCTCTATCTTCAGGTGCCATCAGAATCTGGTTGTACACAGAAAACCCATCCATAAATGAGAGCAATGCATGGCCCATAGTGAAGTCCAATAACTCATCTATGTGCGGCAGAGGAAAATCGCCCTTCAGATTGGTTCTGTTCAAATCCTTGAAGTCTACACACACCTGGATTCTGCCATCCTTTTTTGGCACTAGAATGATGTTGGCCAACCAAGTCGGATACTCAGATACTAACAAGAAACCCACCTTTATCTGCTTGGTGACCTCCTCATTGATTTTTAATGCCTAATCCGAGCAAATTCTGCGCAACTTCTGCTTAACTGGTTGGGCCTCGGGGTCAAAAGGGATCGATGCTGTAAAATCTCAGGATTGATTCCAGGCATGTCTTCGTAGGACCACTCGAAAACATCTTTGAAATCTTTTAACAAAGTGACTAAGTGCTTGCACTCTTCCAAAGACAACGTGGACCTGATCTGGACCAGACGCAGGTCCTTCTTAGTACCCACATTAATGGCAATGATTTCATCAGCACAGGGTTTAGCAAATCTCTTTAATCAAGTTTTTCAAAACCAGAGGAATTCCTTCTTCTTCGTTTTCATTAAAATTCTAAAAATCCTGGTCAATGCAATAAGCCAACGGCACAGAAAAGTACACAGAATTCGCAGAGTTCTCATTCAAAAGGCCCAGATCTTTGGTTACAGACTTAATAGAAAAGCTGAATGAAAACCTAGACAGGACTTTGGTATCTGGGTTACCACCCCCAGAAATACCAGACTCAGACCCAGAAGAATTGGAATCTGATCCCGACCCCACAAACTTAGGGGAATCAAATTCTAGCTCATCACCCGACTCAGAACTGGAAAAATAGTCATCCTCTAGTTGCCAGATAAGAGATGGTGCCTCTGATGCATCCAAAATGCTGTTGGTTGGGTTCACACATGGTTCCTTCCCGATCATGGAGATAGTAAGGTTATCCCCCAAGTTCTCTAGTCGACCACAGGATCTGTCAAGAGACAAACCAGTGCTTCCCCTGCTCTATGTTCGTTGTTATCTGAGTCACTTTCCATGCTCTGTTCAGCTTTGATGTTTGATTCAACCCTTTTCTCATCATCACTATCCTATAGCTGCAGGTCAAAAAAGATCTCGAACCCGGGGACACGTTGCTTCGTGGAATCGACCCAAGGCTTGGGAAAACTGCAAAAGGGTAAATCTTCTCCCTCTCGAACAAAACGGCCATTCAACGTCCCCCGGATTGGTCTATTGACAAGCTCATACCGTTTCTTGGCCTGCTTCGCTCTAGCTCTACCTTTCATCTCTTCCCTTTTCCTGATCCAGTCTTCTTTGGTGGGCATATAGCCCAGTCTAAAGGCATGTGGGTTGTGTGGCACATCTGTCAGTGTTGTAACGCCTTTCTTGCCACTTCTTCCAAGTCCCATTCCTGGCATATGTTGCAGTTTGTTCATAAAATAGATAGATTGGGCGCTGACATATATGCCCTCGTCTGCGGCGAGAATGGTCTGCACTACTCGGGCTTCAACTAGAGTGAAGCTCGAGAGGAATACATCCTTCTCGCCGTGGGTGATCTCTAGCACTGGTGTAGTTACCTCTGGCGACAGATGGATGGACGAATTCCCAAAAACCATTGCCACTCCTCTCCCATGAGGGTACTTCAACATTTGGTGGAGAGTAGAGGAGATAGCTTTCACATGGTGCAACCAGGGCCTCCTTAACAGCAAATTAAAGCTAGCTGGCACATCTACGACGTGGAACTCGACATCTTGCTCAGCTGGGCCCACCTAGACTCTGATTTGCATCGTGCCCATGACTTATCTACTCGTATTATCATATGCCCGAATTACTTGGGCTGTGGGAACAAAGTCCACTATTTTGAGGCCAATTGGATAGGCGGTGCGAGAAGGACATACATTGATGGCCGAACCGGTATCCACCAACACTACCAGTGCCCATTTCTAAATACACTCCACAGATATGTACAAAGGTTTGTTGTGAGCCGAGCCTTCTGGCGGCAATTCTTTGTTAGAGAAGGTCAGCGTTGGCCTGGCGCCACTTGGGAAAACCAATCCCACAAGCTGTTCAGAGGTAGTGTCAATGGATAATTTAGCCTTGTCCACTGCTGACAGTACTGCTTGTCGGTGTACCTGGGAGGCCATGAGAAGACCCCAGATTGAGATGTCGGCTTGGATTTTCTTAAGTTGTTTCAATATTGCCTCTTCTTCCTGCTGTTTCTCTTTTTGTTTCTCGACCTCTTTGTCTTTTCCAGATGCCTTAGTTTGATCTAAGTGTGGTGGCTTAAAATACCGCCCACTTCTTGTCATGTGATCTATTTCTTCAGCATACTAAGTGTCATTCGGAGCACAGTAACTCCAATCTTCATTGGTATGGGCCAAATGCAGGTCATCATCATCCCACCACTCACCCTCAATGGCTGACAAACAGTTATCTAGCTTTGCCTGAAGTATCCTTGTGGCTCAAATATCCCTCTCAGGGTGTTGGGTCATTATAGCTTTCCGGCTATCTTCAACCCTTTCTCGTTCAAACTGCTTCAGTGCAGCTTCCTGCTTTGTGTCCGTAGTGCTCGCAGTTGTAGCTCGGCTTTTTCGTGCCCCATTTCGGAAGCTCAAAAAGAAATCCCTACAGTTTGGACTCTTGCGGTTCTGAATCTAATCTCACAAGTGTAATGTGAAACTGATAAACACCAAAGAGTCCAAATCTGACAAATCGTTTTGAAAAATTGATTTTGAATCAAAAGTGCCAAAATTGGACTGCTTTGCCAGATACAGAGTCGCCACCTAAATATTTTATTTTGGGAATATCTAGGAAACCCATGACTCGTGCCAAAGGCCATGTGTCCGTCATCATCAAAGTTGTCTCAGCTCGGGAACTTGGGTATGAGAGGGGAAGGTCATGAATTGAGCACCCCCGCTCGCCCGATCAAAGATCGACCTCTACTAATCATTATATAATTTTTATCAACATTATGTGCTCTTATTCTGGTTATTAAGCTAGTTTTACTATGTGATGTGCACAAACAAATATAGACTAGTTTGCCTAAATTGGAACAATTCAATTCATGTTTGTTTGTGAAAATGGTTTGAATTTGCCACCCCAAGTGGGCTTAAAACTGATTTGCCACTCAACAAAGTGGGCTTAAAACGCACATTCGTTTGAATCGTTCCAATTCAATCAACAAGCCTTCATCAACAGGCATTCAAGTAGTTTAGCAAGTAAACATTTAGCCTCATGGCAAGCATGCTAGACATGGCAACATTCACATTCATGTAAATATGTTAAAGCATTAAAAACTCACCTAGTACTCCAAGCTAAGAAAACATGAGTTAGAAAAATAGGCATGCTTCCTAACTATACAAAGTGTCTAATGCAGCACATGCAATATGCAATTACTAGGCTCAGCTACTAATATGGCATATGAATTAATTCAAGACATGCGGTCTAAGCACGTATTCAAAGAATTACTGAAACAACAATACAGTTTGAATGATGCGCCAAGCCTCGGTGCATGCATGACAAAATGAATGGATGCAAGCATAAGGTATGCTAATTGAAATATGTCCCTAATCTAACCATCAAAAGCAATTAAGTAAAAGGAAGAAAGACGTAGGGTTGGAAGGCATGCACATTATTACATTTTGCTCTCATGAAGGAGAGTCCGAATGAATAAAAGCTAACTAGCTAGCAACTAATTAGGGCTAAGCTAATTAAGCTAATCTAATTAAGCTAATTTATTACAAACCAAATAAAAAGCTAAACTAATTAACTAATTATTACAACACTTTTAATTTAACTAACAAGTAAGCTAACTAATTAAATTATAACACAAATGTAAGTAACTAAGCAATTAATATTTCTAACTAGGCTACCACTACTCCGCCTCGGGAAATGGAAGATGCACATGCTTGGTTTCCGTCTGAAAAGACCTCCGTTTTGCTCTTGAAAGCCTTTGTTTGCAGAGTTGAACATTTCCAGAACCTTTTTTGCTCCACCTTACCAAAATTCTACTGAGGTTTACATCAGTGGCCAGCTAGCCATGCATGAATGCTGCCGACCATCTGCCGGCCAAAAAGGTGGTATGTCGGCTATCTATAGTGCACTACCGGCCATGGATGGTGGCCTGCCAGCCACTGATGCACTGGATCACCATACTGCAATAGAGTACAAATAGAGCAAAAAAAAGGTTTTTCCAAGGATTGTTTGCACAATTCACCTCTCATTTTCATGGGCAAATCCAAGGGTTGTGAACTTAAACCACAAACCACCAATCTAAGCAATTTCATTGCATGATGGCTTGTGCTTCAAGGTGTGCAAGCTCAATGAATGAAAAACAAGACACTCAAGAACCATCACCCTATCATGCATGATCAAGGGCAATGGAGACCTAGGAAACTTAAGACATTTCATCACTTTAAGTATGAAATGCTCCAATTTTCCTTATGTTCAATTAATGCCGGATTGAACACATAACACACAAGTTATTATCTTGCTCAATTTTAGCCCCAAGTTGTTAGTTACTCATTTTAACTTACCAACCATTACTTAGTCAATTAAGTCCAAAAGGTGAGTTAGAGTCCTCTAATGGAAAGAAGGCTCAAAACACAAGTTGCTTTGGGTATGAAAGAAATCTCATACCGTTGGTAATGAACCCCTAAAGGGATTAAACCATTAAGTACGAAACCTCAATTCCACACTTAGGCACACAAGTGACTTGAAGCAACTTTCAAAGCAAAAAGAAAAACCAAGAAAGAAGGGAGGTTGCAGAGGTGATTAGTGCTAAAATGAAGTGCAAAACAAGACCCAAGCATGCAATCAACTCAAACAAGAGGTGCCTAATGGCCTAAAACACCAAACTTATGAGGACTATTACATTACAACCATGCAAAGCAAGACTCAATTGACCCAAACAGCCCAAAATAGAGCTAAAGCAGTTTAAAATAGAGGCAAAAACATGCTGGAACAAAGCTATAAAAAGCTAGAAAATCATGCTAACACATAGAACTAACTAGGCTAGCAAACAAGACACAAGGAGGGGAGGCTAACCCCTCCAATTTTGGACTTCAAAACATGTTTTTTGCCACTGAAAATACTCTGAAAATCAGTGTTTAAAGGCCTAAAAAAAGATGGTTTAAATATGGGAAACACAAGTTGAAAAGCCTTACAAACAAGGTACAAAGAAGGGTGAACCACCCCTACCTTAAAATGACTTCAAACCAAAAATTTCAACCAATTTTGACAGAATTTTTATAGCCCCAAAACAGCCCAAAAACAGTGGGAAAAGATGGAGAAACAAGTATACTAAAACAAGTTACAAGACAAGTATTATACCTCTTGAAGCCAAGCACAACTTTAGGCACAAAAGCAAGCCAAAACCACCTTCAAGAGCTCCAATAAGACCTCAAGGGACCGCAGCTCAAAGGTGATCAAATTTGGTTAAGGGTTGATATGCAAAAATGTAGTATAAGTAGGCAAAAATGTAGAGAAATGCAAGAGAGAGAGAGAGAAGATTTTGAGTTTGAAATCTTTCAACCTTAAAACATGAGAAAGGGACTCTTTATATATAGAAAACATGAATTCTATACAAGGAGATTGAGCCCTCCACATGTGGACAGATGCAAGCATCTGTGCAAATAGCTGACACAAAATATCTACAGAAAACAACATTGGTGGCTGGCCGGCCATCAGTGATGGCCGGCAAGGCACATCAATGGCTGACAGACTAGAAGCACTGGCTAGCAGCCTTCATACATGGCCGGCAGGCCACCAGAGATTGCAGGATGGAAAGACCAAGGCATGGTCCAAAAATGAGACAAAATGGATGCAGGGTTTGAAAGGCTTAAACCTGTGGCATTCTGCTGAGGACTTTGAGCGCTCGGTGAGCAAACAGACTCGTCATCAGATGCACCTGCAAGAACATCCAAGTCTTGAAGGGCCATCAAAAATGGGGTGTCTACAACGGTACCTAATTCCTGAGCTGAATTTTCCATGCCAACGTTCTCCGGTAGCTTTTCTTTCTTATCGGCCCATCCGGCCACTATAGCAATCCCTGCTTCCTTTCCCTCCGGTTTCATTTCAGTTCCTTCCTCCTTATCCAGCTCATCACTCAGCCATCCAGAGTTGTCAATTGATCTATTCAAGTCAAACTAGCCAATCTACACATCCCCCTGATCCTGCTCATCGAAAAACTGCAGGTTCTCTAAATCTTCTTCGAGATTTACTAAATCATCCAGCCCTTGGCTTGGGCTGTCTTCTCTAACTGCATTAACCTCTACCGAAGTCGACAATACCACTTTAGGCTTGACGTGATTAGTCGGCACAATGTAACAGCTTGGATCATACACCCCATCAGAGTCCTCAGAACACTCTGGCAACGGACTAGTACCCTCCTTCAAGGTCGATCTCCCTTCTTCTGCAACTGTCACCACCACATGCTTAGGTTGAAGTGCGGAGTGTCCATCATGCACAGATCTGTGCTTTCGGGAATGTACACCGTCTATTTTGGTAGGTGGGAAAGGGTAATATATACGCTGGGGTCATAGGGGGTGGCCAGCGTATGGATCATGTTAAGATTTTGAGGTGGGGGAACTTAATTATGGGCCGAGAGTGGGTTTGTGGTTATGTTGGGCTTTTGAGGTGGAGCGATCACCTTGTTGTCAATGAGATCTTGAATCTCATGATGCAGTCGGAAGCATTGATCGGTATCATGACCATGCTGCTAGTGGAACGCACAGTATTTTGCAACGTTGTGTTTGGGTGCGAGAGGATCTGGCAATGGGCGAGGTTCTAATGGCTTGAGGTGCCCTTTCTTGACTAGCACTTTCATGGCTTGAGACAGGGTCATGTAGAGTTGGGTGAAGGTTCTCTGGGATTAGGTAGGGTTGGCCGAGATTTGTGGAGCTGTGTTGGTAAAGGGATTGGCAATCTTGGTTGTGGTGTTGACAACGCTCACATCTGACGGCGTCGCAACTATGCTACCACTGGTGGTAGCATTGGAACTGTGCACAAAAGGCCTTTTTGCCAACTCCTTCTCATCTATAATCTGCCTTTACTTCATGGTGTCTTCGATTTGCACTCCCATTTCATGGAGTTTTATAAATGTGAACAGAGGTAGGACAATCATTTTCTGTAACAACTTTCCGTGCAGATTGCGGACAACCATTTTGATCTTATCCTTTTCAGAAGGCCTTGTGGTCATCATTAAAGCTTTATCCCTCCATCGTGTTACAAATTCAGAGAAGCCCTCATTTGACTCTTGGCGTGTTGTTTCGAGATCACAAGTTGTTACCTTGATTTGCGTGTTATATGAGTACTGAGCAATAAAGCCCTCAACCATTTCCTTCCAATTTTGCTTGACAGAATCCTTCAACTTCGCAAACCAAATAGCCACTATACCAGACATGGCACGGCCAAAGAGAGACAGCTTCTGTAATTTGGTCAGGCCCATCGGCTACAAGATGTTCGAAAACAGCCGTAGATGAACCATAGGATCTCTAGAGCCGTCGAATCGACCGATGTATGACATGTTGAACCGATCTGGCAATGTTACTGTAGAATCGATATACCTATACTCTATGTCTGAGATAGAGTTAACACCTTGTGCTCTCTTGAATAACTTCTCCAGCTTATTAACCTTAAGCGCTGTCGGGTCCACCTCAAACTCAAACAGAGCCTTAGTCTAATAAGCCTGGTCTTTCGATGCTAGTACTGGAATTGAGTCTGCCTGATGGCCTTGGTTTTCTTGGATGTTGGCAGTCTATATGATAGCTTCAGGTACCGGGATAGCTGTAGGAGGTGCATGGGATACAGAGGCCACAGCCAGCTGGGGTTGCTAATGTTGTAGTCAGGTTATGACCTCGGCCTGACGGACCTCATCTTGTTGTAGGATCTCAACTGTCTGTTGCAGATGATGTATCAATTCTTCTATACTGACTAAAGGGTACTGTGTCATCAGAATAGGCGAGTGATCTCGTGTTGGACTAGAAGTAGAAGACTGTCCTTGATCTTGACTGGATACCGGTGAATTGAGGGGTGACTGCTGTAAAAACTGAACCGGTGAATTCTGCCTGATTCTCCTCCATCTCGTAACCGGTGGGAGTGAGGTAAACACGGGTTGTCCCCGAACAAGATCCCAGCTTTGTAAAGCCTTCTGACTCAGGTCCAGAGTACTTGGGGGATATCTGAACTGTCTAAAGCTATGGTGTTAAACCACCTAGCAAAGAGAAATAAAGCAAAAGGAAAGTAGTAATCAGAAATCGCACAACACCTCAGCTAATGATGTTACCAACAGATGTAATCAAAGCTGTAGGACTGTACTCAACACTGAATTCCGCCCCCAAAACAGATACCATTGTACAACTGATATGCACGTTCCTGAACAGTTTCACTATAAAGCACATACTAGTTAAAGAGAGCTAAAACACCCCTATGAGGGGGTAGGGTTACCCTGTCCTAATTTCGTCAGGAACTAGGGTTCACTATTCAAACAAAGCAGTTTCATGCAATCTTGTATTCGAGTTAGCATCCTATCCTAGTTTGGAACAGTCTCTATGGCTTCATTATATGCAACTAGGCCAAATGGTGAAGAGGGGTACCTCAGCAAGACTACCTAATATACCCCTCACACTTAACACTGAGAAATGAAAGGAGGATCAAACGGTACAGCGGTAGTCCAAATCCAAGGGTTGTGTTCCCATCATGGTAGAGCCCACAACCGGTTAGCCTTTTGGCAAGCTTTTGGGCAAGCCTTTGGCAAATCGTCCAGGAATAGCAGATGGCAAACACAGTGACTTAAGCGCACCAATGCAAATGCAATGCAAAGAAACATATAAGTGCAGATAAAAATTCACATCATGAATTCCGAGTCAAGTTCTCTAAAGTCCCAGCAGAGTTGCTAGAAACTGTAGCTCAACTTTTTGTGCCCCCTTTCGGAAGACGAATAAGCCCTATAGTATTGGACTCCCACGATTCTGAATCTGATCTCACAAGTGCAATGTGAAATAGATAAACACCAAAGAGTCTAAATCCAGCAGACCTTTTGAAAAATTGATTTTGAATCAAAATGCCAAAAATGGACTCTTTTGCCAGATACAGAGTCGCCACCTAAATATTTTTTGGGCAAACTTAGGAAACCCAAGACTCATGCCAAAGGCCACAGGTCCATTATCACCAAAGTTGTCTCAGCTCGGGAACTTAGGTACGAAAGGGGAAGGTCATGAATTGAGCACCCATGCTTGCCCGATCAAAGATCAGCCTCTACTATTTATTATGTGATTTTTATTTACATTATATGCTCTTGTTCCAATTATTAGCTATATTACTATGTGATGCGCACACAAGTATAGACTAATTTGCAAAAATTGAAACATTTTGATTTCATGTTTGTTTTTTGAAAAAGAGTTTGAATTTGCCACTTGAAAAAGTGGGTTTAAAGATTCATTGATCTAATCATTCCTATTTGAGCAACTAGCCTTCATCCACAGGCATTCAAGCAGTTTATCAATTAAGCAATTAGCCTCATGAAAAGCATGCTAAACATGGAAACAATCACATTCATGCGATATGCTAAAGCACTAAAGGCTCACCTAGTACTCCAAGCCAAAATAAACAAAAGAGTTAGAAAATGCATGATCCTAACTATGCAAAATGACTAATGCAACGCATGTGATATGCAATTACTGGGCCTAGCTACTAATATGACATATGAATCAATTTGATAGCATGCGGTCTAAGCACGCATTCAAAGAAGTATTTAAACTAACAATGCAAGTTAGAATGATGCACCGAGCCTCGATGCATGCAGTACAAGTGGATACGAACATGGAGTATGCTGATCAAAACATGATGCCCTAATTTAACCATCATAAGCAGATAAATAAAAGGGAGAAAGACGTGGGGTTGGAAGACATACATATTATTACAACATTTACGCCCTCACGAAGGAGAGTCGGAATAAACTAACTAGCTAAGCTAAGCTAATTAATTAACTATTACAAAATGAAATGAATGAATTAGTTAAGCTACTTGACTAATTATTATAAGACAAAATAAACTAACTATGCTAGCTAGTTATTTACAAAACCACAACTATGCTAACTAGTTATTTACAAAACCACAACTAATTTAACTATTCTAGCTAATTATTACAAATTGGAACTAACTAATTAATTACACAATTAATTAATTTACAAAATTCTAATTAGCTAACTAATTGATTAAAATATGAATACCACATGAAATAAAGTAATTAAATTAACCAATTAGCCTCGGGAAACGAGGGATGCTCATGCGTGCGCGCGGATTGTCACTCGAAAAGGCCACTATTCTGCTACCAGGAAGCCTCTGTTGCACAATAGAACACTTGCACTGTTTTTCTACCTCAAAATAACTCTGTTTCATTTCAAAAGGCTACTACTGGATTTTGAATAGGTGGCCGGCCAGCCAGAAGTGATGGCCTGCTGTCCACCAATGATGGCCTGCCGACCATAAAAAGTGGCTTGCCGACCACTGCTGCATGGTTCTTCCTGCTGCAACGGAGAGCAAATAGAGCAAGTACAGGGTATTCTCAAAGGTTGTTTGCACAACTCACCCCTCCTTATCATCAAACAGCTCAAAGGCGGGATAAAACTTGATTCAAAAACCATCAATGGATACAATTTCATTGCATGATAGCTTGTACACCAAAGTGTGCAAGTTCAATGAATACAACAAAACAAGACTCTCAAAACCACCTCCCTATCATGAATGATCAAGGGAAGTAGTTGACAATGAATCTTGAGCCGTTTATCTCACTAATGAGTATGAAACGACTCAAGACTCAAGGGTTCAATTAACGTCCAATTGAACCCAAACAAGTTATTATCTTGCACCTTTTTTAGCCTCAATTTTGTTACTCATTTTTAGATTACCTTTCATTCTTTAATCAATTATGTCCAAAAGTGATGATTAAGTCCTCTAAAGGAGAGAAGTACCAAACCAAGAGTTGGCTTAAGGCATGAGAGAGATGTCATGCCGTTGATAATGAACCTCTAAAATGGATTAAACCATTAAGCATGACAGACTCAATCTCAAGCTTAAAAGAACAATAGGTTTGAAACAACTCTCAAAGCAAAGCAAAATCCAAGAAAGGAGGGAGGTTGCAGAAGTGATTAGAGGTGATTACATGTATGAAAAGCCATAAATAAATGCTATCAACTCAAATAAGATGGTGTCTAATGCCTAAAACACCAGGCTCATGAGGACAATTACACTACAAGCATGCAAAACAAAGCTCAAATGTAATGAACAACCAAAAAAGTCCTAAAATAATCCTAAATAAGTCCTAAAACATGCTAGAATTTAGACAAAAATAGCTAGAACAATAAGTTAAAACATGGAGCTTGTTAGGCTAGCAAACAAGACACAAGGAGGGGAGGCTAACCCCTTCAATTTTGGACTTCCAAAAAACATTTTAGCCATTGAAATAACTCTGAAAATTAGTGTTTAAAAGCTCAAAAAAAGATAGTGTAAAGGTAGGAAACACAAGGGCAAAGGCTAGAAGAACAAGATGGAAAGAGAGGTGAACCACCCCTCCACCCTTTAAGGCCTTAAACCACAAGTTTCAACCCAAAAATATAAAGTTTATGCAGCCCAAAAATAGTGGGAAAATAGTAGGAAAAATAGTGATGAAAGCAAAAAGAGAAGCAAAGTTTATACATCTTGAAGAGATCACTTTCAAGCAATAATTCAACACAAACACACCCTCAAGAGCTCAAAGAAGGCTCAAAGATACCTCAACTCAAAGATGGAGAGGTTTAGTTAAGAGTGTATAGGCAAAGGTGAAGAGTGTGTAGGCAAAGGTGAAGAAATTTGCAAGAGAGAGAGAGAATTGTAGAGAGACAGGAAAAATTTTGCTCCAAAATTTTCTAACCTCTAAAGCAGGAGGGGAGGTCCTTTATATATAGAGAAACATAAACCTTCCTTAGAAACATCCATCCATACACGTGGGAGCAGATGCATGCATCTATGCAAACAGCTGGCACAGTTGGCAAAATATGTCTATAAAACACACTTGTAGCTAGCAGCCAATAGTGGTGGTCGGTAGGCCACAAGGTTTTTCAAGCTTAAAAAGTTAGGGTTTTGGTCTACAAATAAGGGAAGAGGTGTGTAGGGTTTGAAGGCTCAAAGCTGTGGCATCCCGCTGAGGACTTCGAGCACTTGTCAAGCATATACATTCATCATTGGGTGTGCAAGTGGTGACGTCCAAGTTGTAAGGGTGGTAAAAAATGGAGTGTCTACACTTACTAGTATGGCCGATTGCACCGCCAGAGCAATCGAGATGACATCTGGTTCGGCACGAAAAGTTGCCCTGTCTGCTAGAAGTGAGAGAGCTGAAGCCACACTAAGGGCCACGGCCGGATCTTTGATGGCTGACCCGCTAGCTAGAACTGGCGCATTCTTCATTTGTGGTTGAATGATGAATTGCTCGGATAAACTATTCGTGACGGGTGGCGTCTCTATCCTAGGCCGTTTATTGATCAGTACCTCAGATGGGTCGACCTCTATCTCGGCAAGTCACTTCTGCTCTTGAAGATCGAGTTCAATAACTTCTGTTTACCACTCAAGAGCCAATTCAGCAACAATTGCTTAGCGAGCCATCTCTTCTAGAAGAACCTCGCATGTTGGAGTTACTTGGCTCCCTCCAGAACCGCCGCTTTGTCACCTGGCCGCCATCCGTTCGGTATTCCATCTTCTGGCGAGTTGGGCGAGAGATTTTACTCCCATCTCTTCGACTTCTGATTCGGCCCCTGGAAGATCATCCAAATCAGTGAAAATATCATCATCATGAATGGATAAGTTTACTCGGCCAGAAGTAGAAGCGTTGTCACTATGGTCAGGGCTGATGTGCTCAAATGCCAAGTCAATCTCCCTGTTCAACTCCTGGTCCTCCGTACGGGCTTCTGATGGCACGTCTTCATCGACTTGTTCGCCGGTGTTAGCGTCAGAACCCTCAGCACCAATATCCCTTAGGCTTTTATAACTAGGGAATATGAGAGCAGTAAGTTGCTCTTCACCTCTCGGCACGAGGATATTATTTGCGGCTGAGAAAGTGGAGTAGGTAGGATCGTACTTCAGCAAGACATGGGCCACTCGCCCTTGACCTTGAAAGTTTGCACAGCCTTTGTATTTGAGAGTTGTCTTCACTTATTCAAGGACAGTTTCGTCCACCGATGTTAATGTTCTTTTTAAGTCGTTCCCTGCAAGACAGAATGAATTCAACATCTAATAGTTAAGCTGAATAAATTGTTTATGCAAAACATAACATTTATAGTCGGCCACCTGGCTCACCTTTTTGCCTTGGCACTGGGTCTTGGCGATCTTCTCCTTCGCCGAATTCCCAATTACCTCAGACGGTAACCATAATGTCGTCAACCCTTTTGCTAGAGCTGGTGAGCATAGTCACCAAGTGGTGATCAATGTCTTTGGCGCTCAGAAAGTAGCAGCCCTGCCGACCACTTGATTTCGCCATGACGTAGCAATGCCGAATAGCTGGGATCCTTAGGTTAAGACCTAATCAGTGGTTCAATTCTACTATACCCATGATTATTCGGTAGAAATTCATGTTAGGTTGGAAGGGAATTAGCCTCCAATAACGTAGGACAGTCCTTAGGAAAGGGTGAAGGAAGAATCGAACTCCACCCTCAGTGATTGCTAAGAGTAGGAAATTAATCACGTTCATGTCAGCCCTCTCTATATTCACCACATTGTCTACGACAAGGGATAGGTGGACATCGTCTGGGATTGAAAAGTGACAACGAAAGGCTGTAACTCGATCCTCTGAGAGGAGAGCTTTCAAGTGCCTCGCCATGCGAGACAGAATGAAAACAAAGTGAAACAAAGCAAAAACACACAGGGAACTGGAATGAAGAATAGAACGAGAAGAGAAAGGGGGACTCATAGGTTGAGGACAAAGATGAACAGTAGGAAGTGGGGTTGCAGGGGTCTCGAAGGAGGTTGGAATGAAGAATGCTCAAAGGATGGCCTTTAGTTTCAAGAGTATACGGATGTACATATTTCAAATCGCATTAAATGAATGTCAAATACGAAGGGGCAGGAAACTATAATGATTAACGCATCTGCATTGACGAATCAGTACGAAAAGGAGTGCAATCGTCGTATTTCTAACTTTTGAGGATTTTGTCTGATATGCTAGCCGAGAAACCAAACACGCCAAATGAGTATGTTATTCAAATATTTGGGAGGCAATTGTGGGAGCCGAATTGATGTGACTTCGTCCAGGTACTCAGGAGTGTCGAGAAGACTTGTGAGGTTAACTCGGCATTGCCGGACCCATTTGAACAAGGCCGAGTCTGAGCAGAACCTATCTCATAGGCCAAGTATGCCGTAAATCCTATGACATATCTGGGGGCCTGGATGTGATGGGGAAAGGCCATAATGCGAAAGTGGTGGAGAGCACTATAAAAAGGACGAGTACCATCCAAAGTGAGGCATGTGAAAACAAAAAAAGAACTTGAAATAGAAGTAAAACTTGAGAGGATACTGACTCAACCATCAAAGTGCTAATTCCGGCACCTCCGACCAGAGTGTTCATTCCTTTTTCAAGTAGCAACCAGAGGATCAAGAGCGTTTACCTGGAACTAAGAGTATTCCTAAAAACCCATTTCACCACACCTACATATATATAAGGGAAATGGGTGAGCTAAAAACTCAGTGAATGATATAAGTAATAAAGGTTTGAATGAATGATATCCGAGATTTTGCCAAAACCATACATATCATAACTTGTAACAAAATAAGGGATGAACCAAGCCCTTCAATCAAAGTCTTTCAGAGCTTCAAGGGATGTTTACTAAAATCAACATAATACAAGGGATGACATTCATTGACAAAACAAGGGAATAACTGACCCAGAATCAATTAGACAAGCCCACCCGTCGGTGGCAAGGGAGATATCTCAAACAAGGGTACTGGTTGTATTAAAGTTCCCTATCACATAAGGACCTTTCAAGAATGTCATCAAAACAAACATAATACTTGATACAAAAACTAAGGGATAATCTTTCATGCTTGATCAAATACTTTCCCAAAACAAAGAAAAGTTTTTATCAAAACTTTATAACATAACTTTATTAAAAATACCACTCATAATAGCTCTTTGGATGTAGGGATTAAGGCAAGGATCCAAGACCTACAAGTACATAGCAATTCTATTGAATGCATTTCAAGAAGACAAGAAGGAATGCTCAAAAATGGTTATGCAATGCATTCTCAAACAAGTTTCAAATGTGTAAAATAGATCCTGGCATTTCTTTCCAAAACCAAGTCAAGACAAAGCAAAACATGTGCTGGGAGTTAAATTAATGTTTTTTCTTCTTGGAAAAACATGCTGGGTACAAACCAAGTCTCGGAATGGATGCACAAAGATAAGTTGGGCCAAAACGGCTTAGCTGGGTGAACTCAGGAGGCCTTGGCCGAGGTGTGGTTTCCTTGACCTAGGTGTGCATGCAAGATAGACTAAGATTCAAGTGGTCGTGCAAAGGGTGAGATACAATGCTTAGCCTAGGTGTGAGGTCTGGAAATCTGGGTTTCCTCTTGAAGAATATGAAGCACATGAACATGAAGAACATAAATGCTAAAATCATAACTTCTTATTCAAAATCTAAGATTTCATGATATGAGTTCAAAAACATGGACCTGGGTACCTATACTTGAAGATTTCAGTAAAACAAACACAAAAACATAGAACTTGATACAAACTTTTGGATCAAAACAAAGCTTTTCTTTAAGAACTAAATAACATCACTTTTCTTTCAAAACAAAACTTTAAATCAATGCATGGCTCATGAATCATACTAGATCATGCAATGTGATCAGATTAACATAAAGGATAACAAGAGTAGATCAAGAATCTAACCTCAAAACATGAATCCAATGGTTCAAGATACGAAAATCAAGCTTGGAAATCTAGTTCTCACTCTAAGAACTCCTTTTTCCCCTTCCTAGAGCTTCTCTCTCTACGAGGCAAGGATATGGCAAATGATATGGGTTCTCCACTGCTAATTGACTTAAACCACTACTAGGACATGTGGCATCATCTGGTCAAATCTCCTAAAAAAGTGCCAAAATGAAAAGACAAGAATGGGTCAAAGTGTGTGTAACAAGTAAGGTGGCATGGGCATTCTGACAAGGCAATGATCCTGGATCACAACAAAGCTTCGGACAAGAAAGGTTTCCTGGATCTCGGTTATGAATGATAACATTTGGCCTAGATGTGCCATACCTCAGCCTAGATGTGTCACACCTCGGCCTACATTGTACAAGCCAAGGGACAAGATTGCTAGGTACTGGTTAAGGTCTTGGCCTAGGTGATGCACACCTCAGCCTAGATGATGCACATCTCGACCAAGATGCTAGGGTGAAAGTGGAGGTCAACCAAGGTGGTTCCAAGGTGATCTTAGGTGTAGACGCTCAACCGCCTAGGTGTAAGAGGTTCCAAGGTGTCACCTAGGTGTGAGACAACAAAGATGGATAGCCTAGGTTTAACACTCAAAGCAAGGAACAAAATATGCATATAACACTTAGGCAAAACATAATAGCACAAAACCAGACAGGAACCTTTACTTAGTGTAGACACCCCATTTTTGACCGTCCTCAAGACTTGGACGTCACCGCTTGAACACTCAGTGATTACCCATGTGTGTGTTTGTTTGGAGTTCTCGGAGTTCTCGGCTACGCGCCCTGCCTCAGGACCTCCGAACTTGACCGTTTTGTGTCTGGTTTTGCACCAAACACTTGTGTTTTGCCTTGGAGGGACAGGGAATGCCTTTTCCGGCATCCCCACACACCACCGGCAGTGGCTAGAGGCCACCGGCTGGTTGTTGTTTCCACCGGCACTATATTGTGCCGGTCGGCACTCTTTTTGGCAAAATGACCATTTTGCCCTGCCGACCACTTTACAGCTGTGTTTGGAGATATTTTTAGACAGCTTTGTACCACTTTCTTCCCCTCCATACACGTGTATGGAGGGATGAACCCCTTGTTTGCTTGGTTGCTAAGCTTACAAGATTGCCTCCTCTATAAGAGGAGGCCTTGTCTTCTTGGCTTAAGGGTTAGCCACTTTGAGAGACTAAAAAACCAGAGCTCACATACCTCTCTCTCTCTCTATATTTACCATCTCTCATCCTTGTGTGTGTGTGTTCTAAGCCTAAAAGGTGTGTTTTACCATACTTTTGCACCATTACACACACCATTACACCTTAGCTCGAGATTGAGAGACTTGGGAGGTTGTTTGTTGAAGTTTTGGACTGACTTTGATCACTAGAGAGTGGCTGGACCACCTGTTCTTCAAGGGATCTTCAAGGGTAAACTCTTTACTTTAGTTTCCCCATTCTTGCAACTAGTTTCTACCCCTCTTGCTTTGTGATTTAAGCTTTGTGCATAACATAAAAAAATCTTTTTTTTACTTGCTCAAGAACATTCATTAAGGTCACTTTTTGGTTTGAGTGAAAACTCACCTCCTTAGGCCTTGTTTTGGTTCTTTTAGTGTCTTTTCTTGAAGCTTTGCTTACTTGGTGTTTTTGGTCTTCTCACCACTGAAAACCAGTAGGTTTTCAGTGGTGAGGAAGGTATTTCTAGTCATAAATAGGGGAGGGACACCCCTCTCCCCTTGTCCTTTGCTTGCCTTTGTGTTTGGCCTAAAGGGTAACATGTATACTTGGTTTGTTTTGGCTTCATTTCAGAGCATATTTGGTGTCTACATGATATGTACCATCTCTGTTTTCGGTTGTTTTTATGGTCCTTAGTATGCTTCTTACACTTGCTTTGTAATGCTCTAGTTTGCCTAGAAATGAGCCATGAGTTTAGGCTATGTTTCTTGCATGTATGAGCTTATTCTCATGAGTTACTAGCATCATTTTGCCATGATTAAGAGCTGTGAGCCACTGTTTTTGCCATGCTCGGCATGCTTGGTATAGTTGTCTTGCATGTTGGCTTGTAAGCCTCGGTTGTATGGATCTCTAGTATGTTTAGCTTGCCTTAGCCTCATGATTTGGTATCATCATAGACCATATTTTAGGCCCTAATCCATGCTCACATGTTTATGTTTGTCATCTCTTCCATGCTTTAAGGGTGTGTCCATTTATACATTAAAGGGTACCTTATGCATGCTTGTGTGTTTAGAGTTTGTGGGATGTCATGTGTGTGATGTCTTGGTTACATCTTTGTATGCTGAAAATCTGTCCTTTTGGTTGCTTGATTCATGTCTCGAATGGTCTTGGAAATGGTGGTCAAATGCCCCATTTTGTGCCTTAGCTTTAGGCATACTTGGCTTGCATGTTTGCATAAGTGTTTGGCCATCATTTTGGGCATGTTTTGCCACTGTTTTGGGGAGGTTTTGAGGGCTGCCCCATTGTGGTCTAGTCCACTATTACATGCTTACCTCACGATTATTGCTTAATTGATTCATTAAGTGTTGTAGTATGATTGGTCTCATTGCTTGATTGGTCCATGTTTGTATGACTTTGGCACCTTGCATACTCTAATATTTTGTATGCTTAACATGATAGTTGTATTGCATTTGGCATGCCTTGTACCTTAGCATCATATTGCATTGTTGAGCTATGATTACATACATGCATTTCATGGCTTGGTTTGGGGTTGTCAAACCAAGCATAAGGGTTAAAGGAAGTTCACATTACAAGTGGTGCAACTTGTTTCGACTCTTGGTCCCCAAGGCCTTTGACCAACACATGATAAGGCCTTGGTTTCATGTGTGTGTTGCATGCATAATACCATTAAATTGCAATCTCGGTTCCTTAGGCTATCATGCACCTAGGTGCACAATTGATGGCCCTAGAACCAAGAGCCAGGCTTCCTTGAGTCCCATTCATGATAGGAAGCATTGGCTATGCATAAATATGCTCAAAAATCCAACACCATGCACTGCTCGTCATTGTCGCCAAATCGTCTCTGCAGAATTTTGTGTTATCGGCAGTATAAAGTGCCGACCGGCACTTTATGAACAGCCGATAACTCCAAATTCAGCCGGTGGCCACACCCAGTGGCCGGTAGACATTTCATCCAGCCGATGATGATCATCAGCATGCAAGGAAGGTATCCTGAGACTTTTGGAAATTTTTGAAGAAACAGGGCAGTGGAAACAGAAGCAGCAGTGGCATGGTGCGGGCTTTCCGGGCGAGTCGGATCCGAGCATGCATCATTCGCGCATACCGAGATAGGGCTGCGGCCTTTTCTATGCTGCATTTAATTTATTTGATAAACTAGAAATTTTGTACTAATTAATTTATTCATTTATTCGGACTGTAATATTTATTCGGTCCCTCCGTGTGAGGGCGTAATTGTAATAAGTGTGTGTGTGTGGGTGTATGCCTTCCAACCCCCATTTCTTTCTCCCTTTTATTTACCTACTTATGATGGTAAATTAGGGCATTTTTTAAATTAGCATACCTTATGCAATGCATGCGTGCATTCATGCACTTGTTTACATGCATCGGGCTCGGTCCATCATACAAACTGCATCGTACTTTCAATTCCAAATTGAATACGTGCATCGAATAAAGTGCATTTCATATGCCATGCTTAGGGTAGCCGAGCCTGTCTAGATTACATCCCTGTATGTGTTGCATTAGCCATTTTAACATAAACTAGGATCATGCATGATTACTAACTGGTTTATTGTTTTGGCACGGAGTACGATGTAAGTATTTATGCTTTAGCATATCGCATGCGTGTGAATGTTAACATGACAGCATGCTTACCATGTGGCTAAATGCTTATATGAGATAAACTGTTTGAATGCCTGTGGGTGGAGGTTGGATTGCCTGAGTTGGAAAAAACTCGTTGAAATCCGTATTTTAGCCTACTTGCGAGTAGCAAATTCCGATGCATTTTCAAAACCAACGGATATGCAATGTTTATTTCCAAATTAGGCAATCTAGTCTATACTTGTTTGCTGTGCGCATAACATAGTAATTCTAGGCTAATAACTGGAATAAGAATGCATAAAGTTTTCAAAGCGGATATCACAGTTAGTAGAGGCCGGTCTTCGGACCGGGTGAAAGGGGGTGCTCATAGTTGACCTTCCGCGATCGTACCCAAGCTCCCGAGCCAAGACCACTTTGGTGATGACGGACATGTGGCCTTCGGCACCGAGTTAGGGTTTCCTAAATTTCCCCATTTTAAAAAAAAATATTTAGGTGGCGACTCTGTAATCTGGCAAAGCAGTCCATGTTTGGCACTACTTTTTCAAAAATCTGTTTTCTCAAACGATTTGCCGGATTTGGACTCTTTGGTTCAGATTTAGAACCGCGGCAAGCAAAAAGGGAGTCCGAACTGTAGCGAGGTCCCCCGCGGGCGTTGTTACACTTAGGCAAAATGAATCAAAGTACCAAATCATATAAATTCATATGAGCATGATTAAGACAAGAATGAGGGTTGTTATATAGTAATTTTGTAGGGGGCTCATTTGATGCCAAAGGGGTGATAGTCCTGAAGTTACAAATTGGGACAAGGGCCATGAATACCACATTCTTTGTGGTCAATTTCATCTCAAATTACAACCTGTTGTTGGGGAGAGATTAGATCCATTTAAATGGGTGTGTGCCCTCTTCACTACACCAGGAACTTATTTTTCTAACCATCTAGGAAGGGAACAAGTTAAATGAAAGAGATGGCATGGAGGTCTATTGGGTTGATGCTAACCCTTTCATAGCAGATGTACATAACATAGAAGCAGCACCATGCGAAAGAGAGTTTGGGACCAGTAGAAGTGGTTTATGAAGAAATAAAGTCACAAGGAAGGAGCATTACTCCTGAGGAGTTTCAAGCCTATATAGATGAAGGATTCTGACAGATTGGCTAGGACTTGGCCAAGCCCAACTTGATGAAAAGAGGCAGGGATAGCCAATCATTGAGTTGGCAGTTAAACCAAATTTTTGAGTCATGAGTACAAACAGTGATGATGATAATGATGTTAGCATAGTTAGATTTACTTTCTTTAGATTATTTTGTTACTTTTTTGCAAATGAAGTCAGTCCCAGATTATTACCTTCATGTTCATGGGCTGAGTGTGTGATTGACAATAGTCCTCTTAGATATAAAGAGATTCAATTAGAGCATTTGCAGGCAGTACCTGCTAAGTTAAATGACCTCAAGGCAGATGTACAGGATCCCTTAGAGGAATTTTATTTAGGGAATAAGGCCTGTAAGAGGCCCATTTTTGTTAATGCCAATTTGTCTAATAAATGCAATGAAAAGCTAGTTAGCCTTCTTTCTGATTATATAGACTGTTTTGCATGGAACTATAATGAAATGCCTAGTTTAGACAGGTCATTAATAGAGCATAAACTTCTAATAAGAAATAATTTTGTTCCTCACAAACAGCCTCTGTAACAACCCTCGTACTGATTACCGATTAATTACTGATTATTACTGAATTAAGCACTGATTACCGTTAACTGAGACTGATAATGACTGATAACTAGACTGAATAAAATACTGAACTGACTGACTGAAGTACTGAACTGATTGATTGACTGCAACTGTTTAAATGCATAATCTATCTGTTTGACTGCCAAATTATATGTTCTCGTCTTACGCATTACACTGCAAATTGAAGGCCTTATCGGCGGCCGAACCGGAAATGGATCAATGTTTTATGATCATTGAAATTTATGTAAATTAATGGTATATTTAATTGAAAACTGATTGGGTATGATCAAATTAGATAAAATAAGCTAAATTAAAGAATTGACCTTATTTACGGAATTGCCACTTAGTGGCCCACTTCATACCATATTTGAGCCTTGGTTTATACACTTGATCAAACATTTTCATCAGCTCTTTTCCTTGTCTTTGCCGACCTAGAGAGAGATTGGGAGAGAGTTTGGTTTCATCTTGAAATTGACTTGTGTACTTGAAGAAATTGAAGGATAATTGCTAAAATGAGCTTCTAGTCTTGTGATTGAGGATCTAAGGTAGAGTAATTACCTTCTTGTTTATGAATTGAACCACTCCTTGCATGGTTTAGAGGATTATTAAAGATTAGAGCCAAGATATGGCTTATAAGGTTGAATTGAAGCTCATCTCTTGCATGCATGCTTGTATTGAGGAATTTTAAGTTGTTTTCATGGCAAAAGGTTGCATGCATGTTCACATTTATGTATAAGTCCATGTTTTCATCTTGTTTTGAAAGGATTGAGCTCATTAGAGCAAGAATTGAAGCTTTGAAATGGTTTTGACCCATGCATGTCATGTTTGAAAATTGTTCTTGAATATGGGTTTGAAAAAATGGTTTCACTTGACTCACTCTTGGGCTTTGAATTCACAAATTGAGCTTGAAACTTATTGTACATTGAATTTAGATGTGTTTTCCAGAATTTGGGCCCAAGAGGTCGAGTTTTGAGTGAAAGAATGCTTGGTTTGAGCTTAGGAGACAAATCTAGAAATTCCAGATTTGGCTTCTTCGCTCGAGCGAAGGATTCTTCGCTCGAGCGACCAACCTTTGTTCGAAGCTATGCTCGAGCGTAGGATTGGTGGCTCGAGCGTAAAAATTCGAGCATCCAGTACTTTTACTGTTTCATCAGACCGCTCGAGCGAAGCCTTTGATTTTGGAAGCTCGCTCGAGCGAAGGAAGGCTCGCTCGAGCGAGGGTCCTATTTTCAGCAAACTTTGCAAAATGTCTTCTAAGTGCATCTTTGCATCCTCATTCCATTCTAGGCATTCTTAGGCCTAGTTTAAGACATCTTAATGAGAATATAGATGTAGAACACACCGAGGCAAATTAGGGAGTAAGTTATTGATCTTTCCCAACTGTATAGCTTAGTGTGTGTTCATCCTGTATACTGTGTAGGGTTGGCATTCCGAGGAGACGCTCTAGCTACTGATAAGCCCAAACTCTGTGAGTAACAATTGTGTAAAGATATGTTCAAAAATGATTATCTTCAATTGTTTCTTGAATCGAATCGAATTTTCAACCAATCATGTTAACTGAATGAATGTATGTCCTATATTCTGAATTGTACTTTGGCATCCTTAGCATTCTTTATTCTTGTTGTCTCTTATTCTGAGAGATCTCTGTCGGTTCCCTTGTTGGAACCACTCATTTCTTGGTTGATTGGCCATCAACATCGCTCGGTCTTTTTAGACCCTCATTTCTTATCTTTGTTATGCTTATGGATGTACCACATATGACTGTTTACTCTACTGAACAACTGATAATTGATTTAAATGATTGTTTTCGATATACTGAAAGGACATCCATTCTAACCCCTTTACGCATTATGTTATTCACTGGGCTTTAGCTCACTGCTTATATATATATATGTAGGTGTCCAGGCACCAGACTGCAGCTAGGAGTGTCAGGCAAGCTTTAGTTTTGTCAAGCCAACCACTGTGCCTCACTGCGAGGTTCCGAATATAATCAAGCTTAGACTGCTTTCGGGGTGTCTTAGCTTCACCCAATCATTACCTTGTATAGATTTATTCTTGTCTTGTATGGATGATAACAACATCTTGCCATCTTGTAATGTTAATAGGGATTAGGTCCCTGTACTGAATGTTTGTAAATGTTATGCATACGGTCCTGTACTGAAAGTACAAATGTATGAAAAATCTTTTGCATACAGACTGTCACAGCTCATTGGACATTGTTTATTTACTGTATTGGCTTCCGCCATGCCCCTGTACTACATATTCTTGTTCTCTTTATTAGCGGGCCTTGAATCTCGGATTCTTGGCGATTCTGATGCTAAACCCATAGGGGCGGGTTTGGGTCGTGACAGCCTCCAAGAAGAATGACCAATGAGATGGCATTATTTGTAAAATAACAGATTGAAAAACTACTTAAAGCAGCGTTCATTAGGACTGCAAGATGTGTTGAGTGGCTTTCCAATGTGGTTCCTGTTATGAAAAAGAATGGCAAGTTGAGAGTTTGCATCGATTTCAAAATTTTAAATGTTACAACTCCCAAAGATAAGTACCCAATGCATGTGGCTGACCTATTAGTTGATTCAGCAGCCAAGCATAAAATTTTGTCCTTTATGGATGGGCATGTTGGATACAATCAGATCTTTATCAATCCAGAAAACACCCACAAAACAGCTTTCAAGTGTCCTAGGGGCTTTAGGCACTTTTGAGTGGGTTGTTATGCGATTTGCCTTAAAAAATGTAGGAGCAGCCTACCAGAGAGCTATGAACTTAATTTTCCATGACTTAATTGGAAAATTTCTAGAAGTATATATGGATGATGTGGCCATCAAATCAAAAAGTTTTGATGAACATTTAAACCACCTTCGATAGACCTTTCAAAGGATGAGGTCTCATAAGTTGAAAATGAATCCATTGAAATGTGCGTTTGGGGTTTTTGTTGGAAACTTTTTGGGTTTCCTAGTTCACCAAAAAGGTGCCAATAAAGCCTAAGCTATATTAATAGCACCACCTCTAGCCAATAAAAAGGAAATCCAAAGTTTTCTAGGAAAGGTAAACTTCTTAAGAAGGTTCATTGCTAATTTGGCTAGAAAAACTCTGGCTTTTTCACCCCTAGTAAAAGCCAGGGCATATATGAATTTTAACTAGGGGAAGCCTCGGCAGGAGGCTTTTGATTTAATCAAAGAATACTTGGTAAATTCACCAGTACCAATGCCTCTCATCAAGGGGAAGCCATTAAAGCTGTACATATCAGGCTTTGAAAAATCCATTGGGTGCCTATTGGCCCAAGATAATGAGAGTGGCCACGAGCAGGCCATCTATTATCTTAGCAGAAGGCTAAATGATGCAGAAACCAGATATAACTCAGTAGAAAAGTTGTACTTGGCTTTATATTTTGCTGCCATTAAGCTAAGGCACTATATGTTACCATTAGAGGTGTGGGTAATAGCCCAAACTGATATGATTAAATACATATTGTCTCAGTCTATTATAAGGAGGAGACAAGGAAAATGGATGTTGGCCCTAATAGAGTACTGCTTCAAGTATGTTCCTCAGAAAGTTGTCAAGGGCCAAGCCTTGGCTGACTTCTTGGCTGAGCATCTTGGTTCCTCTGTCGATGAAGACCTACTCAAGGTAAATCATGCAGAAAACACCATTTGGAGGATAATGTTTGATGGTTCTAGAATAGAGGAAGGGGTTGGAGCTAGTGTTGTATTTGTGGCACCTAATGGCCAAGTGCATCAATTTTCATACCAACTGGATGAATAGTTTATCACATCCAATAATCAAGCTGAGTATGAGGCCTTGATTATAGGCTTGGAACTAGTTATAGAACTCAGGATCACTAGCTTGCAAGTTTTTTGTGATTCTCAGTTGGTGGTCAAGCAAGTTAGAGGTGAATAAAAGTGCACCAATAAAACTTTAGGGGAATATTTGGTTGAAGTGAAGTGGCTAGAAAGTTTTTTCAGTTATGTAAGTTTTCAGCACATGTTTGGATTGGAAAATAAGTAGGCCAATGAAATGGCCCAGGTAGCCTCAAGACTAAGAATTCCAAAGAGGAGCCAAGAAAAAATAATTAGGATTCAAAAGAGAATTTTTTCCAGGTTAAGGGATCGACAAAGAAATTTCCTGCCAATGATGCATTTAGAAGTGGTAGAGGAGGATTGGAGATACCCTTTGATTAAATACTTGATGAATCTTGAAGAAAAGGTTAGTAGGCAGGTTAAGTACCAAGCCTTGAATTATGTCATCATGGGGGATGATTTGTTTAGAAAGGTCCATGATGGCATGACATTGTTGTGTGTAGGACAAAGTGAGAAAATGAAAATAATGGTTAAAATACATGAGGGTATATGTGGTGCTCATCAAGCTGGAGAAAAAATGAGGTGGATGGTCAGCAAATATGGCTATTTTCGGCCAATAGTGAAAAAAGACTGCATGACTTATGTTAGGGGGCGTCAAGCATGCCAAAAACATGGCAGCCTCTAGAGAGTACCCGCAACTTTACTACATTTTGTGGTAAAACCCTGGCCTTTTAGAGGATGGGCAATGGACCTGATTGGGCAGATTTTTCTACCATCCTCAAAGCAGTATTCTTACCTTCTAGTGGCTACTGATTATTTTACCAAGTGGGTAGAAGCAGTACCATTAAGGATGGTGACCCAAAGCCATGTGATTGATTTTGTAAAAAAACATATAATACACAGATTTGGGTTGCCTCAATCGATCACAATGGATTAGGCTACCATGTTTAATGGGGATGAAGTTCAGGAATTTGCCAAAGAGTATGGTATTCAAATCCTCAATTCATCACCTTACTATGCACAAGCTAATGGGCAAGTTGAAACCACCAACAAAATAATTAAAAACATATTAGAAAGAATGGTAGCAGAGAATCCTAGAGACTGGTATAATTTGTTATCTAATGTATTATGGGCCTATAGAAACTCTAAGAGGAATAGTGTTGGGACCACTCCCTTTGAATTAGTATATGGCCATGATGCAGTATTGCCTTTAGAAGTGACTGTCCAGTCTAGCAGGGTGGCCTTGCATTATAATATTCATGTCAATGAGTACACTAAGGCCATGATGATGGAACTATAAGACTTATTAGAGAAAAGAGTAATGGCCTACAATCATCTTCTAGCCCAGAAGAGAAAGGTCAAAAGAGCCTATAACAAAAGAGTAAAGGCCAAGGTGTTTTCAGAAGGAGATTTTGTATGGAAGACCATACTGCCAATGGGAAATAAGGATCCAAGCTTTGGAAAATGGTTCCCAAACTGAAAGGGACCATTTAAAGTTTATAAAGTCCTCAAATGAGGGGCTCATCATCTGGCATCAGTAGAAGGAGTCCCACATAGAAGAGTCATAAATGGGAAATACTTAAAAAAAATATTATCCAACCATGTGGGAGAGCATCAAACATACATAAGAAAAATACAAACAAAGTAAAAGGGTGCTCTCATTTACAAGAAGAAGTTTTTTACATTAACAGTAGTAAGATGGAATCTCTATACATAAATATTTATATACAAATACAAGATGTCTAGTCTAAAAAACGAAAAAGTTTAGTCCCTTTGAAGGGTTGTAACAAAATTGGCCCAAAAAGAGATGATGGCTCTTCTTTTTGCCATGACTTGAAAGAGTTTCCCTTGGGTATCCTTGAGAGCGGTTGGGCCATCCTGAGCCAAAAGTTGGTTCATTTGTTGGTTGATTTGGCTCTGCTCTTCTAATAAGGCATCCTGTTGCACTTCAGTCGCATCCAGCTCTACCTGAAGTTGTTGGATTTGAGCTAAAATAACAGTCTTCATTGCGTCGATGGAAACACTGGCTTTGGAAATGGCTTGGGTTCTGGCAGAGGCATTGGCTAAGGTATAAGAAACTTTTCTTATAGAGGCCATCCTAGCATTAGCAATTGTAGTCTCAACTTCAAATTGTTCCATGGAGAAGAGATGTTGAGGGAGTTGGCTCATGAAGTCCCGAAAAATTTGGAATTGGCTAGGATCCAGGATTCTTTCTGCTAATGGCACAAAGTTTTGGAACTCAATAAGAAGTTCCTCAGCCCTGGTAAGGGAAAGGTCTTCAAAGGGGAGGCTTAGTAGCTGGAAAAACTGGTTGACTTCTTGTTGTTCCATAGAAGAGAGCTTCCTGAACCTCTCCTGATAAGTGGTGCCAGCAATTGACAGTTGAAAAGCACTGGCTTGTTGTAGCAAGTTAGGGGTTAAGCCCATAGAAGAAATACAAGCCAGGGAAGGAGAAGGAGAAGGAGAAATCAGATGGAAATATATATATATATATATAAGAAAGAAATCTTAAAAGATGGCAGAATGTTAGTACCTCCACGGAAGAATGTAAGATTTGAAGAACGCTGGATTGAGGAATGGCCTAGGATGTATGGATTTCTACCTCAGTGGAGGCTGCTCTCACCCCAATTTGAGTTATAGTAGAGTTGGCCAGAGACAAAGGGGCTGGGGGTTGCTCCACCTCAGAAGAACGGATGGGAACCTTCTCTTTAGTGGTACTGGCCAGAGGCAAAGGGGCGGAGGCTGCTCCACCTCAAGAGAGGTGGTGGAAATCTCCTCTTCAGTAGTAGTAGCTACCCTCACTTTAGTAGGGGTAGTAGGAGATGGAAATGGCCCCATCTTAAAAGTGTGGCTATCGATAAAGGGCCTAAGAAAGCAACATATCAGATGGTTGATTGAGCATGGAGTACAAAAAGAGTATGAATGGGGGAAAAAAGAAAGTAATACCTTGATCATGCTGAATAAGTGTGGTGTGAGTAGAAGGAGGCTCAGTAAGAACCTCAGATGAAGGTTCAAGAGGAATTTCAAACCCAGTATCTACACATAAGCATGAGAATTAGTAAAAACAAATGATAAATAGCAAACAGAAAAAAAAAAAAAAAAAAAAAGGGGTATACCTGGAGGAGGTAGCTCAGTAATAGGATCTGTGATGGTTTCAAAAGTAGGATTAGGCCTTAAAGAGGCCTCTGGACTAGCATGAGGGTTACTTCTTCTTCTTGCTCCCTCATTACAGAGTCTCTAAGCCTAGCCTCGAGAGGAAGGTCTTCAGTCATTTGGTTAGGCCCTGAGGAAGCCTCAGGATTAGGATGAAAGGGTGGCTCTTCTTCTTGATCTCCCATTTTAGAAGGAGAAGAAGGGGTCTCCCCAATCATAGTGGTTTGCCCCTTTTGTAGATGTGTTTCAATACCAGCTTGTGAAGAGAAGACACCATCTTGTCAATGGAACCTTTGTTAATTAAGTTGGAGGGCTACACTATCACTACTTGAAGACTCAGATTCAGGGCTAAAGTATTGATAGGTCCTGACTTCATCACCTACAAGGGGGACAGACTCGAGGGGAGTGACAAGCACATCAATAACAGCATAGTGGGGGAGTTTGACCACTATCTCTGTTATAGAGGGAACAAACTCATCCTCATATTGTTCAGCAGAAGGGTTGCTGGTATCCTCAGTGACTAGGAGTTTCATTCTTTTTGGCTAAAAAAAACACACAAACAACATAAGAAAGAAGGAGATAGACAATATAAAGCAGTGCAAGGAAAAGACAATAGAAAAGAATTAAACCTAATGGATTTTAGCTTTTTTGGCAGACTTGGCAAGGAAAGAAATGATGGGAACATTGTCCTTATCTGAAGAAAAGGTTGGCTTTGGGATGGTATCTTGAGGAGTTGTAGAAGGATCAGTCTCATAAACCAAGGCTTGCTCTAGCAAAGACAGGTCCTCAAGTATGAATCTTTGCTCCTCAAGAGTGAGATCCTCAGGATCCATGACAGCTTTTGTAGTGGGGCCAGTTTGGCTAGCTTTCTGTGAAGAAGTCTTCTTCTTTTCTAGCTTTGCATCATAGGCTTTGGATGTGGAGGCCATGAGGGAGTCATCTAAGGAATTTCTTCTCTTCTTAGGCTTCTTGGCATAGACCATGGGAGCCTTAGCCTTACCAAAAATCTTGGCCAACAGCGGAGGTAGAGGAAGAGAGATACTAGCAGAGACACCAAACTTTCCAGGGGCATCAATTATCACAAAGTACAAAAAGAGGGAAAGTTGTAAGTACAAAAGAGCAAATAAAACAAAAACATAATAAAAGAGAAAGAATGAATATCTTACAAATTTGGCTCTGTCGATGGGAAGGTGAAAGATAGAATATGTATTCCTCTAGTGACGTATGGAGTATAACAACACTGAGGATGGCCCACCAGTCCCTGAATCTGTTGCTCATACTGGCATTGGCTGAGAAGGTATAAAAATTGGGTTGATGCAAAAGTTTTTGGTTCTTATCCAGAATGGCATAAGGGGATGGTTGCTCAGTTAATTGGACCCTTGTGTTCACATATTCATGAATAGTGGAGTAAACATAAGGGAGAGGAATACTCTGGATGAGGCCAAATTGTCTGGCCTGTTGGTAGGGATTGTAACTTTTAAAGCTACAGGTGGAGTGCCTATTGCTAGAAAGAGAGCACCCAACCAGAATATGTCTGGGGGTGAGGCAAATACTCCAAACTATTTTTTGAGCTTGCCTCTGAGCATTAGTTAAAGAGGTTGGATTAGCATTCATGTAAGATATATATATATATATATATATAAAAGCAGAAGAAAAGAAAAATGATTGAAAAGGAAAAGAAGGAATTATGTCAATGGTGAAGTTGAGAAAGGTAGAAAAATATTGTGCAAAAGTGACAGAATGAGGAGGTCGATGAGAAAGAAAAAATTCAGCATAAATTTCACACTTAGGAGTCTAGTCTATTCTCCTATTGGACCTGATTTCTAGGAAATAGGCAAGAGCCAGGCCTGGAAAAGCCATAAAGGACCTCTTACACTTTGGCTGATCTTTTTGTTATGGAGGGGAAAGAGGCCTCTATACATGGTGGCCAAAAGGAAAGGGTCAAAGGCCTGTTGTTGACCCTCTTGGATCATGAGGACTAGAGTAAGCTATTCTTTGATAATCCTAAGGCCACCAACACAAAAAAGGTAATAGCATAGCCAGTATAGGTAGAAGGTAGTTTTCTTGGTTACTGGGGTTATGCTAGTTTTCTTATAATGATCCGAAATAAACTTGCCATAATTGCCTACTTTGACATCATGCTTAACCTCTGGGCTTTTCAAGAGGGCATGAATGTCCTGGCCAAGAACAGGAAGGCGAGTGAGGTGCATAATGTCAAGGATGGTGGGAGAAGCCATACTAGACCTAAGCATCATAGAGCTACAAGATGTCGACCAGAAACATATGGCTACACCAATCATCCAAGGGTTTGCCTCAAATGAAATGGTGGATAGTTGAATGGCGTGATAGATGCCCAAATTTATCCACATGTCCCCTTCAAAAGTGGTCATCCTTTTCATCCAAGCTACCCAAGCATCAGTCAGTTTGGGCCATGATCTGGGGCTCGTCGACCAGTTTATCCATGAGAGAGAAGACTGGTCTAAAAAAAAAGTTTCTTTATCAGCAATGAGGTAGTACGAAGATAGACCATCTAGGAAAGTAGTCCAAACACAGGGGCCAAGTTCCCCAGCAAAAGCAGTAAGACTAGTTGTTATTTGGGAGTCAAATTTGTTACTCTCAATAAGTTAGACAATTTCATGGGAAAACTGGTGAACTAGATCAGAACTGGAGTCGGAAGACATGGCTAAAAAGTTAGGATTTTCTTGGAAGAGGGAGAGTTTTTGCAAGAAGGGGAAGAGTGTTGCAAGAAAGAAGGAAGTAACGGAGAGAGAGAAATTGAAAAGCTTAAGTAGCTTCGTGTGGGGTCTGAATAAAAATAGATTTGGAAAAACAAATGATGTTGAGGACCTAAAACAAAAAGTAGGCCCAAAAGGTCACTAAGGGGCCCAAGAAGAATGAAAAATGATTTTGGGCCCAAAAAGATTAGAAAGGATAAATCATTCAAGGGAAAAATGCTTTATACCTTGAATGAAGAGGGGCATTGTTGGTGCTAAAAATTTGGAGTCCTCTGTCGACAGAGTGCTGACAAGACATAAGGATGACGTGGAAAAAGTATAAAGGATTGACCAATATGGCATAAACAAGTGTTGGGATAAGAGATAAGGAAGAAACTGATCAAGGGAGAATCTGAAATTCAAATTCCTAGAATAAAGGGATAAGCATGCAGAAAATCAAAGAATCTAAGAAGATGAAGATCAAGAGCCAAGTCAAGAAGCAAGTATAAAAGAAGGCTGAAGGTAGAACAAGAGGAATCAATGAGCAACCACCAATCATACTCGTGATGAGTTATATAGAAGTAGTTATAAATTAGCCATTTTAGGAGTAGATTAGACTAGTAGTTTTTCCAACCCCCCATTTCTTTTCTTTTAGTTGATTGTTGTATTTTTCATTTTTTTGTTCTTGTTTAAAGTTCTTGTAACTAATAACAAGTGACAATTTAATTGAATAAATGCATTTCTGTTCTGTTTCATTTCTTCTTTATTTGATTACCTCCAAGAAAGTCCTTAATCTGTTTAAGGCATATAACTCAACCACATAATTTTTATCCGTGTTTACTAAAAAATTAGTTTAAGTTTGTCGATGAAATCATTATCGATTGAGATTGAATTAAATTTTTACCAACACTAACCCAAGCCAACCCAACCCAATAGTCAAATGAAGCCTTAGAAGTTGTGCATGCCTGCATAGGTGTGCCACAAATTTACAATTATAATTTATAGACATGTAACTTTAATTTAATGTAATTAAAGACGGTCAAAAATAAATTAATAAATAAATAAAATCGAATAGATACAAAGAGCAAAGCAAAATAAAACAGAAAAACTGAAGTTTGAGGACGGATGAAATGAAAGATTATATAAAAAAAAAATATAATTTAATTATATTGTTTAAGTTGATTATTTGTATATTCTCTTTTACGAGTAGAGACAACTTAACTTTCTATTAAGGCTAAGCTGAAAAAATTAAATCAAATTTTTATATATTTTTATATATCATAAGTTTTTTAATTTAAAATATGTTTTTTTTTTAATTTTTTTTTATGCAATATTGATATTAGGAATTAAAATCTTTTGCATTCAAGTATTTTAATACATTATTTGCCGGTGATATTATAGTTAATCCATTACTTTTTGAGTAAGTATATTACAACTATTTCTTTTTCTTTTTTGAATATAGTTGATCCTATATTTGATTTCATCCATTTTAATTTTAAAAAATACTTTACATAAATGCTGCGTGTTCCCAATATTTTTTTTATAAACAATATAAACATTTGTAAATTAATGTAGCCCTTTATATAATTCGATATGTTAATTGGAGTATTTTTCTCTATTTGTAAGGCTTAATTTAAAAATTTTAGTTATGAAAACAATTTAAACGAACAACATATCTGAAAAGTAGTATATTTTAGAATACAATCAAGAAAAGTAATTGATTCCCTATGGGTGAAAAGTGTTAAAATTGATGATAAATATAAAAACTTACTTGAAAAATTACATTTTTAACTCTAAAAATATGTGATATATGTCATTTGGAAACTCAATTTAAAAAAATTACTCTTTTAGTCTCTAAATATGTGACAGGTGTCACTTTGAAATCCAAAATTACATATTTACTTTAAGGGGTTGTTTGGGATATCTTAAATAAGTGTATTTTTTGACTTTTTGAATTAAAAAGTTGAGAAAAAAACTATGATTGTTTGGGTTAACTTTTTGACTTTTTATAATAAAAAAAAAATGTGTATTAAAAATTTTTATAAATTAATGTGTAAGCGAAGATTTGTTTTTTGGGTTGTATGAGTGTCCTTCATGGGCAGGTTGAATAGATGGTAAGAAGTGATTGTTTACTTTTCAGGCATTTCACTAGAGGGTGCTTTTCGGCTGGTGGGGGCCATTAAGGGTCACATTTTGATAATCAAAACCGTTCAATGTGTAGCACTCGTTGAGTACTATATACTTATAAAACATCACGTTGATCGAATATCAATAACTATCTGATCAAATTTATTTATTTTTTAATCGTTAACTATAACACCATCTATTTTTTATACAAAACTGATTTGATCATGTAGTTATCGATATCCGATCATGTAATTCTACACATTGAACGGTTCAGATTATTAAATTTGTTTTTTTTTTTAATCAAATTTATTTTATTTATGGCTTACAACATACCAAATTTAATTTTGTACCGTAGATTTGAATTATTGACACTTTTCTAAGCCATCTTCTTAGGTATATAATTTTCTTTTTTCTTTTTTTTCTTTTTTTTTTTGTGGGGGGTGGGTGGGAGGGAGGGAGAAAAGGTGCTTCTTGAACTCTTGATCACAATCACAAGGTACCTCTCAAATTCCTATCCTAGTTCTAGTTTTTAACGCTACCGGTTGGTAGCTCGAAATTTAGAGGCCCGAATGGCCCTAAATTTCCATATAAGGCAACAAAAAAAAAACAAGGCAAAAAAAAAAGAAAAAAAAAACAATTTTTTCCAAAAAAGGAAATTAGGGCCATTAGGGCCACACTTTTTAGGGCCACAAATCTTTATTCAGTTTTTAATATGAATCATAGATTTAAGTAATTACTATTGGAATCCCATGCGATGCACGGGATTTATAAAGTCAATAATCATTAAAAAAATAATTGCTATTTGATTGAATTTTGTAATATAGATAAAATATTTTTATTTAGTTTGTGTATATAAATCTTATTTTACATCATTTAAAAATTTTAAAACTTGACAACATTGAATTCTTTTAGAAAACTATCATACATATATTTTGTAAGTCATTGCATAAATAATAGTTAATTTATCAAAGGATTACTTAAGACAATCAAAAGAAGAGTAACAAAGGCATACTAAAATTATAAGTAAACAAAATGACTAATATTAAATAAAATAATGTCATTTTTTAAGTTTTTTTAATCAATATGAGATATTACATTAGTCATCCCACACAATATAGTGAATTAAAATAAAATTAATTTTAATTCTCATTATATTCCATTAGTGGTAAGAAAATTTACATGCTATTTATTTTTTTTTTTTGTTTTGTTATATTGATTTACTAATAGGTTTGGAACGGTTCTAAAAAAAATAAGTTTGAAAATTCATTAAATTTAAACTGACAAATATAAAAAAAAATAAAATTTTAAATTATTCAAAAACATATAACATTTTTAATATAAAATCACTTGCATTTGCTCAAATTCTAAATCTAAATTTTTTTTTTTAAATTATAATTTAGATCTTAAAAGAAATGAGTTTTAAAAATTAATTTAGAGCAAATTTTACTTTATCCTCATTTGGTTTGAGCCGAGTGCGAATTACCACTGACATTCGGAAATTACCACATAACTCCCATGTGGTTACTGGATTAAAATGCACACTAACTTCTCTTAACATAAATTCTAAATTAACAATTATGCCCTCATTTTCATCTTTTTCTTCTTCTTTTCTCTCTCTCTCTCTCTCTCTCTCTCTCTCCTCATTTTCATCTTTTTCATCCTTATCTTCATTGCCCAAACTTTACATATATACATATATATACGTATACAACTGTGGGGGGCCGAATATAACTGTTACGTACGGAGGCCGTATAACTTGAGGAAAGAAACCAAGTTATGGATTAAACGGCTCTATCCTTAGGGACGAAGGCTGAATAACTAGATCTACCGAAGAATCAGCTATAGTCTTGGCCGAGTACGAACAGTTAGCTGAATGAGGGATTATCCATTGGACGAAAGGTGGGACCAACCATCAACATCAAGGACGACTATAAATAAGAAGAGCATCAGTTAATGGTGGGTATGTGAGAACAAGTAAGTTTAACTTAAGATCCAAGCAACCAAAAGAGTATATACTAACTTATCTGTCAGAGTGCTAATTCCAGCACCCCCAACCAGAGTGTTTATTCCTTTTCAAGTGACTAGCTAAGGATCTCGAGCGTCCCATTGGGTCCAAAAAGTATTTCCAAACCACTACTCTACAATTGGTGCCGTCTGTGGGAATACTCCAACACATCCATAGCAGTGCATGACAAAAGATCCTTCAGTAGTCACTGATGACCTTACACCACGAGTTGATACCACTCTAAGCAACCTGCTTGGACCAGAAAACATTAACGCACAAAGAGCCTTGAACTTTGACTCAGCTGCCCAGACCTTACCCTCGACATCAGCATATGAGACAATGCAAGCAATTATGGATCAGGCGAAGCAAAACGAACAGAGGTTGGAAAACATGATGGCGGAGAACGAACGCCTTCGACCAGATTTGGCCTTGGAGGTGGCAAAATCCCAACAGACCGCGCACCAAGATCTGAAACGACCTCTGAGAAAGGATTGTCGACGACCTCGAATTCGGAGACAAGACAGTAGCACTGATTCTCACTTGTCATCCCCAGAGTCCAAAAAGAAGGGACGAGTCGTAGTCTCCGGCTCTTCCGAAGGGAGTCTGCATGCAAGGACTAAACGAAAAAGAAATGATTCAGACGAAGAGGATCAACATGTCCCCTTTGTGCGACGGATCGCGAGGGCGGTACTACCCAAAAAGTTCAAAGCTCCATCGTTCACCCTATATGATGGAAAATCAGACCCCACCAATCACATCCGTCATTACAAGCAAGCCATGACACTGCATGCAGACGACGAGGCCCTCATGTGTCGAATATTTCCCAACAATTTGGGACCATTGGCCGTCAGATGGTATTATAAATTGGAACAGGCATCAATAAAGAGCTTCCATCAACTCCAAAAATCATTCAGGGCAAGGTTCATCACCAATGAGGTCCAGCCGAAGCAGGTCGATTCTCTCTGGGCAATGTAAATCCAACTAGGGGAAACCCTACGTACTTATTCGGCGCGCTATTGAGAATGCTTTAATCTCGTAGATGATGCCTGCAATGACTCCATGGCCATCACCGCCTTTAAAATGGGGTTACACCTTGATAGTGCCCTCCGAAGCTCCTTGACCAGAAGGCCCCCCAAAACAGTCTGGTTGCTAATGAAGAAAGTCGAAGAATATTACAAAGTGGAGGATGACGTCCTGCGGGTTAAAGCCGCGCACAAGGCCAACAAGACAGCCCCATTTGAGATCGTTCAGCCAATAAATTTTGTACCTTCGTGGAGCTCTGAACCATGGAATCGGGCTAAACGAGACAAAAGAAGAGATTAACGCCGATCAAATGACCAATGTCCACAACGGGCAAGTGAACAACTTCAAGTGGATAGCAGGCGCATCAAGCGCGCCTACAAGAAATATACGGAGCTGTCGAAGCCGATCAGCACGGTTATGTCTAAAATTCAACATCTTCCATTCTTCAAATGGCCACCAAAGATGGTCGGACCTCCAGACACGAGGAGACGGGATAGACGGTGCGAATATCACAAAGACCACGGACACGATACTGCCAATTGTTATGCCTTGAAAGATCATCTTGAGGAGTTGGTACAAGACGGTTGACTTAAGCAACACGTCCGAAAGGACAATTCATCCAAAACAGTTGCTTTACGACAGGATTCACCCCCACTCGGCGTAATCCATATGATTTACAGCTTGCTGACGGCATCCGTGGTACATACAATTCAGTCGCATCCTGACCCCCAGAAGTAAATCACACCAGCAAAACGACCCCATGAAGCTCCAAGTATTGCTTTCGATGATTCTGATTTGGTCAGCGTAACGCTCTCGCACATTGATCCCTTGGTCATCGAACTACGCGTAAACTAATTCACCATTGAACGTGTTCTCATTGACCAGGGGAGTACTTCGGAAGTTATGTACTACAAGACCTTCATCAAATCGGCTTCACTGAGTCGGACCTATCCCCGGCTCATTATCCATTATTCGGCTTCAACGCTAATCCAGAATACCCATTGGGCAAAATCACACTACCAGTTCGAGCGGGCTCCCGATCAGTGGATGTGAAATTCTTGGTTGTCAAGCTTCCTTCATTGTAGAATCTCATCATGGGACAGACTTGGCTACATACCATGCAGGCTATGCCAAGCACCTATAATCAATTGCTCCGCTTCTCGACTGAACGAGGCATTGAACAAATCCATGGTTCCTAGAAATCGACACAAGCATGTTGTCTTCTTGCCGCAAAGACACCACGAGAGCTAGAAGTGAATTCTATAGAGGTGCCGGATTGAGAGAGCGTCGACGATATTGGGCGGCTCCCAAGTGAAAAGGCCACGGAAGCCCCGGATCGAGTTGAAATTGACGGGAATCCTGACAGGTTCTTTATGGTTGGCGCCTCCCTGAATAAAATGGACAGACAGCAGCTAATTGTCTTCTTACTCGGCAACCTTGATGTATTTGTATGGTCACCGTATGAGATGCCGGGGGTGGATCCATCTGTTTCTCAGCACTGTCTAAATGTTGACCCTAAATGTAAGCCAATTATTCAGAAAAGCCGGCGGTCAGCCATAGAACACACTGTTGTCGTTGTTGAAGAAGTTGATCGGTTGCTTGATGCCGGGGCAATCCGGGATGTGACCTATCCTACATAGCTGTCAAATACTGTCATTATAAAGAAGAAAAATGGGACTTGGTGTGTTTGTGTGGATTTCATGGACTTAAATAAAGCTTGTCCCAAGGATTGTTTTCCCCTCTCTAGAATAGACCAACTCGTAGATGCCACGGCACGTCATCAATGCATGAGCTTCCTCGATGCCTACGGAGGCTACCATCAAATTGCCATGCATCTAGAGGACGAAGACAAAACTGTATTCCTCACCCCAAGAAGAACATATTGCTATAAGGTTATGCCTTTTGGGCTGAAGAATGCGGGGGTAACTTACCAAAGATTAGTCACTGCCATGTTCAAGAAGCAACTCGGCCGTACTATGAAAGTGTACATTGATGATATGGTGGTCAAATCCAAAGAAGAGCAAACTCATCTAGCTAATCTGGAAAAGACATTCGGCATTTTACGCAAGTACAAAATGAAGCTGAACGCCTCCAAGTGTGCATTTGAGATCGGATCCGACAAATTCCTTGGCTACATTGTCAACCACCGCAGAATCGAAGCCAACCCGAGGCAAATCACAATAATCCTGGAACTCGACTATCCTCGATTGGTCAAAGAGGTTCAAAAGTTGATGGGGATGGCCGCTGCACTCAGCAGGTTCATCAGTTGTTCCACAGATCGCTGCTGACAATTCTTTCATATCCTACGGCAAGGTAAAGTTTTTGAATGGACCTCTGAGTGCGAAGCCGCTTTCAATGTTCTGAAGACTTACCTCCGATCAGTTCCGCTCTTGAGAACACCTCCAACAGGTGATTCACTCATTTTATATTTGGCAGTTTCCGACCGAGCCGTCAGCACTGTACTATTAAAGCAAGAGATTGGAGAGCAGCGGCTAGTGTATTATGTGAGCAAGGCAATGGTTGACACCGAAACACGTTACCTTCCATTAGAAAAACTCATCCTAGCCCTCGTCATGGCAGCAAGAAAACTGATGCATTACATTTAGGGACATACCATCGGGGAACTAACAGATTACCCCCTCCGATCAGTACTTCGTAGTGCAGAAGCATCAGGGCACGTTTCAAAGTGGGCTCTCAAATTCGGCCAGTACAATATTCAGTTTCTGTCTAGAACCTCAATCAAGGGGCAATTGCTTGCCGACTTTGTGGCCGAATTCACTGGAGGCCTCGCCGACTTCACGTCTTATCAAATTCAACCTAAGCCGAACTGGAGAATTTATGTTGGGGACATTTGGAAGTTGTACTATGATGGATCATCCAATCAACGCGACAGTGGGGCGGGCGTAGTGATCATGGCTCCCGACAGGGCAATAATCGAGCAGGCTGTCAAACTGGGCTTCGATGCATCGAACAATGAGGCCGAATACGAAGCACTGTTAACCGGGTTACGAAATGCATATCTCCTTGGTGCTTGGCGTCTGCTTATCTTCTATGATTCAAAGCTAGTCATCAACCAATTGAAGGGGGAATACATAGCCAAAAATGACCGTATGACAGCTTACATGAAAACGACGAATTCTTTGCTGGAAAAATTCGACCATCATGAAGTAAATCAAATAACTCGGGATCAGAACACACATGCAGATGCCCTGGCCTGCCTAGCCTCCTCCATCAACTCAGAAATCAAACGAACAATTGAAGTAGGATTTATCCCTGAGCCGATCATTGCCCCCTCAGAATTAATTCAAATTAATGTCAAAAAATCAGTTCCAAGTTAGATGGGCCTTATCACTGCATTCCTATCTTTTGAATAGCTCTCGGCAGAAAAGAAAGAAACACACAAACTACGAAACAAGGCCCTGCGATATTACTTGGATCCGCAAGAAAAGCTCTACAAAAAATCCTTTTCAGGTCCATATCTCGAATGCGTTCATCCGGATAAAGTCAAAGAACTCCTGACTGAAATACATGAAGGTAGTTGTGGTGCTCATTCCGACGGGCGCTCTTTAGCTCATCGAGCTGTGACACAAGGGTATTATTGGCCGACAATGAGAGCTGATGTCGAGTGTTACGTGAGAAAATGTGAACATTGCCAGAAGTTTTTCCCTTTAACCCATCTGCCTACTAAAAAGTTAAGCTCTATCACCAATCCTTGGCTGTTCACCCAATGCAGACTTGACATCGTCGGACCATTACCTCGTGCCCCGGGCAACAAGCGATTTTTTATTGTCGCGACAGATAACTTCACAAAATGGGTTGAAGCGGAGACACTAACGCACATTCGAGATGCTGATGTTAAGCGTTTTGTTTGAAGAAATTTCATAACACGATTCGGCATTCCAAGAGCACTTATCTTAGACAACGGCACCTAATTTAATTGAGGCGTCTACCGAGAACTGTGCAACAAGTATGGTATTCGGCCTTATTTCTCCACGCTGGCTAATCCACAGAGCAATGGTCAAGCCGAAGCCTCTAACAAATTCATTTTGGACGGCATCAAGAAGAAGTTGGAAAAAGCTAAAGGCAGATGGATCGAAGAATTGCCGAGTGTACTGTGGGCTTATCGCACTATGCTGAGGCGATCCACTTGGGAAACGCCGTTTACTTTATGCTTTGGAATCCAAACAATCATCTCCCTAGAAATCGGCCTCCCAACCTTGAAATCGAAAGTTTTTGATATGGGCCGCAATGACATGATGTTAGCCTTAGATTTGACTCTGATTGAAGAACGACGAGACCGTGCCCTTGCGTCCATGGCACGGTACCAGCAACAGCTTGCTAAGTCGTATAATCAACGTGTTCAGCTACACCACTATACACGAGGAGAATTGGTCCTCAAGAAAGTACTTTTGGTTGCTAGGAACCTGGTTGGCGGAAAACTGGGTCCTAACTGGGACGACCTCTATCAAATCGATTCAATCGCGGGAACAGGGACATATCGGCTCAAAGACATGTCTGGGAGAAGTCTGCCACGTCCTTGGAATTCGACGCACTTGCATAAATTTTATCATTAACCCGACATGTGGGGCATGATAACTTGTTTTGAGTATTCGCCGTGTACAATTTTCGCTTTTATAATGCAAGACTTCTTGTCTCACTATATGAAATTTTAGTTCGAATTTAAAAGCCTCCGGATTCGAAGCGCCCTTCGTGGATCTCACGATTGGCCGAGTTATAAGTCTCCGGATTCAGAGTGCCCTTCGTGGATTTCATAATTAGCCGAATTTAAAAGCTTCCAGATTTGGAGCGCCCTTCATGGATCTCACGATTGGCCGAATTTAAAAGCTTCCGGATTCGGAGCGCCCTTCATGGATCTCACGATTGGCCAAATCGCTTCGTAGATCTCACGATTTGCCAAGTTAAAAGCCTCCGAATTCGGAGCGCCCTTCGTGGATCTCATGATTGGCCGAATTTAAAAGCCTCTGAATTTGGAGCCCCATCAGTAAATACCACTTTTGGCCCTTCATGGATCTCACGATTGGCCGAATTTAAAAGCCTCCAAGTTCGGAGCGCCCTTCGTGGATCTCACGATTGGCCGAATTTAAAATCCTCCAAATTCGGAGCCCTATCAGTGAATACCATTTTTGGGCCGAATAAGCCTCTGGATTCAGAGCGCCCTTCGTGGATCTCACGATTAGCCGAATTTAAAAGCCTCTAGATTCAGAGCGCCTTTCGTGGATCTCACGATTGGCCAAGTTAAAAGCCTCCGAATTCGGAGCACCCTTCGTGGATCTCACGATTGGTCGAGTTATATGCCTCCGGATTCGGAGCGCCCTTCGTAGATCTCACGATTAGCCGAATTTAAAAGCCTCCAAATTCGGAGCCCCATCAGTGAATACCATTTTTGGGTCAGATAAGCCTCCAGATTCGAAGTGCCTTTCGTGGATCTCACGATTGGCCTAATTTAAAAGCCTCCAAATTTGAAGCACCCTTTGTGGATCTCACGATTGGCCGAATTTAAAAGCCTTCAAATTCGGAGCCCCATCAGTGAATACCACTTTTGGGCCGAATAAGCCTCTAGATTCGGAGCGCCCTTCGTGGATCTTACAATTGGCCGAATTTAAAAGCCTCTGGATTCAGAGCATCTTTCGTAGATCTCACGATTGGCCAAGTTAAAAGCCTCCGTATTCGAAGCGCCCTTCGTGGATCTCACGATTGGCCGAGTTATATGCCTCTGGATTCGGAGCGCCCTTCGTGGATCTCATGATTGGCCGAATTTAAAAGCCTCAGAATTCGGTGCACTTTTCATGTATTATGATTGACAAGCATAAATGCCGTAGGCAAAAAAAAAAAAAAAAAAAAAAAAGATTATCACTGAATTTATAAACATAAATTGAAACAACATGCCAACATTAAAAATAATATGTTTCATTGAATTGATCAATAATACATAATTCGCTACCAATCAACGTTGGAGCGGTATAATATGATTCAGTTTTATTCGGCTTCCTCCTCATCGTCGCTCTTTTTGACTTTGAAAGCCGAAAAGGGAAAATGATGACTTGGATATAGCAGCGACGCCGGCTCAACGCCTACTGCCTGGAGAGCCCCTACGGCCTGGAGAGATTTGACCCACTCGTGCTTAAATCCACGATTCTCACATCAGCAGACCTCCTCGACAAGGTTTTTCTTAGTCTTCTGTATCCCCACTTTTCGACCCTCGTGGAAGCCTTTTTCATAAGTCCTAGTCCTTGTGGCCTCTATTGCAAACATGTTTGCCGTCTTTCAATTGGCAATCGCATGACTTATAAGTTATTGGGTCACCTTTTCCTTCACAATCGGTTTAACTTGGCTGGCCGATTGTGTCTTAGCAGTTTTGACCGACCTTAGTTCGCGCTCAGCCTTCTCCGCGCGAGCTTCTAAGCTTCGAATGCGTTCATTATTCCGCTCTATCTCCCGCCGCGCGACACGAAGACGCATGCCGACTTCATAGGCAATATACAGCCCTTTCACCGCTCCATGGATGCCCTCCCGGAACACATCGAATTCGGGTCGACTGACCATCGATTGCTGGACTTCTGGTGGAAAAATTTGTCGAGCAAACTTGACTGCCACGTTTGGGTCGTACACGACCGAATCCGCTTCCGTCATCGGTTTGTTTCCCACGAAAATTGCAAAACTTAATAGGCGCGGTTCCGCACTGCTCTCTTCTCTCGAGTGTGGTACAGGGGAGCTGCCCCATTGTTATTTTTCTTATCTAGGTGACCTACTTCGACGACGCGGGAATTGGCGTTTTTCACATTTCCTTTCCCTCGACGTCCTCCTCCCAATGCGCGTAGACTCTCCACCACGATTCATATCTGTGTCCAAATCCGCAAGTGTTCTCCCTTCTCCTCTGCTGTTGAAAAATAGCCTTCTAGACATCTTGTCCAAGTTCACTACTTTTCTCCCTCTTATGATCTGCCAAATTTGGACGCCAATATGGACCCTAAACGAACGCAGCCCTCGTCTATCTTATTAATCGCGGGTGTAACGTTCCCAAAGTGTCCCCTTCAATGCCCTGTGCCACAAACTAACATGGATCAGCAGTCTAGTTCATTATTAATTCGGCGGTCATGTTCCTCAACTTGCTAGAGCAGATTAATCATTCTATTCGGCCTAAATGCCCAAGCTCCTAGCCGAATATACATGGTGCCCCAACAAGCATCTGGCCTGACATTTTTAGGCAGCCTTGTCCAAAGTTGTCTGGGGCAAGGGTAGATTAGTCAATCTATTCGGTCTAAATACCCGAGCTCCTAGCCGAATATCCATGGTTCCCCAGTAAACATCTGACTTGACATTTTTAGGCGGCCTTGTCCAAAGCTCGCTGGGGCAAAGGCAGATTAATCAAGCTATTTGACCTAAATATCAGAGCTCCTAGCTGAATTGTCATGGTGCCCCAGCAAATTTCAAACTGCCGTTTGTAGGCATTCGGCTAAATTGCAGTGCTACACTTATTTGTAAGCTGGATTAATTTAGTTGTTTGTTTCATTCACTTCACGATTTTACATCTTACTTAGCTGTTAACAAGCACATTCATCAATCAGAAAGGAAAAATTAATTTTCATTCATAAACTAGACACAAACAGAATAATTTTCATTCATAAACTGAACATAAACATCAGTCATTTTACAAATGAAAACTACCCTACATCAGCTTCTCACAAAAATGAACAGTCAAACACCTAATAACTCTAACGAAACCTACTTACTGTAACAAGCCCGCGGGGAACCGGGGAACCTCACTACAGTTCGGACTCGATTTGTGCCACGGTTCTAAATCTTGAACCAAAGAGTCCAAATCCAGCAAATCGTTTTGAGAAAATGGATTTTTAGAAAGAAGTGCCAAACATGGACTGCTTTGCCAGATACAGAGTCGCCACCTAAATATTTTATTTTGGGAAATTTAGGAAACCCTGACTCGTGCCTAAGGCCACGTGTCCGTCATCACCAAAGTTGTCACGGCTCGGGAACTTGGGTACAATTGGGGAAGGTCACTTCGTGAGCATCCCCGCTCGCCCGATCAAAGATCGACCTCTACTAACCATGATATCTTGTTTTGAAAACGTTATGTGTTCTTATTCTGGTTATTAGCCTAGATTTACTATGTGATGCGCACAGCATACAAATATAGACCAGGTCGCCTGAATTGGAACAAAACATTTCATGTTTGTTTTTGAAAGATGGTTTGCTACTCGCAAGTAGGCTTAAAATGCAGATTTTTCCACCCTCGGGTGGGCTTAGAAAAGATGATTTTGCCACTATCTAGTGGGCTTAAGACTCACAGTCGATGCATTGTTCCAATCCAAGTAACCCAACCTTTACCCACAGGCATTCATGCAGTTATATCACGTAAGCAAATAGCCTCATAGTAAGCATGCTATCATGGCAGTCACTCACACACATGCAAGGATGCTAAAGCATAAAACTTACCGAGTACTCCAAGCCAAAACAGAAGCTAATTAGAAATCCATGCATGATCCTAATTATACAGAAATGCTTAATGCAACACATGCAAGAAATGCAACTATAGCAGGCTCGGCTATTCTAAACATGGCATATGAGATGCAACAGCTAACATGTATTCAACTTAGAATTGAAATACAGATGCAGTTAGTATGGTGCGTCGAGCCCGGTGCATGCAAAACAGATGAATGAGTGCAAACATGCTATCATACTGTATGCTAATTGAAACATGCCCTATTCTAACCATCATAAGTTGGTAAAGAAAAGGGAGAAAGACGTGAGGTTGGAAGACATACATCACACACACGCACACTTATTACAACATTGCCCTCCGCGGAGGGTCCGAATAAATAATATACAGTCCCGAATAAATACAGTCCGAATAAATACAAACCCTAATTAATTAACAATTTTAACTAGGAAAGCAATAAACTAGCATGCAAGCTAGGGACTGCCTCGACTCTGCTCCGGATGATGAATGATACATGTTCGGGTTGCCTTGCGCGGAAATACACTGCGATGCTTCAGTTAGCCTCTGTTTACAGTTTATGCTCGGAATTTTGTGCAAAGCTCCGGAAGGCTACTGATTTCTGATTTGCTGCAATAGAGAGCAAGAAAGGGGCATGGCAATGTATTTTCATATATGTATGCATGACTACTCTTCAGGGAGTGTAGTCCTCGATCCTCGTGCCACCAATCGCGCATCTCGATGCATGATGGCCGAGGAGTCGATTTGCACGACTCAATATGAAATGAATGCACATGAAAACACAACAAAACCTAAACTCCATCATGGGTAATCCGGAGTGTCGGCGACTGGGGAATTGAGACACGTTCCGTCACTCGAAGTACGGAACGTACCTCGTTTCCCGTGCTCGGGGTAACTTCTATCCCAAACACAATGCAATATGCATGACATGCATGAATGCAACTAACATACACCCTAGCGTATTCAATGCTATGAAATGGCATACACAATGCACGATGTAACATGGCATGCACAATGCTCTAACATACGACCTAGCATACACAATGCAAAGGACTAAGATGGCATACACAATGCAATATGGGCCTACACCAACATGAGTGGACCTCAGCCACACTCACATCAGAGGCCATTAGGTGAAAATGAGACACTCGAAATGCGCGCACATATGCACGCAAACCGAGGACCGAGCCTAAGGCATCAAATGCCACTCTACCAAAGCATGGAAAGACATGGAATATGGAATATGAACATGCAAATTTCAGCGCTAAAATATGGTGCTAAATGGCCCCGAAACATGGAAACATGGCACCCGATGCATGGAATGATCCTGAAACACGAAACTAGGCACATGGAATGACTTACAGCTATATAAAGCATGCATTATTTGATCATGAAGCATGAATACAGAAGCAAGGCAGTCCCAAAACATGCATGTTTCCAGTTCAAAGCATAGCCAAAAGATGCTAGCAAGATGGACTAAATTAGTATGCAATTTTGACTAGCTAACATGGATTACATAGTATGTACATGAATCAAGTGAGAAATAATCATACCAACAAAAATCAGTGAATGAAACATGTGAAAATAGGCCCAAATAACCACTGATATGCAACCATGGCAAGCAAAAATGATGAGCTACTTTAGAGGGCCATGCAAGGGATTCTTAAGCACATGCATCAAGGACATTTAGCATGGCATAAGCAACTCTGAAAATCAAATATGGTAGTCCCAAAACTCACAAAATTGGCCCTGAAATTAGTCAACAAGGCATGCAAGATAGGGCTTCTTTGGAAGGCCGAAATGACCACCAAACAAGCCAAGGTGAGAGAGGGTCACCCCCCCCTGTATTGGAGGCTCAAAAAAAATCAAAGCCACTGGAAATCCACTGGATTCTAGTGGCTAGGAGACCAAACAAAGCATGCACCAAGAGCTTAGGTATAAGGCTCAAAGTAAGAAGCAAACAAGCATACAATGGAGCATATAACCTAAAAAAAAATTGGACCTTAAACAAACTTGAAGATAAGATTAAAATAAGACTTTTTTTAGTTTATGACAGATCTCAAAAGTGAACACAAATAGGGTTAATCTATCATGCAAAAATGACCCTAAAAGAGAGCATAGAGGCAAGGGATAGCAGCTGGCCCCAAATGGCAAAGATCCCTTCAACAAAGGTGAAGAGGGTCTCAAAAAAAGCCACTTCACAGTTTATAGAAAGCCACGAAAATGAACATAAGCAAGGATAAACTAGCATACAAGAAAAAGGCCTAAAAGAGGGATAAAGAAACAAGTGGCAGCAGATGGCCTCAAACATATGAGAGCCCTTCAACAAAGTTGAATAAAGGCTCAAAACAAGACACTTTACAGTTTATGAACAAGCCCAAAAAAGTTCACAAATAAGCCTAAAATACCATGCAAAAATAGGCCTAAAAGGGAGTTTAAACACAAAGGGCAAGAAGGAGGCCTCAAACAGAGAAAGGCCCTTAATCAAACATGAAAATGAGCTTAAAATAAGACTATTTATAGTTTGGGTCGGAGCCCAAAAATGTAAGCACAAGGAGCTAAGATAGCATGCAAAATATGAACAAAAAAGAGGAAAATGAAGCTTACCCTTGTAGCACAAAGCTCCAGCATCTTTTGGTTGAAGAAGTGGTGCTCATAACCTCTGGAAATAGCCTCCAAGTGGCTGGAATGGAGTATGGAGGTGTGGTGCTATGGGTTGGTGTAGAAATGGTCAAGAACCAAGGGTGTTTTGAGGATTGGAAGAGAGGGAGAGGGAAGGGTGTATGCAAGAGCTCCAAAGGGTTTTTTGTAACCCTCAAAATAGGAGCTGGGGGGCTGGTTTTATAGAGAAGAGGAGTGGAGAAAAGGGGGGGAATTTCAAATTCAAATTTTCCCCCCAAAAGACCCCCCCGGATACAGGATCTGGGGGGAAAAGGAAGGTGTATCTGCAATGTACCTGAAGAGAGGATTCTGGCCGGCCAGTTTTCTAGGGTTTAGGTGGCCGGCCGGCCAAGGGTCAAAAGGGTCAATGAAGATTGCCGGCCGGCCACCTCAAATTGGTGGCCTCCCATGTGTGCACAACACAACTATGTGGTCAAAAACTAGAAGAAGTGAACCAGGAGAGAGAAAAACCCATTTTTTAGAGGGGTTCAAAAGGGTCAGAAGTAATTACTGGCCGGCCATATCATATTAGTGGCCTCCTAGGTGTGCACAATACAAATATGTGGTTTAAGGCTAGAAAAAGTGGCCCAAGGGTGGTCAACATTGGCTTTCTAGTGAGAAAAACGGGTGACGGAGGGCGATGAAGAAATAAAACTGGTTATCAGAATAATTACTGGCCTCCTACCCTTCTACGACCTTCCTAATAATGAACATAAGGTCTCTACCAAAAATGAGTCCAAACCGATGCAAAACGAAGGTTCTGGGGCCAAAACACGCGGCTCGGGACCTCGAAAACTGACTGTTAAGCACCGGAGATGGCGTTCGACCACGAAGTTGGTCTCTCGAGCCACAGTGTCCCTCAAAAGGGGGTAAATAAGGTATGTGCCAAAAACCGGAGCAAACGGAGGTGGTTAAGCGGTCCCGAACCGAGGCACACGGCCGACGGCTCCGAAAAACCGGAAATCGGGCTCCAAACGGGAAAAATGGCCTATGACCACGAAACGTAGCCTACGGCCACTGAGAGATGATCTACGAGACCTCTCCCTCCCTTTGGGAAGAGAAAACAGAGAAAACAGAGCCTGGTTCGCCAACCGAGGCAATGCACAAAAGAGTCCGGAAGTTCGGAGGCAAGGCTCGCAGCCGAGGCTCTGAAACTTCTAAACGAGTACAATATGCAGTATCACCAAGCGCTCAATCGGTGACGTCTGAATCTTAAGGTCAGTCAAAAATGGGGTGTCTACAGTTGCCCCTCTTTGACAGAACTCGAAATTCATAAGTGACGGGAGTGAATGTCAAAGCCCAGAGACGACCCATTTTTGACAAGGCCGAAGACTTAGACAATCAGACAAGATATCAAAGAAACGTGCCCGCAGGCATGCCCGCAGGCGGGGGAAAAATGCAAAGTGATATGCACAAGGCCGGATGTAACACAATGACCATGCAAATGCACCAAGCTGTAATGAAGCAAGTATTCGCAAATAGATGCAACAGTTTTAAGCAAGAATACAAAGCAACAACTACATTTCATGCAGTTAGGAATGTGGAGAACTTATTCAATTCTCGTCGCGTCTCACACGGAGAAGATACAATACCTGCGCGATTCGTCTTGTCGCACCAGCTTCAAATGAACCGTACATACAATATCGTTCCTGCAAAAGAAAGAAACTTAACAAGCACAACATGGTTAGCAATATATGTTCGGTGTGATATCAAGTGCAGACAAACACGGTGTCGATGGGTGAGTGCATCGCAATGCGAGAAGCAACGTGCGTGACAACGCAAGTTTAAGCATAAAGGCATGACGATATCAAGGAGACATGCATAACAGTGCAAGTATATGCATGAGAATGCAAGTTATGTGCACAACAATGCAGAACAAGTGTAAACTAGAATGCACGTTTGTCATAAAACAACGAGCAAGGGAGTGCGCGTTTTGGCAAGGGCGACTCGATCGCGGCCTCCGGTTCACCTCCTGGAGGGGTCACAACATGTTCAAAAAAAAGGATACACTTTGCTTTTGATGAGTAATGATGAGACACGCATCGAAAGTTGAAGTTGAAGTTCCGGCGGGGTGATTTCGCGATGGAAAGTGCACTTTTCTTGTACTTTTTCAAGTCCCGGGGACTCCAATGATCACCAAAATTTGCAGAGACCTTGGGGCCCACCTAGGGAACACCACCGGCCAGCTTTATGGCAAAGGGGAGCCCACCGGCCAGTTTTCTGAAAAGGGATGGCCGGCCTGCCAGAAAAGGTGGCCGGCCGGCCACTTTGTCAAATCCGCGGGCATTTTGGTCTTTTTGCTCTCTTTTCTTTAAATGTGCTTATCCAAAGCACTTTTCCTCATAAGTGCAGCTCCGAAATAGCCTTCTCTACCTTCCCAAACCATTTTCTCCTTCAGATCTGTGCTCTATACGCGTTTTCCAACGCCCTACGCAAGTTGTTTTCGCGAAAATTTTCAGTTCTCTTCACTTTGAACCGATTAAATTTTGATTTCGAGGCTTCTTTTCTCATTTTCGCCACTTGAGGTGATTTTGTCTCAATATTTGGAAGATTTTCACGGGAGTTGACTTTTGTTGACTTTTTCGTTTCCCGAGAGTTGACTTTTGTTGACTTTTCCCAATTTCGGCTCATTTTGCTCATTTTTGCTCCTTTTTGCAGATTTTCTGAAATGGCTGGTCATTTCCCTCATGGTGGAGGTCCTCCGGGTGCCGGGGATGATCCTGACATTATGGCTCTGCTCTCGAGGGTTCGACCCTTCATACCCGAGACGTACGACCCTCCAGCACATATTCTTCCGCGGGCTGTTTTCTATCACTTTACTAATTTTGACGATCGAGCGCCCGAGGATCTACTTTTGTGAGAGCTAGAGTCTTACCTTTCCCATGAGGCACGAGAGGTATTTACTCCGCTTTTATATTTTCTGCAATGTATTCTGCATTTTTCGTGCATTTCGTGCTTTCGCTATGTTTATCTGTTCATTCGAGTACACAGTTTGTTTAGAATGTTTAGTCTATAACACCGCATTCTGCTTGCATTCCGAATACACAGTTCAATCGCTTTGAATTTCTGAACACGCAGCCCGTAAATTGATTGTGAACACTCGGCACACACTGGTTGAGAATAGAACACGTAGCCCAAACTCTGATTTTTTGAACACACAGCCCGAATTGAAGGTGAACACGCAGCACACATTGATTGAGAGTTGAACACGCAGCCCAAACTCTAATTTTCTGAGCACACAGCCCATTATTGAGGTGAACACGCAGCACACACTGATTGAGAGTAGAACACGCAGCCCAAACTCTGATTTTCTGAACACACAGCCCATTGTTGAGGTGAACACACAGCACACACTGATTGAGAGTAGAACACGCAGCCCATTTTCTGATTTTCTAAACACACAGCCCATTGTTGAGGTGAACACGCAGCACACACTGATTGAGAGTAGAACACGCAGCCCAAACTCTAATTTTTTGAACACACAGCCCATTGTTGAGGTGAACACGCAGCCCAAACTCTGATTTTCTGTACACACAGCCCATTGTTGAGGTGAACACACAGCACACACTGATTGAGAGTAGAACACGCAGCCCAAACTCTGATTTTTTGAACACACAACCCATTGTTGAGGTGAACACGCAGCACACACTGATTGAGAGTAGAACACGCAGCCCAAACTCTGATTTTCTGAACACACAGCCCATTGTTGAAGTGAACACCCAGCACACACTGATTGAGAGTAGAACACGCAGCCCAAACTCTGATTTTCTGAACACACAGCCCATATTCTGTATCTGATTTGATTTTGCACATAGCTCATACATTTCGTTTGCACGCAGCTTATTCATTTCATTTGCACGCGGCTTATTCCTTTCATTTGCACGCAGCTCATTTATTTTATTCTAAAATGCTGAAGCATGTATTCATTCTAAATGCAGGTGACTTCTCGCACTGTGCGAGGATATGGCTCTACCGCGGCGAGAGACTGGTATGCCGAGCTCCCGGAGGCTGTCCGGGATTTGGTTGACTTGGCAAGATTTGGGCCCTTCTGTACTGGACTATCTCGTTGTCTTGCCAGGAGGACGTTGATGGGCGCCTTGGTGGAGAGATGGTGGGACACCACCAACTCCTTCCATTTCTCTGCCACGGGGGACCTAACTATGACCCCGTTTGATTTTGCCGTATTGACCGGCCTTGACGTAGGAGGTTGGGCCATCCCCTACGACGAGGACATGGGCCAGTGGGAGGCCGCTTGGATATATTTATTGGGGGCTCGGCCGCCTGTTGATAGATCTTCGGGCAGAGTCCGATACACCTGGTTCTCTTCCCATTTCCGGAGGGTGGAGATGGAGCCTGGAACTCCTGAGGAGGCAGCACAATATGCCCGCGGCTTTCTGATGTTCCTCTTCGAGACCACTTTGTTTGCCGATAGGGGGAACACTGTCGGGCTTTATTTGCTGAGTGCTTTGGTGGACCTATCACAGGTCAGGCAGTATGACTGGGGTGGCGCCGGCTTGGCTACCCTTTATTGCTACATGAGCGCAACCTCCCGCGGACGAGGGGACTTACTTGGCGGCTATTGGAGAGCCTGGGAGGTACTTTCTGCCCTCTTAATTTACATTTCTGCTCCTCATTACTTGCACATTGCACCATGGTGCACTTCACACTCTGTACCTTGCACTTTTACTCTCAGCATTTTGTATTTACATTCTGCATTGTTTTCCCATAGTTATGGGTCTATGTGTACTTCCCGACATTAGCCCCAGAGTTTGTGGTGGAGGGGCCCCTCATGACCCCGTATTCACTCGTATTCGAGGGTCAGCATCAGCCTAGACCTCGAGAGTCTCTTCTTTATCTTCGGCAGTACTTTGATACGATACGGTCGACGGAGGTATTTCAGAACCCTCAGTTCTTTCTGTTTCCATTCTTGAGTTACCTTGCACATTCCCGATTTCTGATTGGTTTATGCATCGATTATCCGCAGATCACATGGCAGCCCTAGGTGCCTTTAGGTGAAGATCTCCGATTCCAGTTTGCCGGAGCATGGGGTGCCTCCCGATATAGGATCCTGTTCGAGGGGCTAGTTGGTAGGGCCTAGTTTTTGGGGGACCGCTTCCTGCGTCAGGTATGGGGCTACACTTCTCAGGACCCTCCCTCAGCACCCCCGCTCAATATGCGGATCACTGATAGGCTCCCTTCCCGGGATGTTGCTAGTGCCATGCTGGGTACTAATGCTTTACTACATCTTGTGGAGGGGGATTACACGACCTACCGTCACACCTACTTGATGCCTCCATTGACGGAAGTCTGTACTCCGATGATGAGGCCTGTCAGTATGCCATCTTCGAGCCGGGCCCGGGCTCGGGCTGCAGACGCCCCTTCCACCAGCAGGGCTGGTACATCTAGAGGTGGGGGTGGATTGGTTCCCCCGATTCCTCCGACTCATCATTATGGTGGGTGGCCAGACATGCCGACCGAGTTCACGGGATGGCGATTCGGGACTCCCTACCCGATCCCGATAGAGCCTCCCCTTCCTGACCACAGATACGTCAGAGATCCTGATTCACCACCGGATGCTCTACAGCATTGATTCATCAGTCGGATACTTGGACATTCATTCCTTTATTGATAGTTTTGCATTTGTATCTACAGCCTCCTGTCGAGTACGTGGACGAGATGCTCGGGATGATGGCCGCACTTGAGGGCATGGTCCTGCGGAGGGAGGCACAATTGGCCATTATGGGTGTCCAGGTACTGTTTAGTTTTCTTGCATTTATCATATTTCCGATGACATGTTGATCTTGGACATTCTACTATACAGATAGGCTGTTTGTGTAGAGCATATCTGACACACACCCCACTCACAAACTGTATTTACATGTACCCACTTCATGTAGCTTTTTTGTATCCGCATCTGATACACATATTTGAGCTGATGTATTCAAATTGAACTCTTTATTTTCAGATGCCTTCAGTATATGCTCAGCCGCAGACCGGGCCACCTAGGCCTTCTCGGGGAGGCGGATCATTTGAGCCTTTTCGAGGAGCTGGGCCATCCAGGCCTTTTCGAGGAGCCCGGGGAGGGGGGTCGTCTCGCAGACGCAGAGCACACATTATAGAGGAGGAGCCCGGTGAGGATGAGGAGGAGGAGGTTGCAGATCGTCAGTCAGAGACATCTGCTGACAGAAATGAGGGTTCCGGTCCTGGTTCCGGGAGTGGAGGTGAGGCCGAGGGGGATCTCGAGGACGACAGCTCCGACTCAGATGGTGTTGGTGGTGCAGAGGCTGTCCCACAGAAGAGAACGAAGAGGGCCTCTTATTCCTGCTCTTGAGAGCATTGACGCAGCTGTTCCCTGCTTTATTTTCCTTTTTACTAGTAGTTTGTAGCACATTGTTCATTATTAGGTAGTTTCACTTTCTGTAAAACTTGTCCCCTCGTTTGTAAAATGTTGTAACAAAGGAAGCATGATGGAATGAAACAGCTTTTGAAAAAGTGTTGCATTTTATACTTTCATCATCGTATCGCATCATTTTGCACAAAAATGAGATTTGAACGGAAATGTGCACCGTGTATTTACCAAGTCAGGTAATGAACTGACGCAACAAACTTAAACCACTTAACTCGCTAAGAAAAGACAAGATCTTAGCAAGTTTACAACTCAATAAACAAGACACAACAGTGTTGACAATTCGATAAACAAGACTCAACAAAATTGTTTAAACAAAGAGTAACAACTCAAAACACGAAACACGACAGCTCGACAAAAAACTTACAACTCGATAAACAAAACATTTCGACAAACAAAACAACAACTCAATAAGCAAAACGACAACTCGATAAGCAAAACTTAACAAAACAACGTGTATTTCAGATGATCTGGGCAACGGAACGCATCCGAAACAGAGAGAAATGGAGGCCTTCGACACACCCGGTGCATGGAAATGCTTTGAACTTTCTTCTTGAGGGTAAAATAGGACCAATGGCACACTTTGCAGCATGGCCGGCCACTTTTGGGAGTTGGCCGGCCAGCTTTTTGCACCTGAGGGGAGAGAGGTGGCCGGCCTGCTAGAAAAGGTGGACGGCCGGCCACTTAGCTCAGCAGCTGCCAATTTTTTGACACGTGTCCCCGAATAGTGCCCTGTCCTCTTTAAAAGTCCCAACTTCGGGGCTCATTGATTTCATCTTAGTTTTACACCAAAATGGAGGCATTTCTCGCCGAAAATCTCACAGTTTGGATGGCTTCTTTAGATGGCTCGGAAAAGTTGAATTTCTGGGGTTTCGACTTGAATGTACTATTCACGTTGAGCTGTACTTCGCTGCACTTCCCCTTCCTTCATGCCGCGGCGAGGTTTTGGAACCTAGTAACGCATGTTTTCAACTTCGGCGGGCAAGAGGTATGTCCGACTTTCGAAGATTTTCAAGTTTTGATGGAATCTGAACGTTATGAAGAGATTTTGCCTCAGTTTCGCTTCGGCCACGCCCAAGCTTTAGGGCAGATATGTGGGCTCACCATGCACGGCGCTCGGTCTCTGATCTGCAACGGGGAACTGGACATCCTCGGCTTGATCCATCGCTTTTCTGATGCTGGTGACCGTGGCAACCATTATTGGTAAGGTTTTCGACAACACACCCTTTGCTTGTGTATGCTATCTCACTTTTTGCTCACTCCAGGCTTTGGTGGATCTAGCATTCGTCTGATTGAAGTTGCTCAAGGCTTGAAAGAAGGAAAGAGCTGTATTGCCATGACATTGGCCGAAACGCTGATGGGCTTAGATGCTTTCTATCGCTGGGAGACGACCAGATTTACGGGGAGTCCACTACTACTGGAGGTAATGTTTCCCACCCAATCTCACATATATATTGCTTACGTCACTCGGCCCTCAGGCTCGATTTTTCTCACAAAACCCTTTTCTCACTTTTCTCTCATCGTAAATCTCTCTATTCTTTATTCTCTCATTTTTCATCCCTCTCCAGGTATGGTTGATGGATAAATTGCAGGTTGTGGACTCTTGCCCAGCCTATTCAGCCCACGATTACTTCTTTCGCCAACGCCTAGTCGATGCACTTGATGAGGGATGGTGGTTCGACTGGATGTGCAATTTGTCTACAGATCGCATTGCTTGGCACTGTCCTTGGCTCAATCTTCCGGCAATGAGTTATAGCATGTCCCGGCTGATCGGGATCCAGTTGATTGGTCTGACCCACTGTGTGTTTTACTTTTCGTTTTGATTCCAACGCCAGTTTGGTCATGATCAGACTTGCCCGCCAGAGGGGATTAAGTACCCAACTGCTTTCCTGGTCCGAGGCGCACAGCTTGCTCGGTATGCCACCGCATGGAGGACTCGAGAGCTCCTGGTCCCCGCTCCTACTTTCAGTTGCACTTTGTCTAACGAGTGCTTGGATTGGCTCAATGAAGAGGCACAGATTGGGCCCAGCTTAGCATCAGAGGCTTCGACTAGCTTTGGGAGGGGGCGCAGGGACACCTGACTTAACTATGCTCTAGATTTATTGCTTTATTAGTACTTTCAAGTCTTCTCTATGAATGTAATAAAAAGCAATTGCCTCATTTGCCATCGGCTTCATCAACTCCTCCAAGTCAGCCTCCAGCTTGGCAATTGCCTCGTTTGCCAATTTGAGCTCTTCTTCGTTGGCATTCGTCTTTTCCTCGGCAGCCATTTTCAGTTCGTCAGCAGTCTTGGCCTTATTTGCTTCGGAATCGGCCCTAGCTCTCTCTGCCGCCGCTTTCATGGCCTCAGACTTGGCTCGGAGAGATGTCTTTGCTGCCTTTCCCTTCTCGTTTTCCAACTCGGCTATAAAGAAGTCGATCTGTTCGATAGCATCGCGTTGGCGGCGGCCAATTTCAGCTATCCTTCCCGCCGCCTACAAAACAAGAGGTCAATAAGCTAATATTGAAACTTTTCTTTTGGTTAACCTTGCAAAATTATAAAGGATCACGTACCAATATCGCCGATTTAGCGGCTAATGCGATGGCCAACAGGCTGGCTTCTGTCCTAAAAGCTGCGCTGTCAGTTGGCATAGATATGGAGGAGGCCAAGCTCAAGGCCACAGCTAGGTCTCTCATAGCCGATGCATCAGAAGCAACCGGCATGTTCTTTATTCTTGGTTATATTATAAATGGCACAACATTGTCCGACTCTTCGATGCGTGGCCGTTTATCCATTGGGTCTTCCGAATGATCAGATTTGTGCTCGACCGGATGTTTCTCGCCCTTGTGCTCCATCATTTGACCCTCATGTTGATTGACAACAGGTTCCATTTTGGCCACTTCAATCTGAACCTCCTCTTCAACAGGAGCCGATGGAGGAGTTTCTTCCCTAATGTCGGGTGGAGGGGGTGCATGTTCGTTTTGCTCGGCTTCGAATCTCCTATGAGCTGCCATCCTCTCGGTATTTTTCTGTCTGGCCAATTAAGCGAGCGACTGACCAGCCAAGCTGTCAGGATACGAGCTGGGTAGGTCCTCTAAGTTGATAAAAATATCTTCAAAGGATGTGTTTGCTCAGCCAGAAGTGAATGGATGGCTGAGGCCAGCTTCTTCAAAAGCCAAATTCAGTGTCGCGTCAACCTCCTCTAATCCATTAGATTCGTCCAATGATGGTTGATTCAGCTGCTTAGTGACTTTTTCGATTGCTTGTTCATTCGCCGGCTCTGAATCAGAAGCCTCAAAACCAATCTGCCTAAGGCGCTTGAAGCTTGGAAAAATAAGCGCCGTAAGGTGCTGTTTGCCCCTTGAAATCAGAATATTTTCTGCGGCCAAGAAAGTAGTATAGGTCAGCTCGTATCTCAGAAGGATGTGGGCCTCCCTCCCTTGTTTCTGGAGATTCGGATGGCCAAAGAACTGGAGTGCCATTTTTATTTGCGTAAGTACGGCGTCGTCGGTCGAAACTAGAACTTTCTTGAAATTGTTTCCTGCACAAATAAAACGGTAAACACATAGAATTTGAACTAGAAATATCTAATAAAAGTTCATAGGGGCTTAAACGGCCACCTAGTTCGCCCCTTCGCCTGGGCACTGGATCTTGACAATCTTCGCCCTCGCCGAATTCCCAGTTGCCACGGACTACGACCATGACATCGTCAACACACTTGCCAAAGCTGGCAAGCATAGTGACCAAATGATGGTCGGTGTCCTTGGCCCTGAGAAAGTAGCTGTCACGACCCAAACCCGCCCCTATAGGTTTAGCATCATAACCGGCCAGTAATCTGTGGATTACCAAAGGCCTCTGAACAGATTAGCAAATAGTAAGGGGCTACGGAAGCAATAATACAAAATAAACAAGGTCCAATGAGCTGTGATAATGTACATGGGACGGAACATTTCAAAACTTATATGTATATATGCATAAACATGCCAGTCCAGGTACAAAATATTTACAACATGTACAACCCAAGACATGTCTTTACAAAACATATACAAACACTAGCATGAAATACAAAAACAGCCATAACATTAGGCTTCGATCGGAACCTCCTCGGGAGGCACAATGGATGGCTGACAAAAACAGAACAGAAGGCTGTCAACTCTGGCCCTGGTCATGTGCCGTCTCACCTGCATACATAATATAAACTGTGAGCGAAAGCCTAATGAATAATAATAGAGTAAAGGGTTTCAATGAATGAGTTCGTACAGGTTCAGAAATCACAATCCATATTTGCATCAAATTCATCATTTGTCCAGATCATATATATAGACAGAAATCATAAGTCATGATTAATTTACGTGATACATCCATTAGCATTAACAGAACAGAACAGAACGCATACGCGTGAGGTTACGAATAACCAGTTCCATAAAGGAACCTCCAAATCCGAGTAACAGAACAGAACAAAAGCTGAGCCCCCGTGACAGGGCCTCCGGTACGGGTAACAGAGTGCAGACAGAAATAAGTTCCATGAAGGAACCTCCGATACTGGGTAACAGCTAACGGATATCACATGATGCTAAGGATGTTACGAAATACATATCAGAAATTGAACAATCATTCAGTGTACAGAATATATCATTTCGAAAAACATATCTTGCTTTATCACACAGAAAGTAGATGCAGTTTGAACATAACTTTACTAAATTATTACTCACAGTTGGCCTTGAAATAGACAGACGGAGCAGATTGATCACACGACACGCGGCATGTGACCTACATAACATATAACGGACACACACTTGAAACACACATTCTAATCACACAAACTTACGTCATTGGTTCTTAATGTGTTTCTAACCTTAAAGCCTCACTATAGAGTCTTAAATATGGCCTAGGAATGCCTAGGATGGAATGAGGATGCAAAGATGCCTTGGAAAACATTTTTCAAAATTTGCTGAAAACAAGGGTCTCGCTCGAGCGTAGCTTTCTTTGCTGGAGCGAGCTTGCCAAAACAGAGGGGTCGTTTGAGCGTAGACTCCTTCGCTCGAGCGGTCTGTAAAAATGCAAAAGTATTGGTTGTTGAAATTTTACGCTCGATGCACGCCTGATGCTCACTCAAGCGTGAGATACACCCTTCGCTCGAGCGTAGGTCTCGTCGCTCGAGTGTGTGTCTGTGTGCACTAAAAACCTGAGAGCTTGCAATTTACGCTCGAGCCACCATTCCTTCACTCGAGCGGAGCTCTGAACAAACAATGGTCGCTCGAGCGTGGAATCCTTCGCTCGAGCGAGGAAGCCAAATTTTGGAATTTCCAGATTTGCCTCCCAAGCTCAAACTAAGCATTCAACTACCCAAATCTCAACCTCTTGGGCCCATTTTCTGGAAAAACACTTTAAACTCATAGTATAACATGTTTTTAAAGATCAATTTGAGAAATCAAAGCCCAAAGGTGAGTCAATTAAACACAATTTCAAACAAACTTCCAAGAAATATTAAAGAACAAAACATGCAAGTGTTCATTTGAATTCAATGCTCCAAAAATGTAACCAAATGCAAGATTACACTCAAAATCATGATGAACTCATGGACTATAACTAGAATATGGTCTTGCATGCAAGAATTTTCATGAAAACACTTCAAATTGTTATGATATGGACATCCATGCATGATTTAAGCTCTAATTCAACATGTTTAATTCAATTCTTGTCTTAGATCACTAATGTCACATGAATCATGCTAGAAATGACTTGAATTCACAATCAAGAAGGTAATTATCCTACCTTAAGTCTTGAATTCCAAGTATGGAGGCTCAATTATGAAAATTCCTCTACAATTCTTCAAGTTCCAAGCCAAAAACTCTTGTTGAAGCTAAGTCTCTTATCCTCTCTCACTCTCCTACGTTTTGTCTCAAATATGGCTGAGGAAATGATGTATGGAGTATGCTAATCAAGTCCTAAACAAGTCTCTTAGAAGTGGTCCACCAAGTGGCAGTTTCGTAAATAATTGAACTAATGTAATTTAGCGTTATTTAATCTAATTTAATCGTTCCAAATCAAATTTTAATTAAACTTACCATAAAATCCTATAAATCCTAACTAATACTTAACACAAAACAATTTCAGAATCGGGCGCCGATAAGGCTTTCAATTTGCAGTTCAAAGTTGAAACATGAACAGATCATTTTATGGCAAACAGATAGAAACACAAAGATAATGCAATACACATGCAAATTAATTCCAGATTCCTTCTAAATTACTGTTAAGCATAATTAATCATGTTTTAACATTAATCAGAGGTCGGGGTTATTACAGTAGCACTCCTGCCGACCAGAGGACTTGGCCAAGGCATAACAATGCCGAATGGCAGGGACTCTTAAGTTAAGCCTAAGACGTTGGTTTAGTTCTGCTATTCCCGTTATTATTCAGTAAAAATTCACATTGGGCTGAGAAGGGATTAAGTCCCAATGGCGAAGGACAGCCCTCAAAAGTGGATGAAGAGGGAAACAGACTCTGCCCTTCACGATTGACAGGAGAGGAAAGATGATGGTACTCTCATCAGTCCTCTCTGTGTCAATCACGTTCTCTGCCAAAAGTGACAAATGAACGTCGTTAGGGACAGAAAAATGGCGACGGAAGCCAGAGACTCGCTCCGCAGAAAGAAGATCTCTCAAATGTTTTGCCATCACAGTAGGAAAAACAGACACTCTACACAGCAAACAAACAAGGAAGAGGGAGTCGAAATGAAAGAAAGAGAAACTTACAAAAAAACGAGGAGGACAATGAAGAACGGAAAGAAGTTGCAGAGGGTGAGAAGCGAGGGAGGTGAACTGATAGACGATGAGAAACCTTGAGCATTCAAGAAAGAGCATACAGATGAACGAACAACACGGTTTCAAATCGTATTAAATGAATGAAGTGTACGAAGGGGCGGGAGATTGAAATGATGTTTAAAATAGTAAGCGTCCTGACGCTTACATTGGAATAAGGGAAATCGCCGCATTTTTTTGGCACCAAATTCGAGAACCAAATATGCCAACTAACTGATGCTAGTAGGATGTTTGGGGGGCAATTGTGAGGGCCAAATATAACTGTTACGTACGGAGGCCGTATAACTTGAGGAAAGAAACCAAGTTATGGATTAAACAGCTCTATCATTAGGGACGAAGGCCGAATAACCAAATCGGTTGAAGAATCAACTATAGTCTTGGCTGAGTACGAATAGTTAGTCGAATGAGGGATTATCCATTGGACAAAAGGTGGGACGATCCATCAACATCAAGGACGACTATAAATAAGAAGAGCATCAGCTAATGGTGGGTATGTGAGAACAAGTAAGTTTAACTTAAGATCCAAGCAACCAAGAGTGTATATACTGACTTATCTGTTGGAGTGCTAATTTCGGCACCCCCGACCGGAGCGTTCATTCCTTTTCAGGTGACTAGCTAAGGATCTCGAGCGTCCCATTGGATCCAAAGAGTATTTCCAACCCACTTCTCCACAACAACATATATATTTTATATGTGTATATATACATACAATCTAATGTGGTGTTCAATGATTAGTAATCATATACATATACACACATACAACAATGCAAAAACAAAATCAAATATATATATTTTTTTAAACGTAACACAGCTATATGTATATATATGGATAAAACATTCACTGTGCATCTACATATATGTGTGTATGTATATGATTCTAAATGTATATATGTACACACGATCAATAACTGGATTATAAATCTTGCATGGACAATTGATCAAGAAAAATTTAGTAATCAAAGTGATCAATAATTGGATTATAAATCTTGCAAGGACAATTGATCAAGAAAAACTGAATAATCAAAGTGGGTTGGGAGTGAGCCATTTCAGAGTCAAAATCGGTGATCAAGATCGTGACAGAATTACGATTGTGAAATATAGCTAGCTTTTAGATTTAGTGATTTTTGGCATGTCAATATATTTAGGAGCTGAATCATTAGGTTTAGTTGTTCATGTGTAGATTTTCCCCAATCAATTTTCTAGTGCAAAACAACCCTAACTTCTTCCTGTAGTTTATTTATTTATTTATTTTTCTTAAAAAACAGAAGAAGAATAGAAAGAAGAAAAAAAAGAAGAGAGAATTAGGCACTATTTGGTAAAGTTCTGGAATCATAGTTTCACCCTTTGCTTTGAGTGTTGTATTTGGTTAGCGCTTTCAAAAATTGATTCCATACTCATTTTTCAAAACACGTCTACCCGGTCATTCCCCGGATGTCCGACTGGTTGATCGGAACAATATTCTTTTTTTTTTTGCACTTGTTATTTTTATATTTTAAATAAAAAATATTTTCAGAATTTTTTTAAAATTTTTTATGAGTTTTGAATGGAATTTTGGATTGTGTAATTGGCTATGAGTTGTAAGTTTTTTAATCAAATATCATATGTCACATCATTAATTTCAAATTCAATTTAAAATTTATAACCAAACAAATTTTTCACACTCAAATCATAATTCAAAAACTCACAAATTCAAATTACAACTCTATTCTCAAATCATAATTTTAAAACTCTACCAAACGTTACCTTAGCTTCTCCTTTTAGATGCATATTTGCCAGAGAAAAGGAATATAAACTTTTACATATTCCTTGATAGTGTTAGATAGGAGTGTAAAAATGACCTGCAGTCTGTGGGCAGCTCAAAGTCCGTTCGCGGCCCGAGGTGGACCCAGCCCATTTAGGCCCGTTTGGGCCCGAGATCCTAGGCCTGGGCCCTCATTTTGAAACTCGGTCTGGCCCGGCCTGGCCCATCGGCCCGCTAAGGCTCGACTCGAGGCCGCACCGAGACCTAGTGTCTTTTTTAGTGAAAAATAATATAGTTTTGGTAGAAAATATTTTAAAAAATAAAACATAAAAGTTCAAGTCCACCCAAGCCCAAGCCCAAGCTCGAGCCTAGGCCCACCGACCCAACCCGAGGCCTTGCCCACCAACCCACCCAAGGTCTAAATACTACTGGGCCTGGACTTGGGCCTAATTTTTTGGTTCGTGAGCTTTCTTACCCCAGCTCGAATTTTTGAGGGAGCTCACGAGTCCCGACATGAGCCGGCCTCAGCTGGGCCAAATTTACACCCCTAGAGTTAGATTTTGTATACAATTGATTTGTTAGAAATATTGGAAAATGTACTATTTATTTTATCCTTAAGATGTGTTTGTTCAGAGATGTATTTAAATTTAAAGATATGTTTGTTCAAAGAATTTAAACAACCTTGGTTTTGCAAAAACAATGTTCATTGTGTGAGAGAGGAGAAGGAAGAAAAGCGACAAGTTTTTGTAAATTTAAAGATGTGTCAGAGGCATTTTCGTCATAAAATATAGCCCACTATCTTCATGGACGTGTGAACTTCACAACCTGTTAATTTGGATAGAAAATTGGACGGTTCATTTTGGTCCACAAACTACGTAGGGGATTATGTGGTGATTTTCGAATGTTAGAGGGTAATCTGCACCCAACTCAAACCACAGGGATAAAATGAAGTTTGCCCATTAATCTAATCATAAATTGGCGGTGTTTGGGAGCAAATTTTTTAGGTTTTTTTTTTTTCACTAAAAGACAAATTGGTTACAAAATAAAAATAAAAAATAAAAAAATCTAAACAAAATATTATATCAAACCCTATAATCATTTTATTTTTTCTCTCACAAATATCACATCCAACCACAAAAAAAAAAACTCAATTATCTTTCCAAACATAAAAAATAAAAAAATAAAAAAAAAATTCCAATAATATCCTACAATTAAAAAAATTTACAAAAAAATCTACTTCTCAAACACCCACATTATTTCATCATGAAAAAAAAAAAAAAGGAGGAATCAACTGGTCATTATCTTTAAAGCATAAATTTTTAGTGATTTGAAAAGTTGGTTAAAATTATTTTTTGACTTTTTAAACTTTTTATAATTTTTTTATATAAAAAAAAAATAATGTAAGTTAAAATAAGTTGAAAATTGATTTTTGACTTTTTTTTTTTTGGGTTGGGGGGGGGGGCGTGGGTTTATACTATCTCCAGTGGCCCTAACAGCACTGCTAGGTACCTCAAAAATCAAGAGGCGCGAATGGCTCGAAATCCCAAAACGACGTCATTTTAGAGTGTTTTTTTATTCTCTTACCGGTAAGAGAATTCTCTTACCGGTAAGAAAATATTTTCGCGCCATTCGAGCTCTACAAATTCGAGGTCTCACGCATTTTCCTGACCCTAAAATTTCAATGCAGTCGTCACTTCATTGAGGACGCGTATTGTTTGACAGTAACGTCTTTTCATGTAGGCTGAGATTATGTTATTTTAACAATTATTTAATTTTTTAATAAAATATGAGGTAAAAAAATTAATATGTTTATAATAATTTTTTATTAAAATATATGTAAAAAATTTAAAAAAAAATAGAATTTTTAAATTTTTGGTATAAATTTTAGACTTTCTAATTTTTTTAATAACTTTTTAACTATTAAACTAAAATTGTTGCATGCCAAACGTGGCCTTAGCCAACAAGATTTCATTTAGACCTTGTTTGGAAATAGTTTATTTTAATAGTTTTTTAATTAAAATATGATAAAAAAAAAAAAATCAGCTTGTTTGGTTTCAGCTTTTAAAAAATTCTACTTTTTTATTTTTCGTATTTTAATATTTTCAATGAATTTTTTTAATATTTTAAGTATTTTTTTAATTTTTAAACATACGTAACATAAATATACTCACTTACCCAAAAAAACATAAATATACTTAAAAAGTATAATATTTATGAAAAAAATCTTTAAAAAATACACTAAACACCAAAAAATATATATATAATACGAAAATTTAATATATTTTCTTATTTTTGTGTATTTATTAATTTTTTAAAAAAAAAATTCACAAATATTTCACTATTTTAAATACATTTAAGTAAGGTGTATTTAAAAAAGTAAAAAATACATTTAAGTAAGGTGTATTTAAAAAAGTAAAAAAATTACTTAAAATTTTAAAAATACTCATTAAAATAAAAAAAATATGAAAAATAAAAAACTTAATATTCAAAAAATTGAAATCAAACACACTGATTCACAAAAAATATAAAAAATTAGGCCTACCGTTCAATCAGTGATTCGCCTGACTTGTTGTAAGATGAAGTGACGCGACTGGCGAATGGGGGATGCATAAGGTGGGAAACATGGGGTTGTGAGAAACAGTTATGCTACGTAGCTCAAATTCTCGCTTCCCCGATTCCCCCGAATTCAAAACGACGCCGTTTCGTCGTTTTGAATTTTTTTTTTTTTCCAATAACGCAGAAGAAGAAGACGAGGAAGAAAGAAGAAGAAGAAGGAGGAGGAGGAGGAAGAAGAAGAAAAGAGTAGCAGAGAGAGAGAGACAACATCATCATCATCAACAACAACATCATCATCATCATCATCATCATCTTCAGATCATCATCAACAACCATTTAGATCCAAGAAAAAAAAAAAAAAAAAAAACTTAGATCCAAAACATCTTCAGCATCAACAACAACATCTTCATCAACATCACCATCATTAACACATTTTCAAAAAAAAAAAAAAAAAAAAAAAAAAAACCACTTCGATCTGGAAAAAAAAAGGGGGGCTAAAAAAAAAAATAGAGGCGGAGGCGGCGACGATTGGCGATCGACCCTCTCTCTTTCTCTCTCTCTCTCTCTCTCTCTCTCTCTCTCTCTCTCTCTCTCTCTATCCCCTCTTCCCCTTTCTTCTCTTTCACTCATTCTCTTCCCCTTTCTTCTTCTCTCTTCTCTCGCTCTTTCTCTTTTCTGCCTCTGTTTCAGTTTCAGATTGCATAAGGAAAAAAAAAAACTACCCAAAACGACGTCGTTTTGGGCAGTCAGGGGATTCGGGCTAGCTCAGATTCGAGCTACAAACCATTTTCTTGTGAGAAATCATAAATATTGGAGTTTATCATTTTTTTATTCGGAAAAAATACTCATCAATAAAAAAAAAATGGATAAATTACACTAATATTTTAGATTTTTGTTTAATAGAAATTCTTTTTTCATATTTAAAAAATCATACTTACTCTCCTATCAGATTAAAATAATATATTTATTCCTCAATCTTTATACATATAAATAATAAAATGATACAGATATTTTGTTCATGTCATTTTAAGAAAAATAATAATCATCTTCTTTGATTTTAACTCACACAAAAAATTAAGTTTTTTTTTTTTATGTTTTTATTTTTTATTTTTACTGAATTCTTTAAATATTTTAAACAATCTTTTTTTTTATTTTTTATTTTATAGATACACCTAATTAATCTAGATATACTTAAGAAATATAATATTTTGTGATTTTTTTTAAATTCACCAAATACAAAAAAAAAAATTTAAAATACAAAAATTCAGTATATTATCTTATTTTATTGTATTCAAATTTTTTACTTTTTTGAACATATTTTATAGTTTTTAAATATATCTAGATGAAATTGATCTAATCTAGATATCAAGAATTTCATCAGGAAATTTAGACGCAAACTCAATAGAGCGACTAATTGGGAGAATAGTATTATGATGAATAACATAACCTAAAAACCTAACTTTAGTCTGAAATAATTTAATCTTAGGAGCAGATATGACTAGACTATGACTTTTAATAGTATAAAAGAATGCAGTTAAATGTTTCCAATGTTCACTAATTGATTTAGAAAAGATTAACATGTCATCAATGTAAACAATAGAAAAATGACTAAATGGGTTAAAGATATCATTCATTATATTTTGAAATTCACTAGGAGCATTTTTTAATCCAAATGGCATGACATTCCATTCATATTGGCCAAAAGGTGTATTAAAAGCAGTTTTATATCGATCTTTAGGATGAATTTGAATTTGCCAGAAACCACTTTTTAAATCAAATTTACTAAAAATAACAGCTTGATTAAGTCTTTTAATTAGGTCTTTTTTATTAGGAATAGGATATCTAATCCATTCAAGAACAGCATTTAATGGTTTATAATTAATAACTAGGCGAGGAACACCTCGTTCTAATTCAGCATTTTTATTAACATAAAAAGCAGGACAAGACCATGGTGATTTGCTGGGACTAATAATTCTATTTTTTAACAATTCATTAATTTCCTTTTTACACATTTCTAACAATTCATGATTCATTTGAATAGGCCGGGATTTAGTAGGTATTTGTCGTTCATTAAAACCTTTAATATATGGTAAAGTAACTACATGCTTTTTCCTATGCCAGAATGCAGTAGGTAAAGTTGAACAAACAGTTGATTCAAGTTTTAATTTGAAATCATTAATTTGAGAGATGAGAACGGGATCAGTTAACTGTTGATCTATTCGTTTGTAATTAATTTCTTCTTTAAGAAAATTAATATGCCGAGTTAGTCGTTTAATAGTGTGGGTAATAGAACAATCTTGTAATTGATTTAACTCTAATTGTTCAGGTGGAAATAAGAATGTAAATGTAACAGGATGTCCTAAAACATGAGTAGTAATTCCTTCAGTAGAAGTAGTAAATGGATATAATAAAGATATAAATGGTGTACCTAAAATAATCCGATCAGTCATATTTTTGACTAAAACAAATGTAGTTTTAAAGCAAACATTATTTTGACAAACATGTACTTTAGGTAATTTATATCGAATATGCATTTTACTACCATTAGCAGACGTTAATTTCTCTTGACATTTGTGATAATATTTAGTAGGAAGTAATCCTTCTTGAATGCAATTTAAATCAGCACCAGTATCGATTAATGCAACTAATTCTAATTCAAAATCTTCAACAATGATTTTAATTCTTGAATACCATTTTTGCATATAAATTTTATTAAGTAAATTTAATCGTTTATCTTCAAGGTTAGTAGCTTGAGATCGATTATCAAATATGAGTTTAGTTGGATCAGTATGATCAGAATCATGATCAGAATTATGTTCAGATTCATTAGGTTGGAAATCATTTAAGTTTTGTTTAAGTTTAAGATTAATAATTTCATTTTCTAATTTATTATCTTTATTTTGAAGATCTCTTATTGTTTGTTTAATTTGATTGATTTCAAATTGTAAGTCTTGAAATGTAACTTCTTTAGTTTTATTTGTAAATTTTTCTAAAGTTTTAGATAAACTAATAATGGGTTTATTAAACTTAGGTTTAGTTTCTGATTGAAGCATTAGACCTTTGAGCTTATCAATATATTATTGTTTTAATTGAGGATCATCTAATTTACTAATTAAATCAATTAAAGCAGATTCTTCTTGACTATGTTTAGTAAGAACAGAAATTTGTTTAACAGGTTTACAATAAACATCATTACATCCTAAGGTAATTTGATTATCAGAATCAGAATTATCACTATTAGATGGGGAAGTGGATGTAGATGGAAGTACAGAAGAGGAACCATTATCAGATTGATTTAATTGGAAGATTTCAAATAACTGAATTTTGGATTCATCATTAATTTGGAGTTGATTGACTCTGTCTTTGAGCTTTTGTTTCTCTTGGCATTTATTAGCATAGTGGCCTTTTTGTCCACAATTATAACACGTAATATCTTTATTAGATTTTGATCTCGGATGTGATTTAGATTTATGATATTTCTTTTTGGGTTTAGTATAAAATTTGTCATTAGATTTGGAGGGTGAATAAGGATTCTTGTATTTATGATAATATTTGGATTTATAATTTTTATGTTTTGAATGTTTGTGTGATTTCCTACGAGAGGGTGCAATAGGAGCTAGTCCATATTGTTCACAGAAATTTCCTAATTCATATTTAGCTTTATGTTTATCTTTTGTAGATTTTTGACTAAGTTTTAAATCAATACACATTTTTAAGCCTTCTTTTTGAATAGTGCTAATTATATCACCATATGTTAAATTATCATATTCAATAACACCAGTAGGTTGACTAAGAACATCTCTAATTTTGTGAGCAAATAAACTAGGTAATCCATTAATAAATTTTTCTTTCCAGAATGATTTAGTACAGTCTTCTCTCAACATAACTCTAGAGGTAAAAACATCTTTATACCATCTAAAATCACTTAAGGTTGGACAAGTAAGATTACTGAGTTGATCATGTATGTGAGAATAGATATTAGTTAGGGTACCAATAAAATGTCTAATAATTGTATAAATTAATTGGTTAATACCATCAGGTTGGCAACATCCTAAATTTTCATCAAATATAGGTAATCCTTGATCATCAATTTGGTTAGCATAGATGATAGAGTCTCGTTGGGTGTCAGTTAAATATTTTTCCCACCAAGATTTGAGCTGACCAGTAAAGCCAGTGGTAATTAAATTTACAATTTCAGGTTGAGTATATTGGGGATAATTAGAGAGATAACTATTCGAGACCATAGATAAATGATTTAATTTTTGGAGGAGTTGATCTTCACTAAGACCATCAATATTCCATTCGTATAATTTTTTAGCAGAGACAGAAAATTGATTATTAACATTATTTTCTTCGAATTGTAAATCGACAGGAGTAGGCTTAGTATACCAATTCTTGGTAGTTTGAGGATTAATTTTAGGATAGCGTATTTTCGCAACTTGGAATTGTTGAGCTAAGTTATTAATTTCATTGTCAGTATCAGAGGAAGTAGAATTTGGGTTAATATCAAATTGTTGATTTAGGACAGTAATACCTTTATCTTTAGAAGGTGAGGGAGTATCGGGTACTGCTAATTTGGTAAATAATTTTTCAATGGCTTGGACCATAGATGATTGATCATTTGTAACTAAGCTAGTTCGGGTAGAACGTTTACTAGGTAGGTTAAGTAAAGGTGCATCTAAAAGTTGTTTAGATGATGAAGTGTGAACAGATTCTAAATTAGTTTCTATTTTATCTAATTGTTTACCAATTGTATTTAAACACTGGTTAGCATAATTATTTTGTTCAATAACTTTTTTGAGTTCATTATCATCTCCAGGTAATTTAAAAGGAGAGGCAGGAATTTCAGAACCTTGTTGATTAAGAATAATTTTCTCTAAGGGAGGATGACTGGAACTAATTGTAGTGGTAGCAGAAGTTTTCCATTTATGTTTAGTAATTGTAGTAAGCTTTTTATAATATTTTTCTTCATATTCTAGTAAGGGTAATTCAAAACCATATCGAACCATAAAATTATACCATTCTTGGGAGATTTGAGACATTTGAGCAGAAGTATATTTAGCATAATAAGAATGGCGCTGGGTGCGATTAGCTTTAGATTTAAAATCAATAAGTAATTTATCAAGATTGGGAGTAAATTCCCTTTTAATTGTCAATAATTGTGGATTGACAGGTGGTGTAAATTCTTCCATATCAGTTTGAGTCGGAGAGTCAATTGAATGAACTTCTTCATCAGGGAAATGAGTATGTGTAGAATAAACAGGTTTACTAATTTGAGAAGTTGAGGAATTATCAATTCCTTTTAATTTTGGATTGATTGTAGGACCTATGGTTGGACCGATATTAAGTTGACTATTTTTTCTAAATAGAGGTGTGGTAAATATTTCATCTTCAGTTTCTATTTTGCTAGGGACACTAGATGTACTATGTCTAGAGGATTGACTACGGTTAAATTTAATATGAACAGAACCATCATTAAATTGTCTGATATCTTTAATATCTTGTTCAGAGGATTGTTGCTGATTATGTTTGTAATTTTCATTAACAGTAATCCATTCATCGTGTAAATCAATATCTTTCCATTCAATCATTTTAGGAATATTAATATGGGATTCATTATGACTACTACTTTGAATAAGTAAAGTTTTATCTTTAGGTGATTTATGCAGAGCATGAACATTTAAATTAGTTTGCATACATTTATAGTGAACACGATAAATTAAAGCAATATTATGTGTCTTAGCCATCATATTAGTGAATGAACCATGTAGTTGAATATTTAATGTTAAAGCATGTAAAATATTTGGATCACTTAAAGCGGCGTAAAATCGGAAAACAATTAAAATGTCTTGGACCTTTATGAAGACCGGTTTCCATCATTCCCATTAAACTATCATTATAATTAAGAAAACGAGCATCTCTTAAGCATAATAAAAGCAGTATTTTTTCCAACGGTGTAAGTGGATTAAGACCAACTTGAATTAGACCAATGTGAATAAAATTGTAACCATTATCTTTGTGTCTTTTAATTAATTTAGTATCAAATAACCGACAATTTTCTCGAGGTTTTTCTAAAGCATAAACTTGTTCAATTGTTTTAACATGTAATGCAACTTTAAAAACATTCAGAGAAATGTTGTTCTATAAATTTCTTTGATTTGTAATTTTGGTATATTCCAATCTCTATTAAATTGATCATTTTGTATTTCAACATCTTCTTCATTAATGACTAATCCTTGATTAGGTATGGAAGGTAAAGTTGTTGACCTAGAATCGATCGATGAGTTACTTCTAAATAATCGACTCATTGTTCTTTCTAATTAATCGATTTCTGAGATATCTTAATACATACCCTATTCTTGTCAAGTTACCACAGACCATAATGGTTTAGCACAGACCCTATCCTAAATGTCCACACTGCCTAACTCTAAGGACTTACTCCGGACAAGAAATGGAAGTGGGTGACTGAAACCAGGTGGATAACAGACTGATCTCGTGGGTGATTAAGATGGAACCGAAAACTAGATTAATCGAAAAAACAATGTAAACGATTAATTGGAAGAAACTAAACAGTTAGAAATAGGATACAACATAACCAGGCTCTGATACCAAGGCCGTGGAAGCAGCAACAAGAATGAAGAACCATGGATTACGAAATCAAAGATGAAACAATTTAAACATAGAATTGGAATGCACAAAACAAAATAGGATACAAATCAAAATATTTAATTAAAACACAATCTTAATTCATTACAGAAAATAACTTGCACTTACAATTGTTGTAATCTGCAAGGATCCTGAATAGAAGAACAGAACAAGGTAAACCTCACTCAGCAGAACACTCTTTTTCTTACAAACTAAAAGGTTCAAGAAAATTGGAATCTGCCGAACGATTACAATAGATTACAAATATATAGAAAACAAAATTAACTATGCAGCATGTGAGTTGGCTAAATGATGAAAGCAGCTGGCAGCATTGAGGACTGAGCAGGGCTGTCGGTTACTTTCGGCTGATTGATTGAAATTAACTATGCAGCATGTGAATAAAGGAATCAGAAATGATGAAAGCAGCTGGCAGCATTGAGGACTGAGCAGGAGGTTGAATACTGGACTGAGCCTGTGATTTGGACTTTGACTTGGGTTGGTCCGGAACCCTTGGGACTTTGGACTTTCCCTTGGATTTGATCGTTGATGATTTGGGCTTGGAGCCACTAGATGAGGGACTGCCAAGATTGACTGGAGGAAGACTGGGCTGACTTCCTTGGCTGATGCTAGCTTGGGGTCTCTTTGGGCTTCTTTGGCTTTGACTATTGCAGGTGTTGGAGCACATGAATCAGGAGGAAATTCCTCATAAACAATTTCAATAATTCTGGGCACATTGAACTTAGCCCACCATTTAACAGAGTGTTGGCGAATAATGATGTTGTCATTAATCCCATAATGCCATTTGAATATCCATGGGATTTTGTACTTGGATATAAAATTGAGCAAGATAGGAAATTGTTTTTGATGAGTAGTAAATGGGTAAATAGCAGCAAAATAGGCAATTGTTTCATTGAGTGAACTGGGAAGAATATCTGAAATGGGGCCATAATGAGTCCACCATCGCAGAAACCAGGTGGGTAATTCAGATTTGAATTTTTGATCGAAGGAGATGAACCAGGAGTGACTAAATGACTCATTTTGGTACAAGAACAATTTGAACCAAGCATCAACATAATCATGATAATTATATTGAATAGAATGACCAGGCAAATCTCGAAGCAGATTAGGATTGCCCCATTCTGCAAGAGAGACAATGTTGTGAATGTAAAGTGAATGGTATAGGATCTTGTAAGCATAGACACGATCCTGAATTGGTTTGATCAAAATGGAATGATGGTTGAGCAGAATATCTTTGTAATAAGAGATTTTTTCTCAGGTGAAGAAATGAAATGACATCCGAGCCAAAATGGAATTGAGCAATTTCATTAATGGTTTGACTTCGGGGTGACTAGGTTCTTTGTAGAAACAGTTAGCAACATGTGATTTGGTGTACTCGGTTCGAGAGGGTCGAACTTGGTTAATTGGAAGTGGAGTAACTGGCCCGATTGGCTAGAGGCAAAAGGATCATTAGCCAATGCGGATGAGTAATGTCGGGGCGGTGAATAGTACCAAGAGTATGGTATCTATTAATTATGTCAATGGAAGAGGATGGTTTAATTGACTCCAAAGGAGGAGGAACTATGAGTTGATTAGGTTTCTTTGGAGGAAGGACCAAAGCCTTAGAAGGAGGCCTTGGGCGAGACATCTGTTGAATAGGAAACAAAGATTAGCAACCGTAAAGAAGATCTAAGTAATTACGTAATAATGTAAATCATTGTAATAATTATGTCGTAAAACACGCCGAGCTTGTAATCGTTGGTGATTGATGTATTGGGCTCTTTTAGTAGTTGGCCTAGTGACTTAAGACAGTTAATCCGACGGTTAACTTGTTTGATCGGGGCTTGGGAATGGATAATTTGGGTTTTAACATAGGAAATATGTGGAGTAGCACTCATCCCTTACCCCCAGAAAATTCTCGTAAGAAAATCGGTAGGAATTTTGACAACCGGTATATAGGTAATATCAAAATCAAAAATACTTAAAATAGATTGCCAACGGGCAAAAATCATTTACTAGCTAGATTTTGAACATCTTTTTCCAAAACATATTTAGCAGATTTGCAATCGACACCTAAGTAAAAATTTTTGATTTAAAATATCATCTTGAAATTTTTGAATACATAAAACAAGAGATAAAATTTCTTTTTAATAGTACTATAATTTAATTGTGCTTTATTCCGGACACGAGAATGAAAAGCGAACAATTTGTTCAGATAGTGAGGAGTGACTTTACGAAGGAGAATGCCACCATAACCAATATCGAAGCATCGATGCGAATAATTTTGAATGAGTTTTCGGAGGAATACCAAGACAAGGAAGAGACTTGACATATTGTTTAACTTGTTGAACAACAAAGCGGTATGAGTAGAAGACCAAGGAGGAGGATTATCCTTTAACCGATCGAAGAATGGTTGTGATTTGCCTAAGGTCTTTATAAAATTCAGCAATGTAATTGAGGAACCTAAAACCTTTGTAATTGAGTTTTATCAAGAATTTCATCAGGAAATTTAGACGCAAACTCAATAGAGCGACTAATTGGGAGAATAGTATTATGATGAATATCATAACCTAAAAACCTAACTTTAGTCTGAAATAATTTAATCTTAGGAGCAGATATGACTAGACCATGACTTTTAATAGTATAAAAGAATGCAGTTAAATGTTTCCAATGTTCACTAATTGATTTAGAAAAGATTAATATGTCATCAATGTAAACAATAGAAAAGTGACTAAATGGGTTAAAGATATCATTCATTATATTTTGAAATTCACTAGGAGCATTTTTTAATCCAAATGGCATGACATTCCATTCATATTGGCCAAAAGGTGTATTAAAAGCAGTTTTATATCGATCTTTAGGATGAATTTGAATTTGCCAGAAACCACTTTTTAAATCAAATTTACTAAAAATATTGGGTTTTCGAGGGTTTGCTTGGTATTGGATTTATAATTTTTATGTATTTATGTTTGCTTGATTAAAGTGTTGGAGGGGTGTGTCACACGAAACAAATGAGCTCAACTTTGGGATGTGTTAGTTTTTCGCAAAAGGTATGTAAAACGAATAACTCCAAATGCCCACGGTTTGCTTATATTCCAAAGATCGAGATTAAATTTCGCCAGCTTGAAAATTTCGAAAGTTTCCACCCCCGCCTTTTCCACGTCCTATTCTAGTCCTAACCCTTCGCTTCCTGCTAACGCATCATCTCCCTCATCACTGGATCATGCCACGTGTACCACCACAATTCACAACCCTTTTCCCCTTCCATGTCTATTCCACTTCACATCATCATGTGCCCCGTCGCTCCTCGAGCCCCGCGTGCCGCCACCACCTCTCCCCTGGTCCTCCCTTCCGTGGTCGGCCCTCCTCTCACTCGGCTTCCCCTTTCACGGTCGGCCCTCCTCTAGGTCGGTCTTCTCGATCGGCCACCCTTTCGCGATCTGCCCACCTCTTGATTGGTCTTCTCGCTCAGTCGCCCCATTTCTTTGAAGTCGGCCCTCCCCTCACTCGGCCCCACATACTTCCCGTCTTCCTTCTTATTCCCTTCGTTGAACTGAAGCTGCACTTGAGAATGGGGGACTACTGACATCGGTGGGCCCACAGAAGCTTTTGGCCCACCACTTAGAGCCTAATTCACGGTTCAAGCACTAAAGCCCAACACCATTGAAAACCCAACGTTGCACCAAGAACCAATGGCATCTAAACACTTGTTAAGAGGAAAACCAGCCACGTAAGTAGACAAAGATCCTACAGAGTTATTGCATTACACATCAGCCATTAATGAGGCACTTGCAGCATTAAATGCGATAACCCCTTCACGTCGGAATGGGCAGCCTCACCATGAACAAGGCAAGCTAGAGCATAGACTTTCGGTCAACATGACATGTCAAAGTGGATAAGGAAATTATGAACAAAGGATATAAGAAGACTTCCAAGACACACAAAAGGTTAAGTTCTCTATTCTTATTCTCGCTCTACACATCATCAATCTCTCTCTCTCTTCTAACTTGGTCGTTGGAGAGTCCGCTGGGGGACTCCCGTTCCTCATTGGACACTTTTGCAGGTACTCCAGTGAGCTTAGTGATTGGGGAATGGTGTAGGAAGTGTGGATCAACCGACTCCCCCCCCCCCCCCCCGGCCTAGGGATCAGCAGTATCATCATATAGTAACATTTATATATAGTAAAAGTGTGTGGAAATGAGGGTTAGTGGTGTGTGTATAATAGTTATGAGTGATGGTTATAATTGTAACTTAAAGTCTGTGGATTGAGAAAATTAATTAATAATCAAATTAATAGGTGTGTATATTGAGAAAAGATGTGCTCTAAGCTAATCAGGTGTGTGAAAATAAAATTTCCCTATTCAAATGCCTCAACTGCCTTATTGGTCTTGTTTGCCAAAAGTTAAAATTTTGGTTTTTAGGCTAAAATTCATAAATGATAAAATAAGTTTAAATAGTTAATAAGACAAAATGTCATATTAAATCTATAATTATTTCATTTTTTCTCTCACAAACATCAAATCCAACTACAAAACAATCCAACCATCTTTCCAAATACAAAATTTTTAGCCTAATAAAATAGCCAAAAACTATAACGTCCCCAAAAATATTGACATCTGATATATCTTGATTAACTCATAGGTATAATCTAAATCTCATTACTTCTCATTATTACATACAAGAACATTGAATAATATAGACATTTCAATAGTCAACATTCATACTAAATCACCATTTTTCTATTAACGATATCCAACATGAGATTTCACAAAAGAGAGACCACTTGCATTAATGCATTCATCATCCTTAAGATATAAATTTTATAGCATGTGATAATAACAAGTTAAAGCAACAAAATACAAATTAATGCCTTAATGGCTACAAGTTCCAAAGCTTTGCCCGGTTACAACAAAGTGGTTTTCAAACCCATACATAGACAGACCTTTGCTTGCAAAAAAAATAAAATAAATAACAAATAAATAATTGAGCTTTGTGCTCCAAAAGATCCTCCACGCCTTCACTTTGGCAGATGCACACCACAATCACCTGAAAAATGGTTTCCACTAAGGGATGAGCATAAAGCCCAACAGAGATAATCTAAGTAAAGTGCATGCAGTTTAACAATATCATGAGGTGCAATGCATATGAAATGCCAATGCCAATGCCAAAAATCATAGGTTTTCTCATTTCAAATTCTCATGCCATGCATTTGTTTAAAAGCATAACCAATTCAATCATCCATTTCATGGAACAAGGGGCAGTAAATACGACATTGATAATCCCTAGGCTAGTGTTTGCAAGTAGGCATATCAAGCACAACCAAATCCCCACTTTACCGGTCTCTCACCGGAAGGGCAGTGGTACTCCTCCGCGCGTATTTTCGGTATTTCACCCTAGACACTCAGGCCAACTTAACCAATATCAAACTGCACCCCCTATCTGGACTTACCCAATGTATTTACCCTATAACTCAACACATTTTAAATACTCCCAAAGAATCAATTTGAAACAAAACCAATTTCTCAAATCCAATGCGAGAATTTAATCATCAAATTATGCAATGTTCAATGACATGCATGAATTTGAAAATATTTCAATTTACCTATTTCACATGCAACTTCTATAATAATCAATACAATCCTCCACGGTTGCCCAAACAATTATCTCTATACAAAATATAAATTTCAAGAGACAAACATAACTCATAATCTCATATTTTCAATCATTGCAATATAGGAGTAACAATCACATGTTCAATCTCCTTTTTCCCAACTCAATCAAGAATCATAATATTCTTTAAAAAAAAAAAAAAAAAATCATCAATCTTTCTTTTTTATTCAAACTCAAGAATTCATCAAGAATTTTCATAACGCCAAAAATAGCGTACTTTCTTTCAACCATTCTCAATATCTCAACATGACAAATATTCTCATCTTTCTCAAAAGTTCAATATTTTCAAATTTAACAATTTTCAAAAGAAACCTCAATGGTTTTCAATATTCCCTACATCATTCTCATCAATCTCATCCCTATAAACATCCATTTTCAAATTCTCATTTGTTCAAATATACATACATTTTTAACTATTGTAAGCAAGGTTCTAAAAAGCGGTTGCGGTAATGCTTGATGGCGGTAATGTGATTCTTGATTCTTGATTCTTGAGGTGTAAAGGCCGTAGTGTAGCAGTTCTTGATGTAACCGTGAATTTTTTTATTTTTCGCACAATTTGAAAAAAACTTACCGATATGCATATTTTTTTCCATGATCATATTTACTGGGTTAAAAATAAATATTGATCAATTTTTGTAAATTTTTAAGTGTGATCCAATACATTTCATATTTTTAAATCACTATAAACTGAGTTTTTTACATTTTATTTTAATAATTAATGACTTTATATTTTACAAAAAATTAATCACTAACTATTATATATAAGATAAATAATGACAAAAGTAAGAGAATAAATAAGAGCCTAAATATATATATATATATACACACATATTTTAACCAAGCCAAATAGATAATGACCACACTTATTATTATTATTATTTTCAAATAATATATAAATAGACACACACAAACAAAATGGTTTAGTGATAGCAGCTGAATAGAATAGCATAGGTCTTATAATTTCAACAAATTAATAACATGTTCTTCATCTTCCCTCTTCTTTCTCTCTCTCTCTCAATCTCTTGCTTCTCTATTTTCTCTCTTTATCTTGCATCTTCTCTCTATCCCTCTTCCCCCATTTTCAGCTTTTTTTTGTGTGTTTTTTTGACAGAAACAGTTTAGAACCGTTACATAACGGTGCGTAATAAAGTTCTGTTTATTCTGACACCGTTCTGACACTTCTAACCGCTTCTGACGACACACCTGTGAATCTCAATCACACTGCAAAAGCGGCCGTAACGGGTGGCGGTAACCGCCAAAACCGTTACGTAATGGTTGCGGCCGCTTTTTAAAACCTTGCTTGTAAGCTTTTCACAAACTCATCCCAAAAATCTAAATCTGAACATTTAAATTTCTAGGTTTTATTAAAATTTGGGGGTTTCTCAAAAATAAAATAAAATAGAAAAAAAATACATTCTTCAACATTCATGAGTCATACAAAAAAAAAAAAACAAACAAACAAACAAACAAACACAACTAGCAATGGAATTTCAAAAAAAGTTGAGAACCTCCTCCTTTTTATACATTTAATATACCATTAATAAAACCCTAATCTTTTCAAATATCACAATATCAAAATAACACATAATAAAGCTAAAATACATACACAATATTTAGAAAATCCCTACCTCAAAAGTTAGAAGAGGAAGCAAGCAAAAACTCCAATTTTTTTGACTTTGTCGGATTTTGATCTTCACCGGTCAAAACATTGCTCTTACCAAGCTCTTCACTTTGGTCTCAAGAACATGGGTCTAAAACCTAATAGATTTTGGTGGATCAAAGATTTTATATGATAAATGTAACCCAAAAAAAAATATTCGGAGAGAGATTTTGGTGGATCAAAGATTTTATATGATAAATGTGACCCAAAGATTTTATTGCTTTCAAATTTTTTTTTTAACACAAATATCTATCTATATATATACATATATATATATATATAAATTAAAAGTATATTTTAACATCATTAATGATGAAAATAATATAATATTTTCTCACCATAAAATATATTTCATTTGATGGTGCACACCATAAATATTTGTAACTCTCTCAAGATTATAAAATAAATAATAATAATAACAACAACAATAATACATAGTTACAAACGAGTCATGATTCAATCAATTGAGTCCAAAATAAATGGAGTTTAATAATTTAAAATAAATCTCCAACTGAGATTAAAGTATAAATAAATTTTAAAAGACTTAAGGTGGTCCCCACCATTCACATAATTAAATATGAACCAAAATGATTAAGTATGGACTAGTCAAATAAGTCCCAAAAATTAAATTTATATCTCATTTATTACTCAAGACCCAAGAATTACCATAACTAAAACTAAAAAAAATTGTCAAACGGGCCTTCTTACCAATTTAAATAAAATGGTCCACGACACCACAACTATAATAATAACAACTAAACAATCAAACAATTTGAAAATTCATACCAATTCAACGCCAATCAATACCCGAAACCACAAACATTTAAAAAAAAAAAAATTACTACACAGATATTGAAAAAAATAATAAATAAATAAATTCAATTTGATTCAACTTGTTACAAAAATTAAAATAATCAACTTTCCAAACAAGGCCATTATATAGTAGATTTGGCTTCGTTTGGAAAGAATGGTTGGGTTAAGTTTGGAGCTATTTTAGTCACAAAGAAACAAAATAGGTTTTTTAGCCCAATAAATAAAACATCACATCCAACCAATTATCATTACATTCTTTCTCTAACAAAAAGTTAAAAAAGTCAAAAAGTCTTTCCAAAATGAGATTTTTTAGCCCAAGCTAAAATAGCCAAAAGGTCAAAAAGTTAAAAAGCCAACTCACTTCCCAAACGAACCCAAATATAAGGTAGCATTTGGTTTATTTTTCAAAACTCAATTCTATTTTTAAATTATGATTTGGATGAAATATGTTAATCAAATATATTTTTAAAATACAACTCAAAATTGCTTTTAAAACTCCACTCTTCTCTTCTTCTTTTTTAAAAAAAAAATTATTATCCAATTAATCAATTACTTTTTGTAACGCCCTCAAAATTAAACCCATTAAATATAAAACAAGACATGCATTATTAAAAGAAAACATTATATTATTTCAATCATCAGAGTATTACGAAATAAAACATCATAATAAATGCCCTACGGGCTTACATCTTGCCAAGCCAACACTTGGACACAATTCCATGAGTTCTAACTCAAATCAAATAAAGCCCTAGGCTTGAATGTTTACATAGTTCAAATGAAACAAATAAAACAAATAAAGCAAATCTTCAAGTCCAAATCCTCACAAGCTAAGTCTTTGGAGGTAGTGAACCACCTGAACCTGAAAATGAAGTTCCCATATAGGGTGAGCCACAGCCCAGTAGAGAAATACTAAACCAAGCATAAGAATTAACTAAAGCAGTAGCATCCGATACATGGTTAACACCAAATAATCAATTTACAATTTTATGACACGAATGTCTACATTGCCTATGACACTTTGTCTATGGCATAACTCACCTTCCAACTATGGCACAGAACCTAGCCAAACAACTCAACATGGATAACAAATCAGGTTAAACCTTTCTTATAACAAAATAAACACACATGCTGGTGTTATAACAATCTCAATCAAATCCACTTCTATACTTCCCAACTGATACACATGGTGGTGATGTATCATATCAACAACAAATAGATAAGCATATGAGCTGTATCTCTGCTATAGGCGCACATATAAGCAGCAACCCTGGGTTCATCCCCTATCTTTCCATAATCATTAACCGGTTTAGAGGTACATCCCCCATCTTCCCCTAAACCGTGGAGTACATCCCCTATCTCCTCCCATACACAAGTAATGCATATAAACATAAAGTCATATACATAATAAATCAATACATAAATTTAATGTATTATTCCAACCTTTATACTCAACAACTTAACCAAACGATTAGTTTCAATTTTGCCTAATCCACATGCAATGTCTACAACAATCATGGCTATCCTCCACCGATAGCCCAAAACAATTATTTCTAAATAGGAAATAAATATAACAACAAATGTAATTTCAACATTCTCAAAGGTAAGTATTTAAACTAACCAAATACATCATTAAACCACTAAATTCCCCAATCTCATGAATTAAACCCAATATCACAATCTTCCCTTAAATTAATTATATAAATTAATCTATGACAAACCCTAGGGTTTCTCCCAAAATTACCAAACTACCCCCACATACCAAAATACCACCACTTAGGATTAAAACGTATAAATGGAGTAGGAAATCCCTACCTCGAAGCAAGAATCCGAAAAGAAGAAGACGGAGATGATAGCTCAAACTCCAAAGTGCTCCAAATCAACAACTGTTCAGATTAAATGGAAGCCCTCGACCCACTCTACCTTTTTAATGAAGGAACTAGGTTAGATACTCACTCTAAATAGATGAAACCTAGGAGAGAAGATGAGTTGGGGGGAAGAGAACTCGTAACCTAGGGTTTAGAATCTGAAAAGAGGGTGAAAAACTGTTTTAAAAACGCTGAAACACGACTTTATACCCAGTCGCCCCGCTCGAGCGTACAAACCCACGCTCGAGCGGACACTCACAGACCCCCGCTCGAGCGGCCCAACTCCCGCTCGAGCGTCCAACCCTGCACAAGAAATACTGGATGGGTGTTTTTCCCGCTCGAGCGCCAAGACTCCCGCTCGAGCGGACAAGCAACAACAAGTCCCCGCTCGAGCGGACAAGCCAAAATCTGGGCAACTAGTTTTGGTTCCTAAGCTCAACCAACCTGTTCCAAACCCGCCCAACACATCCTATAACTCCAAATAAGAAAATATAGGACGACAACAACCATTACACAAAGATAGAATCTACGGAACCTAAGTCCGGATACAAACATCGACTGGGAAAGGACCGGGGTCGCTATACTTTTTCTCTATCACCCCTCTTCTCATATTTTCTCATATTCTATACATCAATCAATTAAAAAAAAAAAATTACAAAACATCTCAAAATTATTTTTAAAATTCATAGCCAAACAAATTTTCTTTTTTCAAATCATGATTCAATAACTCAAAACTCAAAACTCAAAATATAATCCCATACTCAAATCATAAGTCTAAAACTAAACTAAATGGACCCTTATAAGTTAAAAAACACATTAATTTATTTTCTTTTTCTAAATCGCCTTCTTTCCCATGTCAATTAAGCTATAATTAATTTTGAATAACGACCTTATCATATGCGTTTTTTTTTTTTTTTTTTGGAAAAAATTTGTGATATGTAATCTTGACCCGAATTGTTCTAGGATAATATAGTTTTATAATAGGATAAATTACACTAATCGGCAGAGAGTCTAGTAAAAGACAAATGTTGTTTTTAAAAGTATGCACTACTTATTAGAATTTGTTTTAAAATGCAAGTGATAGTCTGATAGAAAATGTGAATTGCAATGACTAGTTTTGGATAAAATTTCGTTTTTGTTGGTGTAAATTTGATAAATGTGATAGAAGGAGATAAAATAAAAAATAAATAGGATTGTTTCAAGGAGTGTTACAGCGTCGTTTTCCTTAAAATAATATTTGTCCCCACCAATTCTGCCAAATATGGTGTGCACCAGATTACCTGTGAATTCGCATTAAGGATACAATAAAACCCAGTCTAAAGACTGATGTCCATGTGTGTTTTGCACAAATAAAATCAGATCCCGAATACGTTTGGATTTTTCTAAACCACCAAATAGAAGAGGAAAAGAACAATATGAATTCCTGAGAGAAAATCCCCGAAAATTCTATGAAGTTATCTATCCAATTGCCAACCCATTTCGTTTTTATACAAGCATGGATTTGTATCTCTTATACCAAAGGTTGTGTCATTTAGATTTAAAAGTAACTCACTTTTCATTCAAAAGAGTCATGTCCTTTGATTTAAATCTAATAGAGGCACACCTCTTTCTATTAATTCATAGAAACAAAATATATATTTAATATATACATATATATTATGAAAATATTCCAACAATCTCCTACCATTTTCAAAATATATCAAAATAACAACTCAAAAATTAGAAAAATTTATGCATAAATGAAAGTATCTTTCGATTTGAACCATTTACTTAGTTAAAACACATCAAAGTTAATTAAGATGGCATAGTAGACATGTCTTTGAACTAGCGATCTTATACAACTAACTGGACACGTCACACACAAAAATTTTCTTCTCTTTAGGTAATTCAAAAGCCAACATGTGGATTTGCCTTGTGTCTATATCATATTTTATGAGCGCTCTACAGTTAAGCCCTTAGACTCATAAGAAGTGACACCACCTCCTACACTTTACTAAGAGTACCCTTGTAATTAAAGTACCTTAACTCACCATTGTAAACTTATTAAGAGCTAAGTAGCTCAACCTCCTCAGTTAGCATTACAGGTCCCAAACACTTTACCTTGAGATAGTTATAAAAAAATAAAATTAAATTAAGTACTTGCAATCACAAAATATAGTGTACTTGGACTCATTGAACTCAAGGACATGATGTTTCTTCAAGCGTTCAGTTAAGATTCCATGAGAAGTGATATTTTCCATATCAAATTCTTTGTAAGTATTTCTTAGATAATTCACAATCACGTTGACAGAATTCTTATATAACTATGTGTTACCATAGTTTATGATGTGATTAACATGTTCGAACTAATAATCACCGTCATAACTATCAACTCATACTGATAATGAGTTTATATCTTGAAAATTCAAGAAAAACCTATGACAAAAATACCATGTCACTCCATCTCTTTTGTTACAAGTGACTAAAAACCAATATCTTCAATTCTAAGAGATAAACACTACCAAGAGTAATCTTTATTTACTTTTAAGTCATAATTTTTATGTTAAGTGTTCAAATAGGCGTCTTTATATCCTTCCAAATAATTGGATACTTATTTTAACATATAAACTAACCCTCCTTAATAATTTGAGAAATTAAATTGTGGAACTCAAACAATCAAATACCCAAGATATTTAGAACTAATTCTTTTTCATATCTTAAGTTTCATGATTTGTTTTTGTATTTGTTTTGAGTCATAAACTAACCAACCAATATAAAATTTCTATTCAAATACAAGTTATATAAATTAGAAATTTAATTTAATTACATTCAAAAATTCAACAAATATTTAATATATACTCCAAGTTTTCTCGAGCTTCAAAAATTCAAAAACAAAAAATCATACCCAGATCATAACTTAATTTTAAAATATATTCTTGAAACTTCTACAAAATATATTCTAATACTTATGGGTTTTTTTCTTAAATCCAAAATCAGGATTTTAAGTTCAAACTTTCAGCCATTAAACCAAAAGATCAAGTTTTCAAATTAAACCAAAAAATAAAAAAAGTCAAGGTTGGGCAATAAATTAAAGAAAAATACTTGGGATTTTTTTTTTAATAAAAAAGCTAATGTTTGAAATTAATAAAAAAGCTAATGTTTGATAAATAATTCTGACGTTGCTAATGTTTGATGTTTAATGAATAATGTTTGACATAAAAAGGCCTATAGTAAGCTTTTTGAAAAATAAGACTTATTAGTCCAACAAAAAACCTTCGGGACTAAATGAATTAATATTTTCAAATTTGAGATTTACGGATGCTTTCCCCTGTCTGTGTAATTTGCCCATAAAAAACTAGCACAATCCACCAATAAAAAACTGGTACAATCATCAAGTGCTGCAGCTGAAGTCTGTTTATCAATCCATCAATTGCAGGTTTTGCATAAAGGTGTGGTAAAAAGTCATTTTACGTCTATTGTTTCAGACACCCACGATTTAAAATTTATAGATAGATTTTTATGATAAAATAATTCAGTGCGTTTGGTTTCAGTTTTTTAAATTTAGTTTTTTAAAAATTTAATTTTAATTTTTCGTTTTTTATTTTATTTTTAGTGAATATTTTTAAAATTTTAAGTATTTTTTTTATAACTTTTTAGATACGCTTTGCTTAGATATATCTAAATAGTAAAATATTTGTGAAAAAATATTTTAAAAAATTAATAAATACAAAAAAATATCAAAATGTACTAAATTTTTTTTTTTTTGTATTTTTTGATATTTAGTTTATTTTTTAAGGATTTTTTTTATAAATATTATACTTTTTAAGTGTGCTTATGCTAGGTGTGTCTAAAAAAATTTTAAAAAAATCTTAAAATATTAAAAAATTCATTGAAAAACATTAAAATACAAAACATAAAACAATAGAATTTTTTGAAAACTGTTTTCTCTGAAAACTAGAACCAAACAAGTTGATTGATTTTTTTGATTTTTTTAATATATATATATATATATTTTTTTTTTTTGATTTTTAAACTAAAAAGATATGAGGCAAGGGAAAGTCAACTGGAAGTGGGCCCAATTATATGCCCAGTTGTATCCATGGCCCAACATGTGGTTAAGTTAGTCTAGCTTAATTTACAATAATGATTGAGATTCTTTTTTTTATACTCTTACAATCTTCTTTAGATTTTAACTATTGATGGCGTGAGTTTTATATATACATAAGTGAATCTCACATATATATTAATAATTGAGATTCAAAAAAGATAATGGAGATCTCTAAAAAAAAATCCCAAGTATTTTTCTTTAATTTATTGCCCAACCTTGACTTTTTTTATTTTTTGGTTTAATTTGAAAACTTGATCTTTTGGTTTAATGGCTGAAAGTTTGAACTTAAAATCCTGATTTTGGATTTAAGAAAAAAACCCATAAGTATTAGAATATATTTTGTAGAAGTTTCAAGAATATATTTTAAAATTAAGTTATGATCTGGGTGTAACGACCCTCGTACTGATTACCGTTAAACCACTGAATTATATACTGATTACCATTAAACTGAACTGCTAATGACTGATAAGTGAACTGGATGAACTACTGAACAAACTGAATGAAACTGAAACTGAAACTGAATGAGTTTGTCTATTGAATTGCGTGTTGCATCTGTTTGAGTGTATGATTATCTGTTTGCATTTTATGTTTAAACTGCTAATTGAAGGCCTTATCGGCGGCCGATTTAGAAACCGTTTGATGTTTTGTAATCAGCATAATATTTGTGATTTAATGATATTTTTATCTGAAAATTGATTAGGAATGATTAAAACTAGATTAAATTAAGTCAATTAAAGAGTTTGAGTTAATTACCGAATTGCCATTTTGAGTAGACCTTGTCTACTTCCATCACTTGAGCCTTGTTTACACTTAATCAAAACATATCATCAGCCCCTATTCTTGAGCTCCTAGCCGACCAAACAAGAGGATAGATAGAGAGAGAGTTCATCTTGAGGGAATTAAGCTCAACTTGTTAAAATTGCTAGAAGAACTTGAAGATTGAAGTGTATGTGCATGAATTGAACTTCTAGGCAAGAATTCAACACTCTAGGTAAGGAATTCATCTTCTTATTGTAGTGTTTGAGCTTAATCTTGCATGAATCATGGTTATAGAGAAGCCAAGGCATGAAATTGCTCATAAAAAGTGAATTGAAGCTTGAATGTTGCATGCATGGTCATTTGGCATGTTTTGAAGTTAAATTCTTGGAGAATCATACATGCATGTCCATGTTTTTATCATAACCCATGTTTTCCACATTGTTTTCAAAGATTGGAGCTCAATAGAGCAAGATTGAAACTTGAATTTGGTTTAAAGCTCATGCATTGCATGTTTTAAACTTGTTCTTGAAAATGGGTTTTGGAAATGGATTTAATTGACTCACCTTTGGGGCTTGAATTCATAAATTGGCTTTTGAAACTTGTTATACATTGTTTTGGGATGTATTCTCCAAAATTTGAGCCCAAGAGGTCGAGAATTGAGGTGAGAATGCTTGGTTTGAGCTAGGAAGGCAAACTGAAATTCAGTTGGCTTCCTTCAGCGAAGAGATTCCTCGCTCGAGCGACCAGCGTTTTCCTCTGAGCCCCGCTCGAGCGAAGGATTGGTGGCCCGAGCGTAAAAATCGAACATCCAGTACTTTTACTGTTTCATCAGACCGCTCGAACGAAGGGAGGCTCGCTCGAGCGAACCCTTTGATTTTGGAAGCTCGATCGAGCGAGCATTGAAGCGAAGCATCGCGCGTAAAAATTGAGCATCCAAAGATTTTTTCGTTTCATCGGATCGCTCGGCGAAGGATTGTTCGCTCGGCGAAGCCTTTGTTTTTGCAACCTCGCTCGGCGAAGGAAGGCTCGCCGGCGAGACCCTGTTTTGAGAACTTTTGAGAAGTGCCTTCCAATCGTATTTTTGCATCCTCATCGCATCCTAGGCATTCTTAGGCCTAGTTTAAAGCATCTTAATGAGGATTTAGACATAGAACCACACCGAGGAATTTAGGGATTTAATTATCATCCTTTCCAAGCTGTAAACTTAGTGTGTGTTCTATTTGATTGATTGTTTAGGGTTGACTCTGGGGCGCTCTAGTCGCTATAAGCCTAATCTCTGTGAGTAACAGATGTGTAAAGATATGTTCAAAATGGTTATCTTTTGAATCTTGTTTTGCAATCTGTTCTTGAATCGATATTATTTGAATGAATGTATGTCCTATTTCTGGCTGTATTGTGGCATCCTTAGCACCCTCTTGTTATTGGTATTCTGAGCTCTGTCGGTTTCCTTGTGGAACCATACTATTTACGGAATGATTGGCCATCATTACTGTTGGGTCTGTTAAGACTCGGTCCTTTTGGACCTACTGTTTATAGGCTATTGGATGTACCACATAAGACTGTTTGACTGAAATACTGCAAGACTGAACTACTGTTTAAATGAACTGATTTCATTACTGTAAGGACATTCATTCATAACCTCTTTACGCTTTATGTTATTCACTGGGCTTTAGCTCACTGTTATATATATATGTAGGTTCTCAGCAGCCCGACCGGAGCTAGGAGCGTGGGTTAGTCCCCAGTTTTGTCAAGCCAGCCAATGTGCCTCACTGCGAGGTTCCGAGACGCCATGCCATGGCTTGGGATGTTTTTGTGTCCCCACTAGTCTCCTACTGTTTTGTCTTTGTTATGCGTTCTTGTATAGACTTTTCTTTGCCTTTATGGCGAGGAATCAAGTCCCCGTACTAAATGTCTGTAATGATTGTGTGTACTGTACTGGTAGTGAATGCATAAATGTATGAAAAATGTTTTTGACATACAGATTTTCACAGCTCTATGGACACTAGTTACTTACTGTTTTGGCTTCCGCCAGCCCTACGATTATTGATCAGACATCGTTTCAGAGGGCCTTGGTAATCTCGGATTCTTGGCGATTCTGATGCTAAACCCATAAGGCCGGGTTTGGGTCGTGACAGAGTGGTATCAGAGCGATACTTAACCACGAGTTATACCGCACACACGTGTCCAAATGAGCTATAGGGTGTCCTAGAAAAGCAATTAGGGCATCTCATGAATTTGAAAAGTGTGTGCTTATGACTGACTGAATAAATGTTAAACTGTTTAATTGTACAACTGTTTATAATGATAACTGTCATAACTGCTTTATAGTGAAATGGATAATGCAAATGAAACTGAAGCATCATCCTCTGAGGCCAGAATGGCCAGGCTTGAACAAATGATGGAACTGGTAATTGGAAGATTGGACCGACAACCGAACCAACAGCCCCCACCTCCTCCTCCCCCGGTGCAACCGGAACAAAATGCACCAAATGTACAGAATGTGAATGTTAATGAGGTGGATATCATTGCATTGACTCATAAGTTCAGCAAGATGAAACCGCCGTCCTTTCAGGGAGGCTTAGAACCGCTAAAGGCTGAAGCATGGGTCCTTGAAACTGAAAAGCTGTTCGAAGTGTTTCCGTGCTCAGAAGCACACAAGGTATTGTTAGCCACCTTTACCCTGCAGGAAGAAGCTAGAAGGTGGTGGATGTTGACCCGTGATGCAAACACTGTAATGACTTGGGCTCAGTTCAAGGAGTCCTTCTTTGAAAAATATTTTCCTCAGTGCATCAGGGACAGAAAGGTAACCGAGTTTGAACAACTGAGGCAGGGCAAGACGTCTGTTGCCGAGTATGAGAAGCAATTTACTGAACTTGCTAGGTATGCCCCACACATGGTGGATACCGATTACAAGAAGGCCAGGAGATTCGAAGGCGGCCTCAATGCTGCTATACAGGATCGAATAAGTGTTTTGAAAATGCCAACCTTTGTGGGTGTTCTTGACCGGGCTTTGATGGCCGAGATAAATATTGCAGCAGTGAAACAATCTGAAACACCAACAACTGAGTGGCAAGGGAAAAGGCAGGGTTTCAAATTTAAGAAAGGCAAGCATAACCCAGCCAACAAGAAACAGAATCTGGTCGATGACCAAATGACCAAGGGAGTGGGTTTACTCCACCCTGTTCCATATGTGGTAACAAGCACAAAGGGGTTTGCTACCAGATTTCTGGAGCTTGTTTCAGATGTGGCAAAGTGGGCCACAGGATTAAAGACTGCCCTTCAGCTCCACCAGCTAGTAGTAAAGCTGCACCAAGCGCAGCAGCATCAAATGTAGCACCAAAGCCTAACCCCAAAACTATCGGGAAAGAGCCTATGAGGCAGGGCCGAGTGTTTGCCCTAGTACCGGGAGACGTGCAAAACACTGAGACTGTTGTGTCAGGTATCCTCTCTATTTGTGCTCAAAATGCATATGTATTGATTGATTCGGGGTCTACACATTCTTATGTGTCACATGCTTTCTCACGAAAATTGAATAGACCCTTAGAACCCATGAATTACTTGTTAGCTGTATCATCACCTGCTGGGGGATCTATGACATGTGCATATATGTATCATGCTTGTGAGATTATTGTTGGGGATATGCATCTGTTTATTGATTTACTGCCATTGAATATCGATCATTTTGATGTGATATTGGGGATGGACTGGTTACAAAAATATCATGCTACTATTGATTGTGTGACCAAGCAAGTTGTTTTCCGTCCACCGGGTTTGCCCGAATTTGTGTTTAGTGGAGTCGGAGTAGTACCTCCTCCGTATCTGATTTCTTCTGTAAAAGCTGTCAAACTGATTAGAAAGGGGTGTAAGGGATATTTGTGTTCTGTCTTGTTGTACACTCGATAATGTTAAAACCGATGTGAATTGCATTCCTATAGTTAGAGAATTCCCGGATGTATTTCGGATGATCTACCGAGGATTTGATTGTGAGAGATTGAGTTCTTGTTGATGTAGTCTTGGTACACACCGTTATCTAAAGCTCCTTCTGAGAATGGCTCCAAATCGAATCGAAAGAATTGAAGGTACAATTGCAGGAACTGTTAGACAAGAAGTTTATCAGACCCAGTACTTCACCGTGGGGTGCACCTGTTTTGTTTGTGAAGAAGAAAGATGGCTCACTGAGACTGTGTATTGACTATCGTGAATTGAACAAGGTAACTGTAAAGAATAAATATCCCTTACCGCGTATTGATGACTTATTTGATCAGTTACAGGGTGCACAAGTGTTTTCCAAGATTGATCTTAGATCGGGGTACCATCAACTGAAAGTCAAACCGGAAGACATTGATAAAACTGCTTTCAGAACGAGGTATGGCCACTTTGAATTTTTAGTTATGCCGTTCGGAGTTACGAATGCCCCTGCTGCATTTATGGACCTCATGAACAGAATTTTTAAACCATACCTTGATGATTTTATTGTGGTATTCATTGATGACATATTGATATATTCTAAGACTGAAGAAGAACATGAACAGCATCTGAGACTTGCCCTGCAGACTTTAAGAGAACAGAAATTATATGCTAAACTGTCTAAATGTGAGTTTTGGCTTGACCATGTTATGTTTTTGGGACATGTTGTTAGCAAAGATGGAATTTCTGTTGATCCACAGAAAATTGAAGCTGTAGTGAACTGGCCTAGACCAACCAATGTGACTGAGGTCCGAAGCTTTTTGGGACTGGCTGGATATTACAGAAGATTTGTTAAAGATTTCTCCAAAATTGCCTTACCACTGACTCAGTTGACACAAAAGGGGATATCATTTGACTGGACTGACCAAAGGGAATCAGCATTTCAAGAACTAAAAACCCGACTTGTGACTGCACCGATCTTGACTCTACCTTCAGGTACGGATGGTTATACTGTGTTTAGTGATGCTTCTCATAAGGGTTTGGGATGTGTTTTAATGCAGAATGGGAGAGTTATTGCTTATGCTTCCCGACAGTTGAGACCACATGAAAAGAACTACCCGACCCATGACCTAGAACTTGCTGCCGTAGTTTTTGCACTGAAAATTTGGCGTCACTATTTGTATGGAGCAACCTGTGAAGTGTATACTGACCACAAGAGCCTGAAGTACTTTTTCACTCAGAAAGAATTGAATATGAGACAGCGGAGATGGCTTGAACTGATCAAAGACTATGACCTACATATATTGTACTATCCGGGAAAAGCCAACACCGTTGCCGATGCATTGAGCCGAAAGTCAATTGCCAACTTAGCCTGTTTGCTGACTGGACAGAAAGAGTTGCTTCTTGATCTAGAAAGGTCTGAAATTGAAATCGTTTTGAGAGAACAAGGTGGAACCATAGCTGCCATTACTGCTCAACCAGCATTGATTGAGGAAATTAAAGAAAAACAACAACTAGATGATTTCTTGAAAAAGGTTATTGAAGAAAGAGATTCAAAACCGAGACCGGGGTTCAAATTTGACAACAATGTTCTGAAATTTCAAGATAGACTGTGTGTACCGAGTGACACTGAATTGAAAAGAAGAGTTCTGCAAGAAGGCCACAGTTCGAAGTTTTCTATTCACCCAGGGAATACGAAAATGTATCAAGATCTGAAACAGAATTTCTGGTGGCCAGGAATGAAGAAGGAGATCGCTGATTTTGTGTCCAAGTGTCTTCATTGCCAGCAGGTCAAAGCGGAACACCAGCGACCTGCCGGATTACTGCAACCCTTACCCATACCAGAGTGGAAATGGGAGCATATCACGATGGATTTTATCGTTGGATTACCTCGCTCCAGGAAAGGTATGGATTCCATTTGGGTTATTGTTGATAGACTGACTAAATCTACACACTTCTTACCTGTCAAGACAATCTATAATGCGGACAAATTGGCTGTTATCTATATTGATGAAATTGTGAGATTGCATGGAGTGCCTGTATCTATTGTTTCTGACAGGGATTCGAAGTTTACATCGAGGTTCTGGCAGAGCCTACAGACTGCATTGGGTACTGAATTGAGGCTGAGTAGTGCCTATCATCCTCAGACAGATGGACAGTCAGAAAGGACCATCCAAACTCTAGAGGACCTACTGAGAATGTGTGTCCTTGACTTTCCGGGAAATTGGGAAAGCCATCTGCCATTGGCTGAATTCGCCTACAACAATAGCTACCATTCGAGTATCGGTATGGCGCCTTTCGAGGCATTGTATGGCAGAAAGTGTAGATCTCCAATCTGCTGGGCAGAAGTTGGAGATGGGCCGTTGCTTGGGCCCGAGATTGTATATGAAACAACTGAGAAAGTGAAATTGATACTGATGAAAAGCGCCTGAGTGAAGCAGAAAAGTTATGCAGATGTCAGAAGACGGGATAGAGAATATGAAGTGGGTGATCACGTGTTTGTGAAAGTGACACCAATGAAAGGCCAGACTCGCTTTGGAGTCAAAGGCAAGTTAGCACCGAGATATGTCGGACCGTATCAGATTATTGAGAAAATCAATCCGGTGGCGTATCAAGTTGCACTTCCTCCTGAAATGGAGCATATGCATAACGTCTTCCACATTTCGATGTTGAGAGACTATCTTCGAGATCCGTTTCATGTGATTGAGCCTACCCGTATCGTGTTGAGTGATGACTACACTTACGAGGAACGGCCTATACAGATTGTGAACCGACGGATCAAGAAACTGAGGAACAAGGAGATTCCACTAGTGAAAGTTGACTGGCAAAACCACGGTGGTGTGTATGCCACTTGGGAAAGGGAAGATGACATGGCAAGGAGATATCCTGATTTGTTTCCACTGGATCCTGTTTTCTTCTAGACTGAAGGTAACTCGAGTTTAGAGGACTAAACTCCTTATAAGGAGGGAAGACTGTAACGACCCTCGTACTGATTACCGTTAAACCACTGAATTATATACTGATTACCATTAAACTGAACTGCTAATGACTGATAAGTGAACTGGATGAACTACTGAACAAACTGAATGAAACTGAAACTGAATGAGTTTGTCTATTGAATTGCGTGTTGCATCTGTTTGAGTGTATGATTATCTGTTTGCATTTTATGTTTAAACTGCTAATTGAAGGCCTTATCGGCGGCCGATTTAGAAACCGTTTGATGTTTTGTAATCAGCATAATATTTGTGATTTAATGATATTTTTATCTGAAAATTGATTAGGAATGATTAAAACTAGATTAAATTAAGTCAATTAAAGAGTTTGAGTTAATTACCGAATTGCCATTTTGAGTGGACCTTGTCTACTTCCATCACTTGAGCCTTGTTTACACTTAATCAAAACATATCATCAGCCCCTATTCTTGAGCTCCTAGCCGACCAAACAAGAGGATAGATAGAGAGAGAGTTCATCTTGAGGGAATTAAGCTCAACTTGTTAAAATTGCTAGAAGAACTTGAAGATTGAAGTGTATGTGCATGAATTGAACTTCTAGGCAAGAATTCAACACTCTAGGTAAGGAATTCATCTTCTTATTTTAGTGTTTGAGCTTAATCTTGCATGAATCATGGTTATAGAGAAGCCAAGGCATGAAATTGCTCATAAAAAGTGAATTGAAGCTTGAATGTTGCATGCATGGTCATTTGGCATGTTTTGAAGTTAAATTCTTGGAGAATCATACATGCATGTCCATGTTTTTATCATAATCCATGTTTTCCACATTGTTTTCAAAGATTGGAGCTCAATAGAGCAAGATTGAAACTTGAATTTGGTTTAAAGCTCATGCATTGCATGTTTTAAACTTGTTCTTGAAAATGGGTTTTGGAAATGGATTTAATTGACTCACCTTTGGGGCTTGAATTCATAAATTGGCTTTTGAAACTTGTTATACATTGTTTTGGGATGTATTCTCCAGAATTTGAGCCCAAGAGGTCGAGAATTGAGGTGAGAATGCTTGGTTTGAGCTAGGAAGGCAAATCTGAAATTCAGTTGGCTTCTTCCTTCAGCGAAGGATTCCTCGCTCGAGCGACCAGCGTTTTCCTCTGAGCCCCGCTCGAGCGAAGGATTGGTGGCTCGAGCGTAAAAATCGAACATCCAGTACTTTTACTGTTTCATCAGACCGCTCGAACGAAGGGAGGCTCGCTCGAGCGAACCCTTTGATTTTGGAAGCTCGCTCGAGCGAGCATTGAGCGAGCATCGCGCGTAAAAATTGAGCATCCAGTATTTTTACTGTTTCATCAGATCGCTCGAGCGAAGGATTGTTCGCTCGAGCGAAGCCTTTGTTTTTGCAACCTCGCTCGAGCGAAGGAAGGCTCGCTCGAGCGAGACCCCTGTTTTCAGCAACTTTTGAGAAGTGCCTTCCAACTGTATTTTTGCATCCTCATCGCATCCTAGGCATTCTTAGGCCTAGTTTAAAGCATCTTAATGAGGATTTAGACATAGAACCACACCGAGGGAATTTAGGGATTTAATTATCATCCTTTCCAACTGTAAACTTAGTGTGTGTTCTATTTGATTGACTGTTTAGGGTTGGCTCTCGGGGACGCGCTCTAGCTGCTATAAGCCTAATCTCTGTGAGTAACAGATGTGTAAAGATATGTTCAAAATGGTTATCTTTTGAATACTGTTTACCGAACTGTTTACTGAACTGATATTATTTACTGAATGAATGTATGTCCTATTTCCTGAACTGTATTGTGGCATCCTTAGCACCTACTGTTATTGACTGTTACAGAGCTCTGTCGGTTTCCTTGTGGAACCATACTGTTTACTGAATGATTGGCCATCATTACTGTTGGGTCTGTTAAGACTCGGTCCTTTTGGACCTACTGTTTATAGGCTATTGGATGTACCACATATGACTGTTTGACTGAAATACTGCAAGACTGAACTACTGTTTAAATGAACTGATTTCATTACTGTAAGGACATTCATTCATAACCTCTTTACGCTTTATGTTATTCACTGGGCTTTAGCTCACTGTTATATATATATGTAGGTTCTCAGCAGCCCGACCGGAGCTAGGAGCGTGGGTTAGTCCCCAGTTTTGTCAAGCCAGCCAATGTGCCTCACTGCGAGGTTCCGAGACGCCATGCCATGGCTTGGGATGTTTTTGTGTCCCCACTAGTCTCCTCTCTTGTTTTGTCTTGTTATGCGTTCTTTGTATCAAGACTTGTAAGCGAGGAATCAAGTCCCCATACTGAATGTCTGTAATGATTGTGTGTACTGTACTGGTAGTGAATGCATAAATGTATGAAAAATGTTTTTGACATACTGATTTTCACAGCTCTATGGACACTAGTTACTTACTGTTTTGGCTTCCGCCAGCCACTACGATTGATCAGATATCGTTTCAGAGGCCTTGTAATCTCGGATTCTTGGCGATTCTGATGCTAAACCCATAGGGCCGGGTTTGGGTCGTGATTGTGGTGTGCATCTGCCAAAGTGAAGGCGTGGAGGATCTTTTGGAGCACAAAGCTCAATTATTTATTTGTTATTTATTTTATTTTTTTTGCAAGCAAAGGTCTGTCTATGTATGGGTTTGAAAACCACTTTGTTGTAACCGGGCAAAGCTTTGGAACTTGTAGCCATTAAGGCATTAATTTGTATTTTGTTGCTTTAACTTGTTATTATCACATGCTATAAAATTTATATCTTAAGGATGATGAATGCATTAATGCAAGTGGTCTCTCTTTTGTGAAATCTCATGTTGGATATCGTTAATAGAAAAATGGTGATTTAGTATGAATGTTGACTATTGAAATGTCTATATTATTCAATGTTCTTGTATGTAATAATGAGAAGTAATGAGATTTAGATTATACCTATGAGTTAATCAAGATATATCAGATGTCAATATTTTTGGAGACGTTATAGTTTTTGGCTATTTTATTAGGCTAAAAATTTTGTATTTGGAAAGATGGTTGGATTGTTTTGTAGTTGGATTTGATGTTTGTGAGAGAAAAAATGAAATAATTATAGATTTAATATGACATTTTGTCTTATTAACTATTTAAACTTATTTTATCATTTTATGAATTTTAGCCTAAAAACCAAAATTTTAACTTTTGGCAAACAAGACCAATAAGGCAGTTGAGGCATTTGAATAGGGAAATTTTATTTTCACACACCTGATTAGCTTAGAGCACATCTTTTCTCAATATACACACCTATTAATTTGATTATTAATTAATTTTCTCAATCCACAGACTTTAAGTTACAATTATAACCATCACTCATAACTATTATACACACACTACTAACCCTCATTTCCACACACTTTTACTATATATAAATGTTACTATATGATGATACTGCTGATCCCTAGGCGCGGGGGGGGGGGGGGGGGAGTCGGTTGATCCACCTTCCTACACCATTCCCCAATCACTAAGCTCACTGGAGTACCTGCAAAAGTGTCCAATGAAGAACGGGAGTCCCCCAGCGGACTCTCCAACGACCAAGTTAGAAGAGAGAGAGAGATTGATGATGTGTAGAGTGAGAATAAGAATAGAGAACTTAACCTTTTGTGTGTCTTGGAAGTCTTCTTATATCCTTTGTTCATAATTTCCTTATCCACTTTGACATGTCATGTTGACCGAAAGTCTATGCTCTAGCTTGCCTTGTTCATGGTGAGGCTGCCCATTCCGACGTGAAGGGGTTATCGCATTTAATGTTGCAAGTGCCTCATTAATGGCTGATGTGTAATGCAATAACTCTGTAGGATCTTTGTCTACTTACGTGGCTGGTTTTCCTCTTAACAAGTGTTTAGATGCCATTGGTTCTTGGTGCAACGTTGGGTTTTCAATGGTGTTGGGCTTTAGTGCTTGAACCGTGAATTAGGCTCTAAGTGGTGGGCCAAAAGCTTCTGTGGGCCCACCGATGTCAGTAGTCCCCCATTCTCAAGTGCAGCTTCAGTTCAACGAAGGGAATAAGAAGGAAGACGGGAAGTATGTGGGGCCGAGTGAGGGGAGGGCCGACTTCAAAGAAACGGGGCGACTGAGCGAGAAGACCAATCAAGAGGTGGGCAGATCGCGAAAGGGTGGCCGATCGAGAAGACCGACCTAGAGGAGGGCCGACCGTGAAAGGGGAAGCCGAGTGAGAGGAGGGCCGACCACGGAAGGGAGGACCAGGGGAGAGGTGGTGGCGGCACGCGGGGCTCGAGGAGCGACGGGGCACATGATGATGTGAAGTGGAATAGACAGGGAAGGGGAAAAGGGTTGTGAATTGTGGTGGTACACGTGGCATGATCCAGTGATGAGGGAGATGATGCGTTAGCAGGAAGCGAAGGGTTAGGACTAGAATAGGACGTGGAAAAGGCGGGGGTGGAAACTTTCGAAATTTTCAAGCTGGCGAAATTTAATCTCGATCTTTGGAATATAAGCAAACCGTGGGCATTTGGAGTTATTCGTTTTACATACCTCTTTGCGAAAAACCAACACATCCCAAAGTTGAGCTCATTTGTTTCGTGTGACACGCCCCTCCAACACTTTACGAACTTCCTCACACTGGCGGCCGAAGCAATACACAGGAACGTAGAAGGGATGGCTTGAGATGAATCGCCAGCCACAAGGCTAGAGGCATTGGGTGAAGACAATGCGGTGGAGTTGGTGGAACAATATAGGACAGAGAGATAGGAGGAAAAGGGAGCAGAGCAAGCGATGCGAGTCCGACCATCTACTATGATCGTGGCCGCAAGATTGATTAGCGAAGTGCAACCCGACCACTGGCACACCAAGACCGATAAGTTTACGTTTACAGCAGAGGAGTTGGAGGAGGTACGTAGGAAATACCAAATCCCAGCGGAGATAGAGTTGAAATTGCCCACATCTAAAGAGAGGGCATCGGATGCACTTCCGATGGAGTTTACATTATACAAGAAAGCATTGCAGGGGGTCTAAGGTTATCGCTCCCACAAATAGTGGTGGACGTGCTGAACCGTTTTGAGGTGGCGCTAGGGCAGCTGATGCCCAACGCATGGAAGATATTACTGGCCTGTGCAATCGTATGGCCACGGGCGACCAGGGAAGCAATGATGACAGAGAATGAGTTTTTTTCATGCTACAAGGCCTCCGGTCAACAAGAAACATGGGTGACCTTGTAGGCGGTGGCGGGTAGAGGGTTAGTGGTAGGTTTGCCATCGTCAGTGAAGAGGTGGAGATCGAGGTAGTTCTATGTGTCAGCGGATGGCGAGAGGGGGGTGCGCACAACATGGAAAGTTCCCACAAAGTCGGTGAAGCCAAGGCTGGAGGCAGAGGCCGAGAATAGTGTGAAGCGGGTGAAGGAGTAGAGGGAGAAGGAGGGTGTGAAATGGGATGACCTTATTCGACCTTTGACCTTGTTCTCCTTGAGTTTAGGGCCGCAGCCGACCAAGGAAGATCTTGCACTAGAGGAATTTGAGGCTTTAAGAAAGGCGCAAGAGGCAGAAGAGTAGAAAACTTTTGCCAAGGCGGACAAGTATAAGGAATCGTAGTTAGGCCCTATGCTTAAGCTGTTCATGAGGGAGCGAGTTCGACCACATCCCAAGCCATTAGGAGATAAAGATCTTACTGATTTTGCTCAGCTGCTGCCCACAGTGGATCTGCTGAAGAAGAGGAGCAAACAAGAAGTGGAGGCGGTGTTGAAGAAGAAGAAGAAGAAGAAGAAAAAGAGGACGGCTGCAGAGGAGAGTAAGGGTGGCCTTGTTTTGAAGAAGACGAAGGAGGGAAGAGCAGAGGAAGCCCCAGAGTAGAGATGGGGGAAACAAGGATAGGGGGGAAGAAGCCATGGACCCAAATGCCCAAGTAGTGATGAGCGTGGCAGAGCCAAAGCATGTGGCAGTAGGTGAGAGGTTGGGTCCATAATCACTCAAGTTGTGGCCTGTGCCAGAAGTGTCCCCCAGTCCTAAAGAAGAGAAAGTTGGGGTGAGCAAATCAGAGATAAGTGCCACGTTGAAGACCGCCATGTACCATGTGCGTGCGGTAGCTGGTCGATCGGCAGAAGAAGGGGAGAAGCCAAGGTCGCCGCCGACCGTCTTGTTAGGATAGTAGAGGATGCTGTCGTGCAGTCGATGGAACGATTTATAAAGGCTGACCTCCTAAGAGGGTTCTGCTCAGCGCAGATGAATGCGACAACCTTGGCGGCTGCCCTACTGAATAAGGCAGCGGGCGCGAAAGTTGAGGCAAAACTGTTAAAGGCCCAGCTAGAAGGGGTGAAAACGCAGTTGCAAAACCTAAGGGTTGAGACAGTGGGCTGGAGGAAAGCCGCTCGGAGTGCCTGTACAAAGGGGCTGGAGTATGCGCAAAAGGAAAAGAAGATGGAAGTACTGGCGGTGGTGCAAAGCTACTTGGCAGAGCGTGCTGCCACCGAGTTCGCCGTAACCAAATCAGAGTTGGAAGCGGTGTGCCATAAGGCAGTATCGCTGGAGTTTGAGTTGGCGGGCGAGTAGAGGAAGCTAGGTGTAGTCCAAGAGGCCTGCACCACTGCCAAAGAAAGGTTGGAAGAGGCCCTCGCCAACTACGAAGATCTGCGTGAACAGGCGATTAAGGACAAAGAAGAAACAGATAGGCGAATTGTAGAGTTAGAGAAGTCATTCGCAGAAGAGAGGGCTAAAATGGCCTCTGAGAGGGCGGTGTACCCCGACTTATGCGTGACGGCTATGGAGCAATTTAAGGGGTCTACTGAATTCCAGATGGCCACTGATGCCGTGGTCGCTAGGAGCTTGGCGAAGGAGGGAGAAGGGGGTGCTAGGCAGTCGGGAGTGGCCACTAAAGGTAAGAGCGAAGAAGAAGTGATCCAAAGCTTTCAACGGTCAGACTTCTACAACTACGAGATGAGCCAGTATTGGGACAGCGGCTAGATGAGCTTCAAGTATAAGGCGCAAGAGCTGTTCCCAGACGTGGACTTCAGTCTCGTGAAGGTAGGAGAAGACGACGTTGCCTAGACTCCCTTGGATGAGGGGGTTAAAGAGGAAGATCTCACGTCCAGTGAGGGGGATTAATTTCTGTAATGAAGTGTACAAATAATTTTTTTTTTTTTTGAAGTAAGTGTAATTTCTGTAATGAATTGTATAGAAGTGTAAGTTTGTTAATAAAACGATGAGTTCTGTTATTGTTGTTGTTGTTGTTGTTTTTTGTGAATGGTAAAGTTCAAGTGGTAAAAATGGACAAGTAAAGTTTGTGAATATGAGATGGTAGAGTTCAAATAGTAAAAATGGACAAGTAAAATGAATAAGTGAAGTTTGTGAATGTGAGATGGTAGCGTGCAAATGGTAAAAATGGACAAGTAAAGTTTTTTGAATGTGAAATTAGACAAGTAACCTAACTTGCATAAATGGTAAACAGTAGGCCAGCATGAACTGAGATTGAAACCAGTCTAGCTAAGACTAATTATGATTAATTGTAACTACACGCTTTGTCTGGATGAGACTAGTGTTGACTCAGTCTGGCTGAGCTCTTCGTTCTCAGTCTGGCTGAGCTCTTCGTTCTCAGTTTGGCTGAGGCTGGGAGGGCTCAGTCGGGCTGAGGCTTTGATTAACTCGGTCTGGCTGAGCTCTTCATGCTCAATTTAGCTGAGGCTGGGAGGGCTCAGTTGGGTTGAGGCTTTGATTAACTCAGTCTGGTTAAGCTCTTCATGCTCAATTTGGCTGAGGCTTGGGTTAACTCAGTCTGGCTGAGCTCTTCATGCTCAGTCTGGCTGAGGCTTGGAGGGCTCAGTCGGGCTGAGGCTTGGGTTAACTCAGTCTGACTGAGCTCTTCATGCTCAATCTGGTGGAGGGTTGGTCTAAAACTTGCAATTGAAACGCAACATAGATAAATGGAGATGTGAAATTGTTGTCATTAAGGCATAATCTGTCAATCACAAATTTACATTGTGTATGGATACCGCAAAAATGAACAAGTGCGCAGATCGACAAAAGAGAACAGACCAAAATTGAATGATAGAAAAACAAGGGACGCCATTATTGGAAATAACGCTTCAAGTGCTCAGCATTCCATGGATGGGAGAGGTCTCTGCCTTCCATATCTTGGAGACGGTAAGTCCCCAGGTGGGGTCTGCCCTTGACAATATAAGGTCCTTCCCATTTGGCTGCTAGTTTACCCTTAGTCAGATTTTTAGTGGCAAGGTTTGCTTCACTCAAGACTAGGTCCCCTACTGCAAACTCTCAAGGTCAAACTTTATGGTTATAATGTATTCTCATTTTCTGCTGATATGAGCAGTTGTCTCTCGGAGCTCTTCAATCAGGTCCAAGTCAGCCTGACGCAACTCTTCGTTTAGTTTTGGATTGGGGTGCAAAACCTGAGGGATCGGCAAGTCGATTTCCACTGGGATGACTACTTCAGCACCGTATGTTAGACGAAAAGGGGTCTCCCCAGTAAGGGTTCGGGCGGTTGTCCGATAAGCCCATAGTACGTTCTGTAATTCCTCAGCCCAGAGTCCTTTGGCGGCTTCCAACTTAGTCTTGATGATCTTCAGGAGGGAGCGATTGGTGACTTCGACTTGCCCATTAGCTTGGGGATGCCCGGGAAAGAGAAGCATGGTCTAATGTTGAACTATTCACAGAATTTCCTAAACTTGGCATTGTCGAATTGTTAGCCATTGTCCGAAATAATGGCTTGGGGGATTCTAAATCGGCATATGATCGATTGCCAGATGAACCTAGCGGTGTTTTGCTCAGTGATTATAGCAAGGGGTTCTGCTTCCATCCATTTGGTTAAGTAGTCAATGGTAACCACAGTGAACTTGGTTTGGCCCCTTCAAGTGGGTAGAGGACCAACTAAGTCGATGCCCCCACTTAACAAATGGGTAGGGGCTGCTGAGTGTAATCAGTTCTGTTGGTGGAGCATGGAGAATGTTGGCAAAGCGCTGACATTTATCACACTTAAGCACAAATTCGCTGGCATCTTGATTGAGAGAGGCCAGAAGTAACTGGTGCATAGGATTTTATGGGCCAGGGATCTGCCACCCGAATGATTACCGCAAATGCCCTCTTGGACTTCTCTCATCACATAGTTCGCTTGATCAGGACTGAGACACCTGAGGTATGGGCGCGAGAATCCTCGTTTGTGCAGTAAGCCGTTGACGAGAATATAACTAGACGACTGGGCCCTGACTTTGGCGGCCTGCTGTTTATTGTCTAGCAACTCCCCTCGTGTCAAGAACTGAAGGATGTCTGCAGTCCATGGAATAGGTTCATTTTGGAGGAAGTGAACCTCCTGCTGGTTTGGCGAAGTAGCCGGATGGGTCAGGTATTCAATGCGAATGCCATGGCTGAGGTCTGACTGGTCGGCCAAGGCTAATTGGACCATTTCGTTTGCCTTGGAGTTTTCTGACCTAGGGATGTGTCTGATCTGGAAAGTATTGAAAAGGCAAACAAGAAAGAGGGTAATGTCCCTGTATGCTCGCATCTTGTCTTCCTTTGCGTATAATTCCCCAGTAATCTACCCAACGATCAATTGGGAATCATTGAATACTTGGATATGGCTTACACCAATGTCTTTGGCCAGTCGAAGGCCTGCTATCAAGGCCTTATATTCGGACTCATTATTGCTCGCATCGAATAGGAAACGGAGGGCACACTTGAAGTACCCACCCTCTAGGGCGGTGAGGATGAGATCAGCTCCACTGCCTTCTTTACGGGATGACCCATCAACACTAAAGGTCCAGGAATAGGGGTCTTTTGCCTCAGTGTTGGATTACGTTGGCGGAGGGGGCACATTCGGAGTGAGATTGGTGAATTCCAAGATAAAGTCGGCGATGGTCTGTCCTTTGATCACTATTTGAGGTCGGTAAGAGATTTCAAACTGACTGAGCTCGACGGACTATTGCATAAGTCTGCCTGACAACTCTAGTTGTTGCATGACCTTTTTTAGAGGCTGGTCATACCACTATGGAGTGGGCTTGGAAATAAGATCGGAGGCGCCTGGAGGCTATGACCAAGGCGAGGGCCATTTTTTCCAGCAGAGAATAGTTCTGTTCTGCCTTCCTGAGAGTGTAGCTAATGTAGTAGACTGGACGTTGTACTGAGCTATCTTCCCTGATGAGGGTAGCACTGACTGCAGTGTTTGATACAGCTAAGTAGAGGAAGAACGTTTTGCCTAGGAGCGCTTGAGAGAGAAGAGGGGTTGGCCATGCACTGCTTCAATTGTTGAAAGGCCTCCTCAGATTCGATGCTCTACTAAAATACCTATCGGAGGACTTTAAAAAATGAAAGACACTTGTCTATTGCCCAAGAAATAAAACGGTTGAGGGTAGCAACTCTGCCCGTGAGTCGTTTAACCTCTTTGGCCGTTCTGGGAGACCGCATTTCTATCAGGGCTTGATCTTTTCAAGGCTGGCTTCGATGCCCCGTTGGCTGACCATGAAGCCCAAGAACTTCCCAGATCCTACGTCGAAGGCGTACTTCTCTGGATTCAGCTTCATCTAATATTTGTGTAAGGTTTCGAAGGTTTCTCGCAAGTCTGCCAAATGATCAGTGGAGAGTTTGCTCTTGACTAGCATGTCATCGGCGTAGACTTCCATGTTTTCAGCCTATCTGGTGTTGAAAGACGACATTGACCACACATTGGTAAGTTGCTCCCGTATTTTTCAAGCCGAACGACATAACACGATAGTGATAAGTCCCTCTGTCTGTGATGAAGGAGCTGTGTTCCTAGTCGGACGGGTGCATCAGAATTTGATTGTAACCGGAGAAGGCATCCATGAAACTAAGCATCTGATGTCCAGCTATTGCATCGACCAGCAGATTTATCCAGGGGAGGGGATAACTATCTTTGGGGCAAGCTTGATTAAGGTCGGAATAGTCGACGCAGAGTCGCCATTTTCCATTGTTTTTACGGACCAAGACTACATTGGACAGCCACCTGGGGTAGTCCACATTTTTTATGAACTATGCCTTCAGTAGTTTGCCTACCTCAGAGGCGATGAGGGCATTGCGTTCTGGGTGAAAGATACGTTGCCTCTGGCGGAAAGGTCGGAAGTGGGGCTCGATGCTAAGACGATGAGTGATGAAAGAGGGATCGATGCCCGGCATGTCTGAATGGGTCTAGGAAAACACATCGTTGTGCTCGGCTAACAGAGCTGTGAGATCAGCCTTAGCCTGGAAGGATAGTTGGCTGCCAATCCTGGCTATTTTGGCTGAGTTGGTAGGATGGATAGGGACTTCGACAAGTTCTTCCACTGGTTCTCCTCTGACTAACTCTTCTTCATCTCTGATATCAAATCCTTCGATGATCGTAGCCTTTTCCAGCTTGACCTCTTTTAGTGAGGCAACGTAGCACTCTCTGGCTATCGTCTACTTGCCCCTCATGGTGCCGACCCCGAGGTTGAAGGGAAATTTCATGGCTAGATGGTATGTGGAGGTGACAGCTTGGAAAGCGTTAAGAGCTGTGCGTCTGAGGATTATGTTATAAGCAGAAGGGTAGTCAACGACAAGGAAAGTGAGTAGTTTGGTGGTCTGCCGTGGATACTCTCCCATGGTGATGGAAAGATTGATGGAGCCTATGGAGGTCACCCGATCCCCCGTGAAGCCAACTAGCGGGGTTTGGAAAGGGGACAATTTTTCTTCTCCGACCTTGAGTTGGCGATAGGCGTTCAGGAAGATGATGTCTGAAGAGCTGCCGTTGTCGACAAGCACCCGTCTGACTTTGAAATTGGATAGGAGAGCGGAGATGATGAGGGGGTCATCATAGGGGTAACAGATACTTGTGGAGTCGGCCTCCGTAAAGGTGATGGGTTCAGTCCACTGCTTGGGGTGTTTGAAGGGGCGATCCAATGTTGCGACTTCTTTATCGGAGCCCTGTCTGATTTTTCTGAGTTCGGCTCGCTGGGTCGAACGGGATGGACCTTCGCATACAAGGCCCTCAGCGATGACTCTGATCTCTCCGACCGAGGGGCCAGGATTGCCTTGTGCTCGAGGTTGTGGTGGGGGCCGATCATTGTCTCGCTTGGGTTATATGGGTTGTTTGGGGGGAGTATGTCGGCGGTGGCCCCCCAGCGGGTTGGTCCTTGGTCGCCATCGGGCGCCTGGCGTATCAAATCCTCTACCTGGTCATGAAGGTTAACACACTCCTCAGTGTTGTGGTCGTGGTCCTGATGTAAACGACAGTACTTGGATTGATCTCGCTGGTTGGAGGGAGACCGTGATGGTTGGGGCCATTTCAGGTTGTAATCTCGTTGGATCTGGTTCAAGACTTGTTCCATGGGGAAATTGAGGGGGTGTATCGCTTGAATCGACTGGGCGGTCGGGTAGGTGCCGGTTGGTCAGTATACTGAGGGGTTTGCTATGTATATTGGGAGGGTCTGGTTTTAGATTCCTTTTTTTTCTCCCTAGGGGTTGAATTTAGTTGTAGTATCTTGGTAGGCTGCCAAAGAGTCTTCGGCGTTCATATATTTTTGGGCTTTGGAAAGGAGGGTGGGCATGGTGGTTAGAGGGTTTTTAAAAAGGGAGAAAAGGAAATCAGATGGTCGTAAATCGGTCATGAAGGCTGTGAGGATGACCTTGTCGTCATTTTCCGCCACCTGTAAGGCCTCGGTGTTGAAATGGGTGACAAAGCTACGCAGTGACTCCCTTTCCGTCTGACGAATATTAAGCAGTTGAGTTGCCAGGCACCGTTGGCGCTGAGCACCAATGAAATGGCTCAGGAAGGAATCACTTCGGTGTTGGAAGGTAGAGACAGAGTCCGGTGGCAGCTGACTAAACCATAGTCGAGCTGACCCCTTAAGCGTCACGGGGAAAGCTCGACACATGATCTTGTTAGGAAAAACATAGAGGATCATGAGGGTCCTGTAGGTCTCCAAATGGTCAACCGGATCCGTTGTGCCATTAAATGAGTTGATCAAGGGCATTTTGAACTTGGAGGGAAGGGATGTGTCCCTGATAGAGGCGACAAACAGGGAGTTGGCTATTATGAAGGGTTTATTCTGTATGTTCTGCATAACTCCTTTGATCGAGGGCATTTTGAACTTGGGGGGAAGGGGTGTGTCCCTGATAGAGGCAACAAACGGGGAGTTGGTTGTTATGGAGGGTTTATTCTGTATGTTCTGCATGACTTCTTGAAGCTGGAGTTTCATGGCTCGGAGTTTCGCATCCTAAATAGGAACATTGTCACCTCCAGAGTGCAGTGGGGGTTGGACAGTACTAGTCTCTCATTCAGGAGCAGGTGTTGGAACTGATGGATGTAAACCCTGAGGTGGCAGGTTCATGCCTTGAGGTGGGGCTTGCAGACTCTCTAAGTTGGAGAGGTAGGTTTGTTGGAGAGGATGGCTCGGGGTTCGTTCTCGGTTAGGAGGGATATCTTGTGGTGGTAGAGGAGGTATAGGGAGGTTTCACTGGAGCAAGGCGTTGATCAAGGCCTGGTTTTGCTCGGCCAAGTGATTGATGCTATTGGTGAGTTCTGTGAAATACGGAGGTGGGTTGTTTGGGTTTGGGGTGTCGGCTTAGAGATCGACGACGTTGTGTTGAGAAGCCATGGATCTCGCTGTGACTACCCACCTTGATAGCCGATGGAAAGGAATTATTGAGAACGGGTCTCCGGTAACAATAAGCACAACTGTTACCCAGAGTGAAAGTTTCCACAGACGGCGCCAACTAATGATACTGCTAATCCCTGGGCGGGGCGAATCGGGCTGATCCACGCTTCCTACACCGTTCCCCAATCACTAAGCTCATTGGAGTACCTGCAAAAGTGTCCAACGAGAAACGGGAGTTCCCCAGCGGACTCTCTGACGACCAAGTTAGAAGAGAGAGAGAGATTGATGATCTGTAGAGCAAGAATAAGAATAGAGAACTTAACCTTTTGTGTGTCTTGGAAGCCTACTTATATCCTTTGTTCATCATTTCCTTATCTACTCCGACCTGTTATATTAGCCGAAAGTCTATGCTCTAGCTTGCCGTGTTCATGGTGAGGTTGCCTATTCTGACGTAAAGAGGTTACTGCATTTAATGCTGCAGGAGCCTCATTAATGGCTGATGTGTGGTGCAATAACTCTGCAGGATTTTTATCTATTTACGTGGCTGGTTTTCCTATTGACAAGTGTTTAGATGCCATTAGTTCCTGGTGCAACATTGGGTTTTCAATGGTGTTGGGCTTTAGTGCTTGAATCGTAAATTGGGCTCTAAGTAGTAGGTCAAAAGCTTCTGTGGGCCCACCGATGTCACTATATATATATTGATCATGTTGTGTATCATCTATTTGGAGATCAAAACTTTCATTAGTTAAAAAATCGAAACCTGCAGTTTTTTGATAGTTCAGATTTGGTCCTTCGTGTAAACCATCTATTGTATTTGTTGATCTTTTTGTCCTTTCGAAGAATTCAACTTTTGAAAAAAAAAGAAGAGATTTAACTAGAAATCACCCACATTTTATCTATGGGTGAACTCTTTGAGAACATAAGATTGGGATGTGTTTTGATGTGAGATTTATGTAGAGATTTGTTGAGAGAAAAAAGAGGAAGGGAAAAGAGAAATTTTTGTCTTTCCAAAAAATATTTGACAAAAAACACATAGAACTCTTTCTCCTAAAATTTGAACTCCCTTGCAACTCATCTCCTTTAATTAATTTATTTATAAATTAGCAAGAGAGAAATAAAAAAGAGAAACTATATTTGTAAGTAATAGATGAGTATAGAGTGTGCAACAATTAAAATAACAATAATGAAAAAATGGGGGTTTAATTTTTTTTAACTTAAAAGGTGTACATTGAGATTTTTTTGTTTTCAAAAGATGTGTACATACAATTTTTCTATATAATATTATGGGCGTTGCTGAATGTCTATTATGGCCATATTTATTTAGGATATAATTGTCATTAAATTAATATTTTATTAAATATGTGTGTAGAAAACAATTTTCCATTTGAATAGTGAAAATAGTGTTCACAAAATGACTCCTATTTTATCCTTTTTGACAATAATACCCTTCAATTTCAGCTTTCAATGCCTCTATGGATGGGATCTTTTGCTCAGCTGACATAGTGCCTGTTTGGCAGAACTTTTTTTCAGCTTATTTCAGCTTTCAGCTTAATTTAAACTATTTTGATGTGTTTGATTTAGCTTATAGCTTATAGCTTATAGCTTTGTAGAAGTCAGAAATCAGCTTATTCTTTGAGTGGGGCATGAGATGCTTTAAGAATAAGCTGGAAATCAGCTTAAGCTGAAAGTTATAAGCTATAAGCTGTTTAGGCATAAGCTATAAGCACTTTCCCACAGCTCTACCAAACAGGGCCATAGCCATGAAGTTTGATAAAGTTTCATGTGAAATTACTTTTCTGCCCTTCCATTTTCCATACAAAGTTTTGCTTTATTTGGTCATTTACTTATAAGTCTTTTGTGTAATTTCCTTTATCTACATGATGCTACGTCGGCCGTTCGGGTAAATTATAAAGATACTTTTTGATATTTGATTAAAATATAAATTATTTTTTTAATTTTGAAAGTTATATTTCATCTCTTGAGATTTTTAATTTTATAATAAATTATTTCTTTTATTAATAAATTATTAAATCAATTAATAATTTTTAATGATGTTATAAATATATTTCAATTAATAATTTAAGTAATTTTATTATTGTATAGAAGAGTAATTATGATTTTTTTTACTTAATTTTGTTAAATAAAAAATTTTAACAAAGAATATTTATAATTTTTTAAATTATAAAAAATAATCTATACTTTAAGTAAATTTTAAAAATGTATTTATAATTTAACCCAGCTTTTTGCTGCTAGATGCTACTGGGCATCATCATTAGACTTCATCGCGCAGACAAAACAAGCTATTTTGTTTACATTTTACCCCCAAAAGTCAAGATGACTTGCATTTCAAAAATAATACAATAAATAAATAAATAAATAACATTGTAGATCGCATGAATTGTTTTAATATAAAGTATTTTAAAGGTATCTATGGCTAAGTTTGGCAAGAGCTTTTTTTGGATTTTTTGGCTATTTTAGCCACAAAAGACAAAATAGACTTTTTTAGCCACAAAAAACAAAACATCACATCCAACCCATAATCATTACACTCCTCTCTCACAAAAAAACTCAAAAAAGCCAAAAAGTCAAAAAGCCCTTCCCAAACTAAACTTTTAAGCCCAGGCTAAAAAAGCCAAAAAAGCCAAAAAGCCAAAAAGCCAACCCACTTCCCAAACGGAGGCTATCTATATATTTTATATAAAAAAAAATGAAATTGTTAAGTGGAAACTTTGTAGAAATTCAATTTTTATTCTAAAATTATTATTATTTTTTAATTTTAAACAAGTAAGAAAATTTTTAATTGCTAATTTTCATTTACGTTTTATTTTATAATTCCAAATCGAGAAAAGATAGAAAAAGTAAATTGTTTCATTTACATAAAGTGAATCTTATACTCTCATTTATATAAGCAAAATAAGATTTTTAGTAAGAAGCTTTATGATCAATATCTCATATTAATTTTTTTGATTTTCTTTATTTTAAATAATTAAGAAAATCTTCATTGATTAGTTTACATTTAATTTTTACTTTACAATCCCACGTAGAGGTTTTGATTTCAAAAATAATTTTGTTTAAGTTTTTGAAACTCTCTTAATCTCTCTCCTTAAAAGTATTTTTTTATAAAATATATAAATATATTAATAATCTCAACGTTACTCTTACTGCTCCATAATATAAAAATTATGAGATAATTATGATAATTTTAAATTTGTATTTAAAACTTTTAAATCATGGTATAGATTATTATAATTTCAAATTTATATTGTGTCAATTTTAAATTTAAATTAATAGATTGCTTTTCATATTTAGTGACAATTTAAATTTTAATAAAATAAAAATTAAATTTTTAATTAATTATTTTTTGTGTAAGCTGGTTGGTCTTTTGACCTAACTGATTAAGCTAATTTGTTTTTGGTTTAAATGATTTGTTGGTTTAACTGTGATTTTAACGGTTTACCAAAATATATTGGTTAAATTTGTTTGATTCAAAATAAACTAAAGCATTGAATTTGCTTGATTAGAAACAAACTTCTTACCCAAACAATTGTTAATTTTTATTTTACAATCTCACATTAAAAAAAGAAAAAAAAAATTAGTTGTTTCATTTATATAAAATGAATCTTATAAAAGGGGTTTTGAGTGAGAAGTCTTCTACAAGCTCCAAATCTCCATTCTAAAATTATTGAATTTTCTTAATTTTAAATAATTAAGAAAATTTTCATTGGTTAGCTTCCATTTACCTCTTATTTTACAATCCTATATCGAGAAAAAAAGAAAAAAAGAAAAAAGTAAGTTGTTTCACTTACATAAAGTGAATCTTATACTTCTATTTATATAAATTATTAAATTTTCTTAATTTTAAACAATTAAGAAAATTCCCATTGGATAGCTTTTATTTAACTTTTATTTTACAATCTTACACCGGAAAAACAAGAAAAAAGTTAATCTTATGCTCCTATTTATATAAGCAAAAGGAGATTTTAGTGCAAAACCCTATTAATATCTCATACCATTTTTTTTTATTTTCTTAATTTTAAACAATTAAGAAAATCTCTATTGGCTAGCTTCCATTTAACTTTTATTTTACAATCCCACATAGAGGTTTTGATTTTAAAAATAATTTTGTATGAGATTTTCAAACTCTCATAATATTTAAATTTAAAATAATTACAATCTCACATTGAGAAACGAAAGAAAAAATGAGTTATTTCATTTATATAAAGTGAATCTTATACTCCTATTTAATATTGTAGTATTGTGCATGTTCCAGTTAAGATGGTTTAAATTTTAAAATAAAATTAAAAAATTTTAATTAATTAATTTTATTGTAAATTGGTTAGTGTTTTGACTTTGCTGATTAGGCTGAATCATTTTCGGTTTGACTGATTTATTGGTTTAACCGCGATTAGAAATGAACTTCCCGTCTAAACAGCTATTAACTTTTATTTTGCAATCCCATATCAGGAAAAGGAAGAAAAAATGAGTTGTTTCACTATATCAATCTTATGCTCCCATTTAATATTATAGTGTTATATATGTTTCAGTTCAAGATTGTTTAAATTTTAAAATTAAAATAAAATTTAAAAGTTTTAATTAATTAATTTTTGTATACGTTGATTGGTGTTTTGACCTAGATGATAGAGTGAACTGTTTTCGGTTTGACTGATTTGCTAGTTTAACCGCGATTTTAGCGATTATATCAAAATATTTTGGTTAGATTTGTTTAATTCGAAATAAATTAAAGATTAAACGACTAAGATTGCTTGATTCGAAATAAACTTCTCGCTCAAATAATTGTTAACTTTTATTTTACACAATCCCACATCGGGAAAAGAAAGAAAAAGTAAGTTATTTCAGTTATATTATATAAGGGAAAAAAGAGATTTTTAGAGAGAAGATTTCTAAGAGTTCTAAGCCCTCATTCTAAAATTATTAAATTTTCTTAATTTTGAACAATTAAGAAAATTTTTATTGGTTAGCTTCCATTTAATTTTTATTTTACAATCTCACATCGGAAAAAGAAGAAAAAAGTGAATTGTTTTACTTACATAAATTGAATCTTATATTCCCATTCATATAAATTATTGAATTTTCTTAATTTTAAACAATTAAGAAAATTTCCATTGGATAATTTTCATTTAATTTTTATTTTACAATCCCATATTGAGAAAAGAAGGAAAAAGTGAATTGTTTCAGCTACATAAAGCAAATCTCATGCTTCCATTTATATAAGCAAAATAAGATTTTTAGTGAGAAGCTTTATGATTAATATCTCATACTAATTTTTTTGGTTTTCTTAATTTTAAACAATTAAGAAAATCCGATCAGCTAGTTTCCGTTTAACTTTTATTTTATAATCACACATAGAGGTTTTGATTTAAAAATAATTTTGTATAAGATTTTGAAACTCTCATAATATCTCTCCTCAAAAATATTCTGTTGTAAAATATATAGATATATTGATAATTTCAATGTCATTCTTACTGCTCCTTAATACAAAAATTATGAGATAATTATGATAATTTTAAATTTATATTTATAACTTATAAAATATGGGATAGATTATTATAATTTTAAATTTATATTGTGTCAGTTTTAAATTTAAATTAATAGATTGTTTTCCATATTTATTGATAATATAAATTTTAATAAAATAAAATAAAATAATTTTAATTAATTAATTTTTGTGTAAGTTGGTTGGCCTTTTAACCTAACTGATTAAGCTAAACCATTTTTTGTTTGAATGATATGCTGGCGTAATCGTAATTTTAGCGGTTTTACATGTTACGATAATTTTTTCTTACTCGTTAAGTTTTTAAAATTTCTTTAATTATTTCCCTTTCAAAAACCAATTTGACAATTTTTTAAAATTTATATATTTTTATTCTAAAATAGTGAAATATTAGAACTATGTCATTTTTAAATTTTTTTTTTTTTTATAACAAAGCATAATTTTAATTGTTAATTGTCAATATAACAATTTTAATATATCTATACTATATGTTATAGAAAAGGAACATTTGAAACAAAACTCTTAAACTTATATATAAAATTTTATTTACGAGAGACAAAATATAAAAAAAATTAAATATAATTGTCATATTTTTATTAAATAATATATTATTTTATCTCGTGCACAGTACGGGTGATATGCTAGTTTCACTTTAATGTAAAGGTTTATTGGATCATTCTATGCCATATGTATCTTAGGAGTGTTTTGACAAGATGGTTAAAAGTTAGCTTTTGACTTTTAACCAAGCTTTTTGGCTTTTTTTAGAAAGTCATTTGGAAAGTTGGTAAAAAGTTACTTTTTTTACTTTTTTGTTTAATATTTGTTTATGCGGTCACATCACATTCAAATGACCAAAATACCCCACCAAAGGATTTTTCCCTAGCCTACAAATGTAAACATGAAGGGTATAACTGTAATTTTACAAGTAGTTTCTAACTACCTTCCCAAATGTGTTTGATGCCAAAAAACCCAGCTTTTAGCTTTTATGGCAAGCTGCAAAATGCAACTTTTATTTTTCTTCCCACATGGCACCTTATTATGTATTTTTTTAATATATATTTTATATTTTTATAATAAATATTACATGATTTTTTGATAAAATTATGACATTTTATTGCTTCAAAAATTAAATTATTCATTTGTAATGTTATGTATTTCTGTGATTCAAAAACGTTTTGATGAAAGAAATACATAAATTTATCAAAAAAATATTTAAATTTATTTTTAAATCATAAATTATCGTAATTCTATCAAAAAATTAGGTAATATTAATTACAGATATTGATAACATCATATTATATATATATATATATATATTGTTAAAAGTAGTCTTTTTCTCTTAGGTGACATATTCTAAACACTTATTTTTTTCTAAAAACCCACATCAACATGCCTTTTCTATTTACATATAAAGTTCTACACAAACTTAATTTCAATTATAATAATCAATTTTATATGAATTTTATTTGAGAAATACTTATTTTCTATATATATAATTATAATTTAATTATTATAATATTTGAAAAAAATTATCTTGATATACAAATTGATAAATAAATAAATAATTGATAAATTACACTTACATTCATTGAGGTTTGGATTGAATACATATCATTCCCGACATTTAGAGAATTACACTTACCAGACTACAACAATTTACACTTTTGGCGACCAAATTTGGCTACTAAAAGACTTTTAGTCGCCAAAAGTGCAATTTTTGGCGACTAAAAATTATTTTGGTCGGCGTTGGTTTAGAGTTTAGCTACTAAATTCTTTTTAGTCGAGGTATGTTATCTATTGGAGACTAAAAAAAAATTAGTTGCTAAATATGTCACAATAGGCTACACAAAAAATTATTAGTCGGCATTAGTCTAGTTTTTAGGCTACTAAAGTTTGCTTTAGTCGTGGTATACTAATTTTTACCGACTAAAAAATATTTAGCCACCAAATAATAGCTATAGTTTTACTTTTAGTCTTTGGCTACCAAAAAATTAGTCGCCAAATTACTACTTTTGGCAACTAAAACAATATTTAGTCGCCGTTAGTTAATGTTTTGGCTACTAAATAATTTAGTCAATATAAATTAACATTTTTCGACAAAAAAAAAAAACCGATTTAATCGCCAAATCATTTATGAAATTCAATGGGAAAAAATTGAGATTGGCGCCCATATTTGAGATCATTCTTTTTTTCTTCTCTCTCTCTCTCTCTCTCTCTCTCTCTCACATATTTTAGATCATTCTTCTCTTCCTCTCTTTTCCTCTCTCACAGAGAATTAGTCACCACCAAATCTCACCTCACCTCACCTCACCTCATTGCAGTCGCTCGCCACTGTTGCTCACCGTAACCCGCACATCGTCAACACCACTGCCGCCGCCACAATACAAACAGGATCTCTCTCTCTCTCTCCCCCTTCCTTTATTTTCCCATTTCTCACTCTTACTCTAGGGTTTTATATGATTTATTGAGTTTAATTTATCATTTTAGTAATATACTTCCCCAAGATAGACATTGATTCCAACGCAAATGACAACAAATATTTCATTCTCAGTTAGGATTTCTTTTGGTAACTCCCAATTCCTTATTCCTCAATTCTAATTTCAAACCCTAGGGTTTTGATATACATTATGTTGCCATTTTTGGTTTCCGATCTATTGCTTCTATAAAAATGTTAGTTACTGGTTGTATTAAATCATATATACACCTGCGATTTGGAATTCACTGTGTCTAGAGATCAACTCCCAAACCGCACAATCAGGTATGCCATTGTCATAAACTTTGTATTCTTTTTGCAGATGTTTGTAGTATTGATTTTATATGCTTGTGTATTCTCTTGGTGTTTGTTAGCATATAACTTGCACCCAATGTGCTTGACAATATGCCTATGAGAGAGAAGTTATTTTGTTAATATGCGTTTTTGCTTATGAGATGCCAATTTTATGATAACATATGATTTATATATTATCAAGAAAAGATTGTCGACCCCTTATATTTTGTAATCTCTTTTTGCAGAGCTTAGAAAGAAAAAGCGGGACAAATATGAAATTTTTCATGGACAACAATTTAGAGGTTTGATTAACTTGTTTAGAGCCAATTTAAGTCTTATTACACACACAAACATATTCATGAAGTATCTGACAATTATACTCAACCATTACATTGGATCTGTTACGACCTAAACCCGCCCCTATAGGTTTAGCGACGTAATCGGCCAGTAATCCGAGATTACCAAAGGCCTTTCTATACAAATCAAAATAATCGGGGCTAGTGGAAACTTAATATAAAAAAATATATAACAAGTAGTCTAATGAGCAATGATTTCATATGACATAACACATGCATATAACGTTAATTTACCCACCATGTATTATATACATCACATCTTGTACAAAAACATTTATCTACACACACATATATATCAAAATATCAACATCATGATCAAAAACTTAACAACAATCTTCTAGACCTAGCCTCAACTCGGACGCATCGAAACAAAACTCCAAAGGCTTTAAACGGTGGCTCGGCTAAAGGGTTCGTTCTGGGCTTGCTCTTCTTGCCACTCACCTATACATATATATACACATAGTGAGCTAAAACCCAGTGAATAACATTAAAGTAAAGAGGTTAGTGAACGAATTCCAAGTATATCATATCCGTCAAACAAAACATATCACAATCATTCTCATATCTGAACATAATAATGGTACATTCAACAGAATAGAGCATATTGTCTTCCGACTAGAATAATCGGTTCCGGATACCGATTAAATATATCACCACTTGGTCAAGTGGCTAACGAGATCTCGTAATCACATATATGTCATGGACCCGCATTAATATGCTGTCCCCCATGACTTGGGACCATTCTTTGGATGCCATAATAGATTCAAAAGTAGATATTCGTTCACTTGAGCAAATAATGTTCCAGAAACATGCATATCAAATAGCATTTCAAATATATTTCATATGAACATATCTTTACAGTAATGTTACTCACAATGCTTGGTCGGATGATACACTTCAATAGTTCATCATTCAGACACATAACCAAGCACAACATCTCAAAATTACGTGTCATTCATTTAGTCTTTTTAACCTTATTTGTTTCGTTCGTTATTTATTCGTTTGGTTATTCCTATGCTTCTTTTCATTTCTTTTGTGTTCATGGCATGCAAATGCATGTAAAAAACACTTGAAAACCATGCAAACGGAGGCCCGAACCTTAGAAGAACAAAGAGAAAACAAAACCGATAATCTGCTCTAAAAATTGCATGTACGAGATCACTAGCCGCATGTGCGGAAGCTCCACCGCACGTGCGCCTGCACATGCAATTATAGCAGAATGCAAACTTTGGTCCGTCTTGTGTTTCGCATGTATGGGGCTCCCTGCCGCACATGCTGTAGCGACCCTGCTTTTCGTAAGTCTTTATTTATTTATTATTATTATTATTATTATTATTATCTTCCTTTCTTTTTTTGACTTTGTTAATTGTGTGGTTACATAAGAATTTAATGCGTTATTTAATTAATTTAATGTGATAGTTAATTATATGTAATTAATTTGAATATTAATATATTTATTATATATATATATATAAAGTGTCATATATATTAATCTTACATAGGGTATTTATATTTATATATATGGTATTTATATAATATAATGTTATTAGGTTAGAATGGTTATTAGGTAATCAACAAAGAAAATGAAAGAAAAAAAAGAGAGCTCCCGTAAGAGAGTGCTCAGAGAGAGAGAGAGAGAGAGAAATCAACAAAGAGAGCGCTGTGTATGGCGTGAGAAAGAGAAGGACGGCGGGGGGGGGGGGGAAGGGAAAAAAGGGTTAGGGTTTTATTTTGATGGTTCTATTAATTCTCTAAGTGATTATTTGATCTTATTGATTTATGTTTAATTCGTTGTTTTTATTTGTTTATTTTTATTTATTTGATGTTAGTTTGATTTTGTATTTACATAAATGTGATGTATTGATTTAATTATTTTGATTAGTGGTGCATGTAAAGTTAGTGTTATTAGATGATTGATTGATTTTAATTATTTTAATTAGTTGTGTATGTAAAGTTTAGGGTTTTTAGATGATTGTTTGATTTTAATTATTTTGATTAGTTATGTATGTAAAGTTTAGGATTTTTAGATGATTGATTGATTTTAATTACTTTGGTTAGTTGTGTATGTAAGGTTTAGGGTTTTTAGATGATTGACTGATTTTAATTATTTTGATTAGTTGTGTATGCCAGGTTTATGTTTTTATATAGATTTATTTTATAGTTGTAATCACACTCATAGATATATGAAATTAAAATAAACTTGGAACCCTTAGATAAATTCCTTACACTCCACCATGACTCCAAGAATTATTGTTTTATTTGAGCGTTGGTGAGAAAGAGTGTATAAAAAAAAGTGAGAATTATGAAATTTATTTGAATTCCTTAGGCTTGACATTGTTATGTTTGTTCTCATGAGTGAGATGTTTCGTATATGTATATTGTTGCCTCATTCTCATGAGTAGACGAGTGCTTTGATTTATGCGCGTACATATATGCTAATCATCCGGGGAGTGTAGGTCAAACTCGGGACGATATCCCTGTGCAAGTTTGGCTTCGGAGCGGTGTTGGTATACGGGAGGCACATGGGATATATATGTAGGCCGGAAGTGAAGGGCCGAAATAATGGAATTAAGGTACAAAGAATTAAATATGAATTTATTGTTATAGTGTGAATTGTATTGATTTGTACTTCTTGAAAAATAGTAAACGATCTCGATAAATTATGAAATTTGAGAAGAGGCATGTATATGTGATTCTAGACAACTTTTGTGGTTTAACTTTTTATTAAAAAGATCGATTATAACTTGTAATTGGATGATCTTGATCATAGTAGTTTTGATTCAGTTTAGCAATGCAGATTTTAAAGGCTGTTTTAACCCACGAAACAAACTCATTTTTATTGGTTTCGTGTAAACTGAAGTAAAACATTATTCTGAACATTTTTCATGTTTTGAACTTTTCTGAAAAAAATCATCTTATAGCAGTTTCTTTTCGTTTTCAGTTTCAGATTTTTCGATCGAATTTCGTTTAGGATTTTCTATTAAGTTTTTCTATCAATCTGTTTAGTTTCTACTAAATTAGTTTGCCATACCTTTTATAAAATTTGATTCTGTACAACTTTTGTTCTTTGAGTTTTGCTCAATTCGAATTATTTAAGTATGAAACGGTGCATTTTTATATTTCTTTAACAAGTTACTTATGATTAAATTATACTAACTTTATTTTTTTCACGATGGTGGGTCTTACTAAGTTTTTTATGCAGGGCTGACCCACCATATTCATATTTTTATTTTTATTTTGTTTATTTTATACTCAATTTATATTTGGTTGTGTATGGGTAAGAAACTAAATGCCGCTGTATCTCGAGAAATTACCTATTTGTCTCAGTGCGGTTGGAACTACTTGTCTCATCCCATAACAAAAATTAAATGTATTTTTGTTTGTGTCTAGTGGACACGTGGGTGTTAAATCTTGTACTGGTACTGATCTGTTTTGTCTCTTGGCAACTCGAGTACGTTCTATTTGAGCGCAGCCGAGCTTCCTTTGCAGGATTAGTTGGGGCTATGGTGGTGACGTGGAATAACTATAGTTGTTGGATATGTCTCTTGGATTTCTTTTATTTTCTTAAGCTTAGAGTTGATAATAGTTTATGTATTTATTATTATTTTTTTTAATGACTTTAATTATGAAATTATGGTGGATGGTTTGGTTGGCATTTAGTTTTTTTGTTTCACCCCTAGGATTTGGATGATGGAATATTAATTGAGGTTTAGTCCCAATTTAATATTTAATTGTCCAAATTTTGGGGCGTGACACATGCGGTTCTCGGTCAAAACTGTTCGAAAATTTGTTCAAGTTTTGACACTCATCTTTTTCAAAATCTAACTCCAAATCCATGTATATCAATGTCCAAAATTCATAAAAACATGTTGAATGAACAATTCCTAACTTCAAACAAAACTCATGACTTTAAATCAAACCTCAAATTTCCATGCAAAAATAAATCAATTCTTGAATTAAAATATAACTTAATAAACAAGCAAGTTTGAGCTCTAATTCCCCAAATTCATGGAGTTTCCTTCTCAAATCACAAGAATCATGCAAGAAAACAAATGCAAGTTCAAGAAATCCATGAAAACTTGCTATGCATGTTGCTAAATGAAACTAATTTGTACAATTCATCCCTTTTAAGCTTTTATGAGTTCACATCATCAATTTAGATTCTTAAATCCCTAATTATACATGATTTCCTCTTTAATTCAACTTAGATTTAAGAGATTAGGGATGGATTCTTACCTTAGATGGTCAATTTGGTGAAGATTTGTTTAATTTCTCTTCTTTCTCTTCTTCTTCTTGAGCTCTCTCTAGAGTTCTCTTTCTTTTCTCTCTTTTTCTTCTTCTTTCTCTTAGTCTCTAGAACTCTATCTCTCCTTCTCCCCAGATTTTTTTGTTGAAGCTAAAGGCACCACTAAGGCTCATATATATATATATATATATAAATAATATAGAATTAAATCCAATTAATTTTCTGAATCAAATTTTTACAAAACTTCATATTAGGCTCTAAAAAATCATGCTGATCACAAATATTTAATCGATTTTGGTTTCTGGTGCCTCTAAGACCTTCAATTTTCAGTTTAAAGTTGTAATTTCAACAGGTTATCCTACAATCAACAAATATAATTTCACATGCAATTTCTCATCAAACACATAATCAGTTAGCACATAACAATGCAATTAGATGACTAATTAATCAAATGCATGTCTGGGCCATTACATTATCTCCACCTTAGAAAGTTTGGTCCTTCAAACTTGTCTTATTACATCACAAACCGAATTCAGGTCTCGTTTGTCGTTTTATTTTCCCATTGCACCACTATTTCCTCTTCTTATCCGATAATATCGAAGGTCGATCAAATTTCCTATGGTCGAAACTCAAGAGCACAATAATTCGGCAGGTGATCAAGTAACGTTTCTTAGTCCTTTCCAGAATTTTAATAACATGAGATGACACATTTAAATAAAGCTTCATATAATTCCCATATATGACACACGTAAGTCATTCATGCAGTTCACAATTTCCATTTCCCATAAGAACAACTTCTGATCACAATAGCACGAAAATAACCATTTTCTAAATAGTCAATCCCATGGTAGGAAAAGTAGTACCCAAGTAGTCATTCTTTAACATAATATATGTATTCCCAATCTGTTGGCAGTATGAGTTTAAGTATCTGTAGACGTCCCCAAACGCCCCGGGAGGATGACTCCCGTTCGGTTCGCCTGGGAGTCTACTACAGTTCGGACTCAAATTGTCACGGTTCTTAATCTGAACCAAAGAGTCCAAATCCGGCAAATCGTTTTGGGAAAACAGATTTTTTTTGAAAGAAGTGCCAAACATGGACTGCTTTGCCAGATACAGAGTCGCCACCTAAATATTTTTTAATGGGAAAATTTAGGAAACCCTGACTCGTTTGCCTAAGGCCACGTGTCCGTCATTACCAAAGTTGCCTCGGCTCGGGAACTTGGGTACGATTGGGGAAGGTCAGCTATGAGCACCCCCTCTCGCCCGATCCGAAGATCGACCTCTACTAACCATGATATCCGATTTTGAAAACGTTATGTGTTCTTATTTTGGTTAATTAGCTAGAATTACTATGTGATGCGCACAACACAAAAGTATAGACTAGATCGCCTAATTTGGAAAGAAGCATTGCATATCCGTTTGTCTGAAAAACGTTTGAAATTTGCTACTCGCAAGTAGGCTAAAACACGGATTTCAATGAGTTGTTCTAACTCAAACAATCCAACATTCACCCAGAGGCATTCAGGCAGTTTATATCACATAAGCATCTAGCCACATGGTAAGCATGCTGTCATGGCAAACACTCACACTCATGCAAGATGTTAAAGCGTAAATGCTTACCGAGTACTCCAAGCCAAAACAGAAACTAGTTAGTAATCATATGCATGATCCTAGTTCATGTTAAGTGGCTAATGCAACGCATACAGAATGTCACTAGAATAGGCTCGGCTAATCCTCAGATGGCATGTGGAATGCAACAAATAGCACATATTCAAGTTAGATTTGAAATACTATGCGGTTAGCATGATGCGCCGAGCCCGGTGCATGCAAGACTGATGAATGATGCACGCATGCGTAGCATAAGGTATGCTAAGTTAAACATGCCCTAATACTAACCATCAAAGCGGGTAAGTAAAAGGGAGAAAGAAGTGGGGGTTGGAAGACATGCACACACGCACCCACACTTATTACAAATTCGCCCTCACTCGGAGGGACCAAAAGAATAATACAATTAATTAACCTACAAGCTAATTAATTACTACAGACCAATTAAACTAGTTAAGCAAATAACTAATCTAATTTAAGCAATAAACAACCTCGAGAAGAGGGCCAATGCAATGCGTGCTCAGCTCCGCTCGGAAGTCCATTGCCATGCACAAGTTGCCTCTGTTTTCCCTGCTTGGCACCTCTGAAAATTGCACAAACTCCAGGGTTGCTTCTATGAGTACTGTGGAACACCACCGGCCATGAGGAATGGTCACCGACCATGGGGAATGGTCACCGGCCACTGATTAAGCTATCGGCCACTGATGGATGGCCGGTCAGCACTTCAGATGGCCGGCTGGCCGAAGCTTCCTGCAGATTCCTATTTTGACAGCAGCAGAGGGCAAAACAAAGCATGGCAATGCATTTCAAGCAAATGTGTGCACCAACATATCCCTTATCATGTTGATGACTCAAAGGGACATGGTTCTTGATTCCCGGACCACCAATCGCACATTTCAATGCGTGATGGCCCAAGAAACCAAGTATGCATATTGATTTTAAATGAAATGTGATGCACATAAATAAACAAAGGGGCTCAACCTCTATCATACTCAACTTCAAGAGGTGAAGCATGCATGCCAATGCAATGCAATCCTAAGCATGTGAGCCTAAGTGTGCAAAATGAACATGCAAACAAGCAATGTATGTTAGGCACACAACCTAGGTAAAGAAGCATTCAAGGCATGAAGCAATGTGAGCAACAATTATGCAAGATACAATACGGATGTTCAAGCCTGCGAGCAAGCATGTGAATTCATTCAATCATGCAACAACACACAAGTATACGACAACACACAATGTTAGCATGCACCTATATGCGAACTATGGACTTAAACTAATTTAGGCAGCCCTCAAACAAGCCTAAAACAGTGGCCAAATGCTATGGAAATGAGGGCCAACACATATACATACATGCACATGTTAATGGGCTAACACTTAAGCATATAGAGACAACTTTTAAGCACACTTAAAAGAGAATAAACATGGACAAGTGGCATGCAATGTAAGCTCTGAAAACATGTAGGAAATGATGCCAAATCAACCTACTAATACAAGCTAAGCATGCAACCAAGTCCAAGGACCAAAAGCATGATCATATGACACATGAAGTAAATGACCAAAATGAACCAAAACAGTCCCAAATCATGCTAAGGCAAGCCTCAAAAACCACTTAGATGGCATCTAAATGTCCTACACATGGGGGGCAAGCACAAATTCTTAAACATGGAGCATACAACACAACCTCTTGAAGCATCAAAGGAGTATCAAATACAAGCACGCAAGCATGTCACAAGGACTGAAAATGGCATGATAAGTGGTTCCAAACCACTGAAATAATGCAAGTAAAGCATGCTACACACCCACACACCTAAGGCTAACAGGCCAAAATGCAAGGTGGCTACACTAAGCATGTCATGGTCGGCCAAAACAACCAAAAACAGAACTTAAGCATGCTAAAACAAACATAAAAGCTTCACAAAGCTAAGCCTAAATCATGTTAGAACAAGGGTCAAAACCTAAAGCATGTTAAGGCCAAAACATGGCATTACAAGACATGTATGCATGGCATGCAAGGTGTGTCTAAACCAAGTAAAAATAGAGCTATATTATGACATAATAAGCACAAAAAAAGGGCTAAGGCATGGCCAATATACACTTAAACATGATGCTCATTCAAGAGGCTAAAATGGCCCTTTTCAAGAACAACAAGGAGAGAGGGTGGCCCTCTCCTTCTTGGGACCTCAAGACACCATCCTCACTACTGAAATCCCTCAAGATTTTAGTGGTGAGGAGGCCAAAACAAGGTGGTCCCGAAGCTCACCAAAATAGCACAAAAAGGAGGCCTAACAAGGCTTAAGAGGGGTCAAACAACCTCAAACCACAAAACACTCTTAAACAACTATTTAGAGTAGGAAAAAAAAAAGACTTTTATATGTTATACACCAAGTCTAAAAACAGTTGCAAGGAAGGCTAAAGAGCTATGCAAAAATGGGGAATAAAAGGGGTAAGTTCTTACCCTTGTAGACCCTCTTCAAAAATGATGGACCAGCAGCTTTCTTAGGTTCAAACCAGCTCCAAAACTTCAAGAACAGCCTCTTAGTACCTCAGTAGCTAAAGGAAGGTGTGATGGTGGGTGTTTGTACACAAAAGTAAGACAAAACACACACAAAACACAAGAGGGAGGGAGATATAGATATAAAATAGATACACAACTCAAACCCTAAAACCAGAGCCCTCTGAAAATGTTGTCTCACCTAAAAGAGGGAGAAGAGGCTCCCTCTTATAGAAGATTTAATATTGTAAAGCTTCAAAGGCAAGCTAACAAGGTTGAAATCCCTCCATACACGTGTATGGAGGGGAGCAAAGGTGGGTGCCAGCTATCACAGCTGGCACAAAAATATCTGCAAAAGCAGATGAACAGTGGTCGGCCAGCCAAAAATGCAATTTGACCAAAATAGATGGTCGGCCGGCCACAAAGAGTGTCGACCGGCCAAATATTTGGCCGATGGAAACAAAACACAGCCGGTGGCCTCAAGCCATGGCCGGTGGAGTGTGGGGATGGCCAACAAGCCATTTCCTGCCCCTCAAAGGCAAAACACAAGTGTTTGGTGCAAAACCAGACACAAAACAGTCAAGCCGATAGATCCTGAGGCAAGGCGCGTAGTCGAAACCTCCGGGAACTCAGGACGAATACAAACATGGATGATCACCGAGTGTTCCAATGGTGACGTCCAAGTCTTGAGGACGGTCAAAAATGGGGTATCTACAGTATCGTTCATAATCAAACAAAGTATGCTATAAGGAGTTTACATAAGATTTTCAAAGCAAGGTAAATTTTCAAATCATACTTGAGTTCTCGGTCTACCAATTCCCGTAGCAAACATAATCTGATCAGCTAGTCGTAATTAATTTATGGTCCCTCGTAAACGGGCTCAAATTAGATACAAGTTCATCAGTTCTCACAGTTATATCAAAATCATAGCATGATGGTTCGTATCATTTCGAGTCATATCAAAATCATATCATAGTCAATCACATAATGTTCCCATATCCAGTCGTTTTCAGCATAGTTCAAAATGTCATGCATAACAAGGGATAGTAAATTTTCATGCATAACAAGGACTAACCCAGCAACTTTGCAAAATTCATAAGTCCAAACAGTTTTCATAGCATAGGTGATTTGTCAAATTCATAGTGTTTTAAAGCATCTCATATAATCTATACCAATTTATAAGTCTCAAGAGCATTCGTTAACTACAGTTCAAATCTTGTCTCTTTTCTCTTTCTTTCTTTTTTTTCCCCATTGCGTACCCTTAAAAGATGTTATGCTCAAAAGGAACAAGTCACATGTAACCCGTTAATTCCAATAACATGCCTTATATGATTCAAAGTATAATCCCATCAACTCAATAAGGTCTATTAGCATGTTCACCATTTATATCGAATCAAAAAGTGTACGTTAAACATTGTACATATAATTATGAAAATACCTGCATCAGTGGTCTCAATATTTTGGGTACTCTTTGGGACTAGGGTGTAAACCCTTCCTTGCCTCAAAGTGCTCCCCTTGGGAGTAGATATTGCAGTTGTTCTCAGTATCATTGCTGATCCAACCCCACTAGGAACGGGTTTACCACTATTTGGGTGAGCTTATGGACACGGTTTAGCTAAGTGTCCTTTCTGTCCGTATCTAAAGCAAGCTCCGGATAAGCGGCGACAAATGCCCCAATGTTGTTTCCCACACTCTTTACAAGTAGTATGCCATTGTTCTCATTGATATCCCGACTTGTGTTGCCAAAAGTTTTTGCATTTGATTTTTCAATCACGGAAGTCATTGAATTACCGATCGATTCAACTTTTTGTTTCTTTTGTTTCTTACTCTCCTATTCAGTTGTTGATGTTGATGTTGAATGAACAATTCCTAACTTCAAACAAAACCCATGACTTTAAATCAAACCTCAAATTTCCATGTAAAAACAAATCAATTCTTGAATTGAAATATAACTTAATAAACATGCAAGTTTGAGCTCCAATTCTCCAAATTAATGGAGTTTCCTTCTCAAATCACAAGAATCATGCAAGAAAACAAATGCAAGTTCAAGAAATCCATGAGAACTTGCCATGCATGTTGCTAAATGAAACTAATCCTTACAATTCATTCCTTCTAAGCTTTTATGAGTTCATATCATCAATTCACACTCTTAAATCCCTAATTATACATGATTTCCTCTTTAATTCAAGTTAGATTCAAGGGATTAGGGATGGATTCGTACCTTTGATAGTCAATTTGGTGAAGATTTGCTTAATTTCTCTTCTTTCTCTTTTTCTTCTTAAGCTCTCTCTAGAGTTCTCTTTCCTTTCTCTCTTTTACTTCTTCCTTCTCTTAGTCTTTAGAACTCTCTCAATCTCTCCCTCTCCCTAGATTTTTTTGTTAAAGCTAAAGCCACCACTAAGGCTTATATATATATATAATATAGAATTATATCCAATTAATTCATTCTAAATCAAATTTTTACAAAACTTCATATTAGGCTCTAAAAATCATACTGATCACAAATATTTAATCGATTTTGGTTTTTGGTGCCTCTAAGACCTTCAATTTTCAGTTTAAAGTTGTCATTTCAAGAGGTTTTCCTACAATCAATAGATATAAATTCAAATCCTTCTAATTCACATGTAATTTCTCATCAAACACATAATCAATTAGCACACAACAATGCTATTAGATGACTGATTAATTAGATGCATGTCTGGGGCATTACAGGATCACTTAGGTTTTTGATTGGGAAAGCATCGAATTCGTCAATTACATCGAATCACAATAGGGAGTAGCTAGAACGCACACACTAATCTAATCAGAATGCTTCTGCTTGTTAAAGCTCCTAGTTTTCACTTCTAACCTATTCTAAATTGATGCACGTTCTATTAGGCAACACAATCTACTCCTGCAACACAAAATGTGAAGCTAAAAACAAAAAAGATAAGAAACGATCAATTTATTCGTATGTAATTATTGAGTCTTGATTTTATTTTCTTCAAACTAGGCTAAGTGTTTCATAACTCTTCATATTTAGAATATTTTCTAGTTAATATTATTCATTGTGATACGTGTTTGATGTTTATTGTTGAATGAATCCCTTTGGCAGGAACTTAGGAAGCTTTTTGACAATCTTGATCCATCATTTCAAAAATGATTTGAAACCAAAGAATGAAGACACATAGGTACCAACTAACACTTTGGAGAACACATGTTCATGTTCATCTCATGATTGAATTGCTTGAGCAAGATTCTTGACTAATACATAGAACCAGTTAATTCAAAGGTATAGCAAAAGAGATGAAAATCAGTGTTTGTAGTGTTTCTTATTGTAGATGTTCTTCTAGGAGAGTTCATATATATGTTTGTGTATTATTTAATATAACATAGTTATTTACTAGAATGAACAATACATACATGGTTTTTCTATTTATTCTATTAGACTTTCATTGTATCCAAATAATTGCACTATTCTTCACTGTATGTTTAAATGATTTAGGAAGAACTTCCTCTAACCAAGCGATCAATGCCTATATGCCTAAATTATGTTGTTTTCTAATTAGAAAGAAAACTTGGAATGCTTTAGGTATGGCAGATAATTAATAAAATATTCCTCCATCTTAATGTGAATTTTATGGTTGTTTGAGAGTCACATCCAGTTCTAGCGAGAGCATCAAGTACACTGGTCAATCTGCTACGCATCTCCTGAGAAAATAGACTAATTTGATTTCTATAATTTTAATTTTAGATAAACTATTTGCAATGTGAATTCTTATCTATTTGGCACTATGTGTATTTTGATGTTCGTTTCAATTTTCTTCACATGATGGGCTGCTTTGAGGTTGTGGTTTCCTGGCTTTATGTTATTTGTTACACAAATTAGTGATATAATTTAACTTATATTCTTTAAGCTCGTACATCATGATATGGTTTTATGCTTAATTTTCTATACTTAATAGATTCATTTGCCACTTAGAAATTGACATATGATGTTTTGATTGTAAAGTTAGGTTGATGAATTAAGGAAGTTTATGAAAGTTAAAAGTGTACGTGAGAAATCAATTTTCACCATCAAACTTGAGATGCTCTAATGGCAAATGTTTGATGTAGATTACATTGTTTACCTCTTCTTTTTCACTTCAAGATGCAAGTGAGTTTCTCTCATATATATTTATGAATGTGAATCTCATTATTTTGTGTTTATGAATATCATTTTTTTTGGTATTTAGGAGTGAAAAAATAAGATAAAAAATAATTATACTTGGTGCACTAGTAACGAGAACTTGAGACATGTCATTTGACTCTGTAGCTCGGCTTTTCGCGCCCCCTTTCGGAAGAATGAAATAGCCCTTACAGTTCGGACTCCACTTGTATTGGTTCTGAATCTGATTTCACAAGTGTAATGTAAAACAATGGAAACACAAAAAATAGTCCAAATCCGGCAATTTTTTTTGAAAAATCGGTATTTGAATCAAATGTAAAAAATGGACTGCTTTGTCAAATTTCAGAGTCGCCACCTAAATATTTTTGAGAAATTTAGGAAACCCGTGACTCGTGCCAAAGGCCATTAGTCCGTCGTCACCAAAGTGTCTTGGTTCGGGAACTTTGGTATGAGAGGGAAAGGTCAATAATGAGCACCCTACTCACCCGATCAAAGATCGGCCTCTACTAATTATGATGTGATTCTTATGTACAATATATATTCTTATTCTGATTATTTAATAAATCATAAAATTTATTATGTGAAGCATACAAGGTATAGACTAGTTTGCTCAAATTGGAACAATTCAATTTCATGTATGTTTCTCGAAAAGGGTTTGAATTTGCCACCTCAGGTGGGCTTAATTTGCCACTTAACAAAGTGGGCTTAAAGTTTGTGAATTTGCTACTACAAAGTGGGCTTAAAACGTCCATTGGTTGAATCATTCCAATTCAAGCAACAAGGCTTCATCCACATGCATTCAAATAGATTATCATTTAAGCAATTAGCCTCATGGTAGGATACTAAACATAATAAGAAAATTATGTACATGCAGGATGTTAAAGCATAACAACTCACATATTTACCGACGTCCCACGAACAAACTGCAAAACATAGTTAGAAAATATGCATGATTTCTAACTATACAATATGACAAATGCAATACACGTGATATGCAATTATTAGGCTCGGCTACTAATATGACATGTGAAATGATTTGATCGCGTGCGGTCTAAGCATGCATTCAAAGAAGTATTGAAACGACAATGCGAATTGGAATGATGAACCGAGCTTCGGTGCATGCAATACAAGTGGATGCAAACGTGAGTATGCTAAATGAAACATAATGTCTCTAATCTAACCATCGTAAGCTGGTAAATAAAAGAGAGAAAGATGTGAGGTTGGAAGACATACACATTATTACAAGTTTATTTGCCCTCGCGCAGGAGGATCCGAATGAACTACCTAACTAACTAATTAAAGCTAAATTATTACAAAACAAATTAACAAATTATGCTAGCTAGTTATTACAACATCATAACTACGTTAATTATTACAAATTACAAATTACAAATTGAAACTAATTAATTAATCACACTATTGAATTAATTATAAAATTCTAATTCACTACCTAATTAATTAAACTACGTAATTAATTATAACATTCTAATGAACTAACTAATTACTTATACTAATTAGTTGTACTAATTAGTTAATTATAAAAATCTAATGAACTAACAAATTAATTATACTAATTAGTTACAAACTTCTAATTAATTAAAGAAATTCGAATTACCTAAACCAATTACCTACACTAATTACTAATTATCCTGATTACCTAAACTACTTCTTGACATAACTGTTCCTTCTCATACAAGAACCATCCGCTAATCTCTGAAATTTGTTCCAAGGCATGAAGAGTCTGGTGGAGTGAGCAAGGCGGCGGGAGGTGGTGGAGGAGAATAGGACGGCGGTGGAGGGTTCTGCCCTCAGCATTTTTTGTTGGTGATGGCGGTGATGGACGAAGACGGCCGTGACGGCGGTGTCGGGGAGAACGGCGGTCAGTGAGGAGGAAGAACTCCATTGGTGGTGGTGCTGAATCTGTTTTCGGCTGCATTTCATCACTCAACTCTCGCGCTAGGCAGCGACGTGGCCATCTTCTTCTACCACTCTACTCTGATACCCCTAACACCCAGCCACGGAGAGAGAGAGAGAGAGAGAGTTGATATGTTGTTTTTCTTTTTTAGCTCTGCTCAAAAATGCTCTCCCCCTCTCCTTTACTCACTCACCCTCTCTCCTTTTTGAACCCCCCCTGGGTTTGTGTCTCTTGCTCAAATCAAGAGCCCCGAAACCTGTTCTCCTCTTTTTTTTTTTTTTTCTTTTTTTTATCACCTCACCAGTGAGAGAGAGAGGGCTTTTTTTTTTCTTTGAACATATCTTCCACCACATGCTATACAGCCACACAACCGATCTTCTCTGTCTAACCTTTTCCTCTCTAAAACAAAAACATATATTTTTATCACCCTCACCACCTTTCTTTATTCCACCACCCACTGCACCCACTCATTATAATCTGCTAAAAACAATAAGTGCAAATTACAAACACTTCATTGAGATTTGGTGAAAATATAGATTCATCTTGAGATTTAAAAAATTATAAATTATTCTTTGAGGGTCAAATTTGCATAACAAATTAGGAAGAAATCTGTATGAAAATATAAACCTCAGAGAGTAATTTATTATAAAAATATAAACCTCAGGAAGCGGGATGTAATTTCTCAAACCTCAAGGGTGTTTGTAATTTGCCCAAACAATAAGGGGTTGTTTGTGATGACCTAAATAAGTACACCTTTTGTTTTTTTACAAAAAGATATGTAAAAAAATAAAGAGGTGATGTGATTGAAAAAATATAAAAAGATAAAAAGATAGATTATTTTTAAGTTGCCAAACTTGACTTAAATATCACCATCCATCGAATTCAACATTTTCTTTCTCTTCTCCCCAAATATCCCCTGGCCAGTAACTGTTTATTTTTATTTTTATTTTTTATTTTTTTAGTTTGATTATTTATTTTTTTTTTATCAAATATTTATCAATTTATATAAAACACACCTAAAATAAATATGCACACACATAAATAAAATTATAAAATATTACAAATTAATAAAATATTAGGAATAACCAAAATGGGTGAGATTTTGGAATTAAAGTTTCAATTTGATTTTTCAATTGAGAAATTCATAAAATAACATATTTCAATTTTCATCATGGGGTGGTCAAAAGAAAGTGTCTAAGTCTTAGGGCCAATCAAAATAGGGTGTCTACAGACTCCTACAGCTATGCTATTGTTTTTATATTGAGGCTTGGTTTGGGTTATACTATATAATCCATCTTTTTATCTTTTTATCTTTTTTCCATCACATCACCTCTCTACTTTTCTGCACATCTTTTCGTAAAAAAACAAAAAGTGCACTTTTTTAGAACACCCCAAACCAACCCTGAATATCTGCACAACAATATATATTGCTTATGTAACTCGCTTTGGTACATTTATTTATTTATTTAAAAAAACGTCTTTCCATTTCTTATTGATATGTGAGGCAATGCATATCTTATGCTGATATGTTTTCTCAATCTTCTCAGGAAAGTTGAGTGGCCTCAATAGCTTTGGCCTCATGTGGTGCAATGGTAAGATGATAGGTCTCCAACATAATCATATCTTTCGAGTTCTAAATCTTTCTACAGAAAATGAAATTTATTGGCCTCCTTAAGCTTAAATAACTCGATTCTATAACTGTTTGTTTAATTGAATTTTTTGAAGGATTCTTTTGTGGGCCAATTACCATCGTAATTTGTACCATGCCAAATGGCCATTTGGCATGGTAGTGAATATATTTTTTGTGTACGGAGGATATGGTTTTCGTATAATTTTCTATTTTGTATGGAATTATTATTTTAGGTTGGAAATACTTGGTTTATATGAAATTTGACAGTAAAAGTTATTCATTTTTAGATGGTTGTAAGTGAAATAGATGCAAATTGTGTGTAATAGTTGATAATATATGTATTGTTTTGTTTATATATATGGTACAAGTTGCACGAAATACATACAGGCTGTGGACAAATTATTAAAAAAAAAATAACATAAAATAAATTTTGGCGACTAAAACTTTAGCAACCAAAAAAAAAAAAAAAAAAAAAAACGAAAAAAAATATTTTTGGTGACGAAATATTTTGTAGCAAAAAAAAAAAAAAAAAAAAAAAATTTCAAACTTTAGGCGACTAAAATTTTAATCACTAAAAATAAATTAGACTTTAGGTGACAAACATTTAGTAGCTAAAAAGAAAAAAAAAAAAAAAAAAAAAAAAAAAAAACAAAGATGAACAAAAAAAGTTTTGTCGACTAAAACTTTAGTCATTCTAAATAATTAAAAGTTTTTGGCGACAAAAAAATTTAGTCTCTGAAAATGCGATATTAATTTTATTTGAAATCTTTTGGGGACTAAAAAATTAGTCACTAATTGAGAACTTTCGACTACTAAACCTTTTTTAGTCGCCAATTACCTTTCCTGGCAATTATTTCACGACTAATCTGACGACTAAAAAATTTAGTCGGTAAAAAATTTCGGCGACTAAAAAGTGACTTTTGGTGACTAAGGCCAAGTTTGGCATACCTCAAATAATCTATCTTTTTATCTTTTTTCCATCACATCACCTCTTTACTTTTCTGCATATCTTTTAGTAAAAAGACAAAAAATACACTTATTTAGGTTATCCCAAACAATTCCTAAATATTTAGTCGCAAAAAGTGTCATTTGTTGTAGTATATAAATTCACTTTAATGGACTTTTATTTTAAAGTGAAAGATTTACAATAAGGGTCCGTTTGGGAAGATGGTTTGTGGCTATTTTAGTCATAAAAAATAAAATAGGCTATTTTAGTCACAACAAACAAAACATAACATCCAACCCATAATCATTACACTCTTCTCTCACAAAAAAAAAAAAACCAAAAAATTTAAAAAGTTAAAAAGCCAAAAAAGCCAAGCTTTTTAACCCAGGCTGAAATAATCAAAAAAGCCAAAAAATTAAAAAGTCAATTCACTTCCCAAACCAACCCTAAGTTACATCATGATACATAAAAATTATCTATAAGTATTTTTTTTTATACTCTTTCAGAAAATAATATTATTTAAAGTATTCTTTTGTCACCCACTAAAAAAAAAGTTTTCTTTTGTATCTAATAAGTTACTCCATCCGTCTCAAAATATTAGTTCCTTATTTTATTTTTTATTATTATAAAATATTAGTCTCTTTTCAAAAATTAAGGATAAAATAATATAAATTTTCTATTTTGTCATTTTTTAAAATTCATTAACAATATAAAAAGTATAATTATGACAATTGATATTTATCAAAAAAATGTACTATTACAAGGTAATTTTGAAAAATTAATTTTTTTAAAGTATAATAATTATAGTACTAAAAAAAAGCTAGATTTTCCAAAAAGACTATTATTATAGAACAAAAGGAGTCATAAAAGTGAGTCCCTATGTTCCACTCATGAAATTTTAAATTATGTGATTAATTTAGAGAACCATATAATGATAGTGCTACAAAACTACTGAGTAATTAGGGCAAATTATACAAATAGTTCTTATAATTTGGGACTTGTGTCACTTTGGTCTCTGACTTTTCAATTGTGATACATTTGACCCTGAATTTTGAATCTTGTTCCAAATAAAGACAATTGAATATATAATTAGATTTTTTAAGGGTAAAATTGTCAATTTGGTAAAATATAAACTAATTTAACAAAAATAAATGTCAAACAAATATTTTTGAATTTAAAAAAATTATTTCTACCTACTAAAAATAAAATTATGTAAAATTGATAAATCTCTTAGATATTTTTTTTACCAAATTAATTTTTATTATGTGTTTGGATGATGATCATGTAAAATTACTTTTAAAAAATTAATCATGTAATTTTTATTAATTTTACACAATTTTTTTATTGGTGGATAAAAATAATTTTAAAAAAATTAAAAATATTTTTTTGACATTTATTTTTGTCAAATTAGTTTATATTTTATCAAATTGACGATTTTACTCTTGCAAAATCTAATAATATTTTCAATTGTCTTTATTTGAAACAAAATTTAAAATTCAAGGTCAAATGTATGACAATTGAAATGTCAGAGACAAAAGTGATACAAGTCTCAAACTATAGGGAGTATTACTGTAATTAACCTGAATAATTATATACTAGCCACAATAGTTTGTCATGTCCAAATTATTCCATGTGTAAAGTATTTTTCGCTAAAATTGAAACATTTTGTGGAGAATGACTTACGGTAGATTAAGAAATAAAAATATTATTATTTATTTCATTTTATTATTTTGTTATGTCATTAGTGTGTAAGATTTCACGCATGCTTTATTGGGTGTGTTTGGGAATCCAAAATTAAGGCTAAAATAGCTTCTTCTTTTTTTTAATAAATAAAAGTAAAAAAATAATAATAATAGTGATTAGTGTTTTCAGCACGTGACAGTGTAGGAACAATTATTAGTGACAGCCTATCATTTCAAAAAGTAAATAATAATTTCGCTCCTTTATGTAAGGACAAATTTATTATGTCAAATAATAATAGTGATTAGTGGTTGTCACGTTGACAGTGTACGAACAATTATTAGTGACAGCCTATCGTTTCAAAAACTAAATAATAATTTAGGGGCAAATTTATTGGGTATGTTTAGTTTGAGTTTGGGAGATAAATTTTAGAGATAAAAAGTATGAAAAATTGTTTGATTTAGTTTTTTTTAAAAGATATTTTAGAAAATTATTTTAAGAGAGAATTTTAGAAAAAAGTGATTGATTTGATATGTATAAGAAAGAGATTTGTTTGGAAAACTTGTAAACTAAACAAGTTTTGAGAAATCTTTTTAGAAAAATTTGTTCGATTTGATTACTTTTGAAAACTTATTTGTAGAGAATTTTTCTCAAAAATTTTTGGGAAACACAAACTAAAAATTTTTGGGAAATTTTTTTGGAAAATTTTTTAGGAACAATTATTAGTAATCAAACTAAACAAATTTTTCCAAAATTTTTTTTCAAAACTTGTTTGATTTACAAGTTTTCCAAACAAATCTCTCTCATACACATCAAATCAATTACTTTTTTCAAAACTCTCTCTCAAAATAATTTTTCAAAACATCTTTTGAAAAAAACCAAACCAAACAACTTTTCGTACTTTTTATCTCTAATACTCATCTCCCAAATTCAAACCAAACATACCCATTTTTTCCGTCTCAAATATTATTTTAAACATATTTTTCAATACATAATTTAAATAAAAATCTATTATATCTTTCTAAATACAAAAATTAAAATAATCTACTAAAATAATTAAAAAAATAAAAACCTTTAAAATAATCAATCCCCAAACATCCCCACACACACCACCAGGGTTGGTGGCCTGGTGGAGGATGCTGTCCATTCCCCAGCATTGGCGCAGGTTCGATTCCTAGGGCGGGAGTGTTTGAAATCACTTCGGTGAACACGCTCTTTAAAGCCCCTCGTTCCTGTCCTGTGCTGTGGCGTGGGTCTGTCCTCCATTGGTGCCTTGGTTGTGGGTCCCCCACATGGTGAGAGTTAATTCCTAGCTGGCAACCGGTTACCCCGGAGTTAGGGCCCACGGGGGGCGTGACCTCCACCGTCGATCCCCTTTTTTTCTGGTTCCAAAAAAAAAAAAAAAAAAAAAAAAAACACCCCCACACACCCACCCAGCTTGCTCTCAAAACGTAAAACCACACCTCTAAAATATTTCTCATCCACCAAGTTCATCAGATTTCTCAACCACCCTTCAAGTTTTCCGATCATGACGACTGTCTCCGGCCTCTCATCCCCGCTCGGTCCTCCAGTCTGCGAGAAGGACGAGAAGGCTCTTCAGTTCATTGAAGAGATGACGAAGAACACCAACGCAGTGCAAGAGAAGGTTTTGAGGGAGATTCTGAGCCGGAACGCCCAGACCGAGTACCTCCAGAGGTTCAAACTCGGTGGAGCATCTGATAGAGAAACTTTCAAGTCGAAAGTTCCAGTGGTGACCTACGAGGATCTTGAGCAGGATATCCAACGTATCGCTAATGGTGACAAATCTCCCATCTTCTCTTCTCACCCCATCTCGGAGTTCTTCACAAGGTAAAACCCTAGTGTGTATACATACAACAATACTAGAAACCAATAAAAAAAAATCAAAAAAAAAAAACAAAAAATTACCCACTTATTAGCTTTGCGGGTTTCAAATTATACCACTTCTGCAATCACTGAAATATTTGCACACTGGAGTCACCGATCTCTTACATTTTGTTCATATCTATAAATGTGAACCGAAATTAATAGATATGAACAAAATGTTTCCGGTCCAGTTTCTCTCTCTTTTTTTTTTTTTTTAAATAATTTTTTTTTGTGTGTGTGTGTGTGTGTATACTTTCCATTTAAATTAATAATTGTACTTGTAGCAGTTTTAAATGGAAGAGTTTGGTGGGAGAAAAAAAAAATTAAGACAAAAACCTATTTTTTAGCTATTACTTATTTTAGATTGTGGGAAAATTGAAAATTTAGGACAAATGATACCGAAATTAACAAAATCTAGTAAGAAACGAAATTGTTGTATATACAATTTACATAGTAATACCTTAGTAGTTCATTAATTATAAAACAAGTAAAATGAAAAATATTTGTATCATCTTTCTTTTATTATTTATCCAAACAAAACCATCATTTATTTTTGAATTAGTTATAATAATTTCTAAATGATATTGTTATACTTTAATCCTCAGTTTTTTTGGGCACAATTCACTTTACCCGCTTGCGATTTGGCCTCGGAGTACTTTACCCCTTATAGTTCAAATATAGATAGAGAGCTTCCATGTGGTTTTAGACTAAAGTACTATGATAAATTTTCTATTAAAAATAACGGAATGTATACCACATTCTTCTAAATTGAGAGTGAACAATGCAAATATTCTCAGTCAAAGTAAAAAATTAAATCAAATGTCAAAAGTACACTTATATTCATTTTATTCTCCAAATTAAATCTTAATCCTGACCAAACCCTAATTGTAATTGTCATCTTCCATCAATAATTTAATTTAATTTAAAATGTTATTAAATGAGAAATTCTGGTAAAAATTAATAAGTAGATTAAGATAGTTTTATGTTAATAAATTAAGATATTTAGGTTAATTCACGGTTTAATTTATATATATATATATATGTATATGTATATCTATGCAAATATTTAATTTAAAATGTTGCTAAATAATAAATCGGGTTAAAAATTAAATTAAGATAATTTTATGATTTAATTTTATGTTAATAAATTAATATATTTAGGTTAATTTATGATTTAATTTGTTAAATAAATAAATATGCATACGTAATTATTTAATTTAAAACATGATTAAATATTGTAATTTTATGATAATAAATTAGGGTGTTTAATTTAATTTATGATTTAATTTGCTATATATATATATATGCATGTGTGTGTGTTTATTTTTTAGAATGCTAATAAATAAGAAATTAGATTAAAAATTAAAAATTAAAACTTTGATTAAGGTAATTTTATGATTAATAAATTAAGGTGTTTAGGTTAATCTATAATAATTTTATATTTAATTAGAGGATTTATTAAATAAAAAATAAATTTTAATTTAAGGTAATTTTATGGTAGTGAATTAGGGTATTTAGTTTAATTCATGATTTAATTTTATAAATATGTGATTAAGATGAAAAATTATATATATTAGAGAAGAGAAAAATAGAATAAACATAGAGATATTTAGATAATTTTGCCTTTATTTTTGACCCAGTTAGTTTTGCACTCTAATTCGAAACTATAAAGGAGTTATCTATCTAATATTTGAATTATTGAGAGTAAAGTGCCCTAAAGGCGACGGAGATAAAGTGAATTTTGTGCCTCCTTTTTTTTATTTTATTTTTCAACTTTAGTCTTTAAAGTATGTGATCTGTTACAATTTTTAGTCTTTTAGGCCTTGTTTGGCATAAGCTATATAATCTATCTTTTTATCTTTTTTCCATCACATTACCTCTCTACTTTTCTGCACATCTTTTTGTAAAAAGACAAAAAGTACACCTTTTTAAGACACCCCAAACCAACACCTGTTCAAAATCAACGGCGAGAAGGTTGGAACTGTTCATGTCCGATTCATCTTTTGGAAACATATCACCGTTTTTTTTTTTTTTTTTTTTTTTTTTTTGATCAGTATCACCGTTTGGATCTTGTAAAATTTGATGTAAGCGACAAAACCCTAATCTCAATCATGTGAGAAACCCTAATATTCTTTTCTGAATTATTTATGAAACCTTAATCAGCAAATAAGGCCTTGTTTGGGATGCAACTCTTTAATTAAAATAGTCAATAAAAACAAAAAAAAATATTAAAATAATTAATAAAACAAAAAATCACATCGAAATTATAATTATTTAATATTTTTTGTTGCAACCATTAGATCAATTAAAAAAAAAAAACTAAATCATTCAAAATATAACTTTTTTAACCAAATTAAAATAACTAAATAATCAACAAATCAAACTAAAAAAAGCCTATCCCAAACCACCGCTAAAGAAATTGGCCTCGTTTGACAAGTGTCCATTTTAGTCAAAAAGTTAAAAAGTTACTCAAAAAAATCAAAAAGCCGACAACCTATATAAAAAAATCAAAGATTTCATTTTTTCTCTACTTTTTGCACATCTTTTCGTAAAAAGTCAAAAAGTCATCCCAAACATACTAATTTTTTTTACATCACATTTTAGTCAAAAAGTTATTAAAAAAGTCTGTTCCCAAACGAGGCCAAGTGGAAATATATATATTGCACCTTTTACTATGTACATATACTTGGTTTGGAAAGTAGGTTAATTTTTTGACTATTTTAATCTGGAGTTAAAAAGTCTCGTTTGAAAATAATTTTTTGATTTTTTTTTTTTACTTTTTGTGAGAGAAAGAATGTAAAGATTATGGATTGAATGTGATATTTTATCTTATTAGACTAAAAAGTTTCTTTTTTTTCTTTTTTTATTTTTTTGTGACTATTTTAACCAAAAAAGACCCAACCTCAACTTTCCAAATAAAGGTATACATGTAAATCAACATATATTGTTGTGATTAGAGCCGTTGTAAAATATCGTTCAATCTGCTAAAACTACACCGATCCGCATTAATCCTCACCACTGTATCAGCTAACGATGGATTAATCTTATTTATAATTTACTTTTTAAACCGCTCCGTTTCACTATAATTAATACATATATATTTTTTAACCTTTAATAAAATATCAAAATAAAAATGACTGATAAAAATTTAAAATGCGAAATTTATTAAATTAGAGTAATGATTCATCCTCTCTTTTCCCCTTACCCCTTTTGATCCCCTCTCTCTCTCTCTCATTGGTCACATTTTCTTTTTCTTTTTCTTTTTTTTCCTGCTCCTCCAATCACTACCCGCCACGTGACAAAGGGGGGTGAGGGGGTGACCCCCACAAGGGGGTTCCAAGCATTATTCTATAAATTAATAATTATATATATAAAACATATTAGGTGAAATTAATTTGTATTATATATATAAAAATTATTATTCAAATTAATATTATATATTATATAAATATTTATTAATTAATTAAAATATTTTTCAATCTGTAAACTCAACTAGGACAGCTGAAATCGTGATTTCCCCATATTTTACTCTCTCAAAGCGAATTAAACGTGCCGCACACGCCCTTATTTGTGATTATGGGTTAATTATGGTGGTTGGATGGGCAGCTCCGGCACATCCGCTGGTGAAAAAAAACTCATACCAATGATTGACGAAGATTGGGCTCGAAGACAATTACTCCATAGTCTTGTCATGCCGGTCATGAAGCTGTAAGTATTCACACATTTTTTATTTTTATTTTTATTTTTATTTGATCAATTTAATGATTGATTTTCATTCAGTTACATTACCGACTTGGACAAAGGCAAGGGCTTATACTTCCTCTTCGTGAAAGCTGAAACCAAGACCCCTAGCGGCCTACTCGCACGCCCGGTCCTCACCAGTTGCTTCATGAGTGATCAATTCAAGGCCCGGCCATACGATCCATACAACGTCTACACGAGCCCCAACGAAGCCATTCTCTGCCTCGACTCGTTCCAAAGCATGTACACGCAGATGCTCTGCGGCCTTCTCAACCGCGACCAAGTCCTCCGCATCGGGGCGATCTTTGCCTCCGGCCTCCTCCGAGCAATCCGGTTCCTCCAACTCAACTGGAAACTCCTCGTCCACGACATCGAAACCGGGACTTTAAACCCTAAAATCACCGACCCCTCGATCCGAGAATGCATCTTCCACTTGCTACAACCAAACACAGAACTCGCTCATTTCATCGCAAAAAAATGTAGCGCCGAAAATTGGGAGGGCATATTAAAGAGAATTTGGCCGAACACTAAGTACCTCGATGTGATCGTTACTGGGGCGATGGCTCAGTACATTCCGACTCTCGATTATTACAGCGGTGGATTGCCCCAATGTTGTATAGTGTACGCTTCTTCGGAGTGCTCTTTCGGCCTAAATCTCAACCCTATGTCGAAGCCATCGGAGGTCTCTTACACCATCATGCCAAACATGGCTTACTTTGAGTTCCTTCCCCACGACCAGGCGGAGCCGCCTTTCTACGATGAGTCTCCGTCGCGTCTGGTCGACCTCGCCGACGTCGAATTGGGGAAGGAATACGAGCTTGTTATTACTACCTTCCCCGGGTTGTGTCGGTACCGAGTCGGAGACATTCTCCAAGTCACCGGGTTTCACAACTCGGCCCCGGGGTTCAAGTTTGTTAGGAGGAAGAACGTATTGCTGAGTATCGACACGGACAAGACCGATGAATCCGAGTTGCAGAGCGCCATTGAGCGCGCGAGTTTACTGTTGCGCGAGTTTAACACTAGTGTAGTAGACTACACGAGTTGTGCCGATACGAGTACTATACCGGGTCATTACGCGGTTTATTGGGAATTGATGATCAAGGACCCGGAAAAAGGTCCGACCCGGGAGGTTTTGGACCGGTGTTGTTTGGCTATGGAAGAGTCGATGAACTCGGTTTACCGACAGGGTCGGGTAGCGGATAACTCAATCGGACCTCTTGAGATAAGGGTTGTGAAGAATGGTGCTTTTGAGGAGCTAATGGACTATGCTATTTCTAGAGGTGTGTCTATTAATCAGTATAAGGTTCCTAGGTGTGTTAGCTTCACACCTATAATGGAGATCCTTGATGCTAGAGTGATCTCGAGCCATTTTAGCCCTGCCACACCAAATTGGACCTCGGAACGACGATAATGAATGACCCGACCTGACTCGACCTGAGTCGGGAGAAAGTATTCCGTACGTCTGGCCTAGTGATTGTGTTGTCAATCCAATAATAAAGAAAACACAATAATCTTGTTTGAAGAAAAAATAATAGGTGGCTCAAAAATTCATGACTCGATATATTTAAAATGATGTTATTTTAAGTATAAAATGATGTCGTTTTGATACATTTGAACTATTCGATCCATATAAATTCAGGCCACCAAACATTTTTCAAAAAAAAATTTTCAAAAAACAAAAAAATTTGAGTGCACATATTTTGATATGCAGAATTTTATTGTATATGATAAGATTATGTCCAATTTTATAATCGAATTGTATATAAATAAAAGCACTGAATGAAGTGGTCGAACCATCAATATTATAGGTGGAATTTGTTGGATAATTTCTTCTTCTAGAATTGAGGTAAAATCCATGCAATTAAAAGCACCAATAATGTTACGCATAATGAAAAGAATATCTTTAAACGTTTAATAAAATTAATTCAAAAGTGATTATATAGCAAATAATAAAATACTATAAATATTATAAACTAATCCAAAAATAAAAAATCTTCATAAAAATTTTTCATGATATTTCTTTTATGATTGCCAAGATTATTGTTAAAAAAACAAGATTTGGTTAGCTACCAACCAAACATGCAGCTGGGACCATGGACCCAAAAGAGGAACATACAATTCTCTCTCTCTCTCTCTCTCTCTCTCTCTCATTTGTGTGGTTTGTTGATTGTGTATTTTTTTTTTTTATACAGGCCATCAATAAATGTTGAATTGGCCTACCAATTGAATGCGTTCTTTTCTTTTCGCCATTTTCTTTTCATTAATTGCAAATCAACCCCAATATCTTTATTTTAACAACAATGATTCATCCCCCTTTTCTCCCCATCCCCTTTGACCCCCTCTCTTTTTCATTGGTTACATTTTCTTTTTCTTTTTCTTTTTCTTTTTTTTCCTGCTCCTCCAATCACCACCCGCCATGTGACAAAGGGGGGTGAGGGGGTGACCCCCAAAAGGGGGTCCCAAGCATTATTCTTATTTTAATTACAAGATATTCTGCAACAAGTAAAATTAAAGGACCTTTAAACACAAATCTTAATTTATATACTCCATTAAATTGTAACTAAGATTTTTTAGACTTCAAATCTCATTAAATTTTTAATAATCGGAATTGCCTTTTAAACAATGATTATTCATCTTTTATGATTATCTATAAATGAACATGATAATTTGACATTTATTATGATTTTCAAAACTTTAAAAACATTAACTTTCAAATTGAAAAAACTAAAAAAAATAATGTGAAAAAAAAACTATTTTTAAAAAATTGAATTATTTTTGTGCAAAACTAAAAATTTTATGTCTGTAAAAGATCATGATGATGGGACACTGTTGTGCAAAATTAAAAAAAAATTTAAAAATGTAAAAATTGATAATATTCTCAGTTTTAAAACTGAAAAAAATTGATATTGTTCTCAGCTTTATTGGATAGTTGAATCAAATCAATAAGTAAATGGGCAAAAACATTTAATGTCAATACTCTGTTTTTTTATCAGTTAGTAAAACGATTATCAATAATATTACTACGTAAAATTGATAATGTTCTTAATTTTAAAAATTAGAAAAAATAGACAATAATCTCAGTTTTACTACATAGGATTTATTGATTCAAAAATTTTTAGATAGGACTTGAGTTATCATAATATTTGTAAATAGAATTTTTAGATAATTAACTCAAAAATTTATTTTATAAACTTACAACTAAAAGTAAATTGAGGGAATTAATGTAATAAAGATATATTAATTTCCAAAAGTAATAGAACACTTTTTAAGATTCATCAGTATTGATGCTTTATTTCAGTGTTTGATATGTAAAAGAAAAAAAGAAAAAGAAAAAAAAAGAAGTAATTATTGAACTAAGTTAAGTGAAAATCAAGTAGAGAACAGTTTAGGATTTCAAAAAGCTAGCCTCACAGCATGTGCTTTTATTGTGCTTTTATAATGGGGTCTAACTGTAGTATGCAAAAGTGGTTTTCCTGTATCATACATAAAAATTAATTGAAAAATGCTTGGGACCTCTAATTAGAGGTACCACTAATGATGTGGCAGTGGGTCCCACCACTGCCACAACCAATCCTGTGTCTTGATTTTTTTTTTTTTTTTTTTTTTTTCCTTTTCCACCTCATTAGAGGTGTGTTTAGAGGTGTATTTTTAGAGGTCTCTAGCATTGTTGAAATTAATTTCAGCCATTGATCCTCATATTTTAATCTGTGTCGTCCGATCAAAAACAAAATCCACATAGGTCTACCGGTTACAGCCAGTGAAAAACAAAAAAAGCAAAACCTAGTTAGGTCCACTTTCTCTCTCTTTGCCTCCCTCCATCTCTCGCATCTTTCCTCATCGATGGCAGTTCTTTTGGCATTCTCTGCCCCTGCCCACTGAATGGCATGCAATGTTCTGGAACCCTTCATTCACCAACAATTCCATGTTAGTCAAAATAGCTCGTCTCATCCCAAGCTTTAGCATTGTTTGTGGATTTATGTTTCTATTAAAATTATGTACATGTATGATTATATATATCTCTGTTTTCATATATATATCTATATATTATAGAATGGCTCATATATGTTTTGATGGTCTTTATTTGTTAAGAGGGATAAGTGGAGCCCCAAATGGAATTTTTTACTTTCTTGGAGAAAATTTTCTTGCAAAACAAATAGAGCACGTTTTAAAAAAATCCGATCCACTTTCTTTAGTTCTGAAAAGTGACGTGTTTTCCTTTTGGTAATTAGCTGAAGGCTTAATCTGTATCCCGAATGCTTGATTGAACAGACCATGATTCGTTTTTTTGGGACCATAATTCTTCAGCTAAAACATTTAGAGCATCAGCATCAAGCTAGCTAAAATCAATTTTTAACTAAATTAGTAATACTATTCATAAAAAATGGACTGCATCAGTCTCGTTACTGTTTATCGCTAATATACGAATGCTACAATACCTCGTTACAACAAACGAAGTATTGTTCATCGCTATAACACGAAGATTAGTGTTACTGGATGTCCACCCGAAAGTCCGGCCGGTCAACTGGTCAATGGCCAATTTTTTTTTTTTTTTTTTTTAAAGAATTATTTGGTTGGTAACTCATCAATTTAATAAAAAAAAGAAAGAAAGAATAAAAAAATATAATAAGAAAATAATATTTTAATAAAGTTAAGTGAGAATAGAGAGTTTAATGCAATAAGTACTAAAGAGGTGATTAGCTAAAATAGTGAAATAAATTTTTAGTTATAATTTGACTAAAATTTTGAAGAAGCTGATGTAGATGCTCTTAGCGAGTAAAGTAAGGTTATGTTTAATTTATGTATTTGGTAAAAAATTTGAAAAAGAAAAATGAAAAGGGATTGAAATATGAATTAAATATGATTATATTTCATATATATATATATATTTTAAATTCCTTATCATCTCCTGGCAAATTAATTGGGAATGACTTTACTAAATGTGATCCAATTTATTAGTAATTATGGTAAATTTTAACTCAATTTAAAATTAATTATTTTGTTATATTTTAACCATTTAAACTGAGATGGTGACGGTGATAATAGACTGGTGGTGAAAGTGGAAGGGTTTAAACAAATTTTACACCAATAATAAGTTCACAATTTCAAATTAAATTATAACATAATATTTTATTCAATTTATTTATTAATTTATTATTTTAAAAAATAACTTCAAATAATTAAAAATTTAGTTTTATAAAATCATAGATATAGAAATTGCTAAAGGTCTATATCATACTCAACAATATTTTACTTACTATTTCGTTATACTTACTTTATTATTCAATCAAATTCTATTTAGTACTTAATGGGATTCGACTTACTAACAAGCTTGACTTACTATTCAATAATACTCCATTTACTATTTTATCTAACTACTACTCAATCAAACCTTACTAACAACTCAATGATACTCAATTTATAGAGCCATCAAAGAAATTAGGTCTAGGCAAGCATCCATTCAACCCGCCACCGATTCGTTACAAATTGGGTGATTTCAATGGTCCAAGCGAATGAATGCGAATGTATTTTTTTCAATATGCCTAAGTTCAGATAGATAGTGAATGGGTAGCCACCCAATTTATGAGTATCCATTGTTTGATAGAGATTTGGTGATCAATTTTTACTTAAGAAAATGAATAGAAATACATTGACAATTATATCTTTTTATTTATTTTGAAACATAACAATTTGTTTGTTATTATTATTATTATTATTTTTTGTTAGCATTCTACAAAATGATGCTATACTTTATGCTTTACATGTCAATAAAATGACCTTTTATTAATTAGTAATTATAGCTATTTATGAAATATAAAAGTTGTCTTTATTTTTTATTATAAAAAAATAAAGATTAAAAACTTCTATGCCCAAATAAGTCCCAAAACGGTAAATGACTATTAGAAAATAGTATGAAAAATGTTCAAAATAATAAAGCCTAATCACCAAATCGATCCTTATCCACTTACTATTTCATTAGATTTCACTTATTACTTAATGAGCTTCCACTTACTATTTTAATAGACTCCATTATCTACTCAATTTCGATTTCACTTATTACTTAATGAGTTTTCACTTACTATTTCATTACAGTTCACTTACTATTCAATGAGACTTTACTATAAAATTGAACTTCACTTACTACTTAATGAGACTTCACTTACCACTTGTTAATTGTTTACTTACTACACCATCAAACTTGACTTACTATCTAATTAAACAGTATTTGTTACTCAATGAGACTCAACTTACTACACAATCAAACTCTACTTCACTACTACTTAAAAAGACACCACTCAATTAGATTTGATTTACTACTCATTTAAATCCCACTTAATCCCACTTACTACTCATTTAAATCCCACCTAGTTGTATCAGATTAAACCCTACTTACTATTCAATGAGAGGCTCCACTTATTATTTCACTAGATTTCACTTACTATTCAATTAAATCATACTTACTATTTAATGAGTTTTCACTTACTACTTCATTAGACTTTACTTACTACTCTATAATCTTCCACTTACTATTTCATTACACTTCACTTACAACTAAATTAAACCTTATTTTCTATTTAATGAGACTCTATTTACTACTCTTTGATACTTTACTTACTAAGTGGTAAACTGGTAAGTGGTAAGTTGAGTCACAAAATGTAATAAGTAGGGTTGAGTATAAAAATAGAAAAAAATTGTAAATTGGTCTAGTCTAGACCAAACCCCACGGTTTGGATTGGTTTTCTCATTGTACAATTTAGTTCTGATTTTTGAAATAGGCAAACTGTATTTCACGTTTCGATCTGTGATTTTATAACTATTTTTTTTGTTTTTTGGGAACCAAACTAGACCATTTAGATTATATTATATAAGAGTAAGAAGATGTTTGGCAGCGCCTATAAAAGTCAAAAAGTTACTAAAAAAGTAAAAAAAGTTCATACTGTTTAGGGCCTTTGGACGGGAAGTTTGTGGGGTCAAAAAAAAAAAAAGTCAATGATAACAGCTCATTGTTGCATTGCATTTCCCTCACAAAAAAGAAAATGTGGCACAATGTAAGCCACAAATTCCCATAATGTTTTTTTTTTTTTTGAAATGCATAGAAAACCAGCTCAGTGATGTTTCATGTGTCAGGAAGGGCAACCCAGTAATTTTGATATTTGCTGCAATATTTTATTACACATTTTTTTCATAAAAAGTCAAAAAATTATCCCAAACATACATCTTTTTTTTTTCTTTACTTTTTTAATTGAAAAGTCAAAAAGTGCACTTATATAGATCATCTCAAACAACCACTAAATTACAAATACCCCTCCTGAAATTTTCTTAAAATATGAATCATCCCTTATGGTTCTGAAAATTACTCACCCCTAGAGGTTTCTAATTTCATAACAAATGACCCATTTTATTAATAAATCATCAACTCAATGATTGGTCAATAATAGAAATATGAATTTTAAATTATTAACACAAAAAATATGAATTTTAAACAAAATGTGAAAATGCAAAAATTTGTTAGACTTAACTTAGTACTCAGTAAGATATCACTTAATTTGAGAATTGGATTGTTGTCTTACATGTATTTAATACATATGCTTAGAGGTTTTATCCTTGGTCATTGGTGAAGGATGACATTGTTGTGTTGAATAATATCGTATATGTAGTACACTTGTGTTATTATACATTCTAGTATGTTGAGATGGTTGGAAATGTTCACGTACTGAGAATGAGATGTATCATTACCTTTCAGCTAGCGCCTAAAGAATGCGCTTAGAATAAGAGGTACTAGTACTTTTCAGTAGTGCCTGGAGAACTTGGTAGAGGTACTATTACCTTTCAGCCGGTGTCTGGTAAATTGGTAGATGTACTATTACTTTCCAGCTTGTGTCTGGTAAATTGACATTTCATTATGGAAATGTATATCCTTGGCTTACCGTGCTTAGGGCAAGTAGAGCATTCCCTCATTTCTCATTTTGTCTTGGTGTATCCTTGTATATCATGAGTAGGTGATGGTTACGGTTGGATGAAACTGGGTTACTTTATGTGATAGTGTAGTAATCATTGTACATGTATTGATTTCGTATTCGTGTTAGGACATATATGTATGTTCACAGGTGTATTGGACGAGTTGTTGAAAGTGTTTTTTGACCACAAACTTAGGGCCAAAGGAATGTGATGAATATATTAGAAGTGAACGTATATTTTGTATTGGGCGTAAATAATGAGAAGTAATCGGGTTTTTGTGAAAGTATTTTTAAAACAACCAGTTGTTATGCGTTATTTATAAATGGAAAATGAGAAAGAACTGTGAATTGTTTGTGTTATTGGGCAAATTGAATGATTTTGAGAAAAGTACCTGTATAAGTTTCAGTATAAACCACACTTACTACTCAATAAGACTCTACTTACTATTTTATCATACTTGACTTAACATCCATTTAAACCACATTTACTACTCAATGAGACTCTACTTACTAGTTTATCAAACTTGACTTATCAGCCATTTAAACAACACTTACTAGTCAATGGGACTGTACTTACTATTTCATCAGACTTGACTTACCACTCATTTAAACCACACTTATTACTCAATAAGACTGTACTCTCTGCTTTATCATACTTGACTTACCACTCATTTGAACTGCACTTACTACTCAATGAGACTCTACTTACTACTTCATCAAACTTGACTTATCAGTCATTTAAATAACGCTTACTACTTAATAAGACTTTGCTTACTATTTTATCAGACTTGACTAAACACTCATTTAAACCACACTTACTACTCAATGAGACTGTACTTACTACTTTATCATAATCACACTTACTACTTAATAAGACTCTACTTACTACTTTATCAAACTTGACTTATCAACCATTTAAACCACACTTGCTAGTCAATGAGACTGTACTTACTATTTCATCAGACTTGACTTACCATTCATTTGAATCACACTTACTACTTAATGAGACTCTCCTTACTACTTTATTAGACTTGACTTACTACTTATTTAAGCCAAACTTACTACTCAATAAGACTGTACTTACTACTTTATCAAACTTGACTTATCACTCATTTAAATAATATTTACTACTCAATGAGACTCTACTTACTACGTACTACTTTATTAGACTTGACTTATCAATAATTTAAACTAAACTTAAGACTATATTTACTATTTTATCAAACTTGATTTTTTTTTTTCATTACCACTTGAATCTCATAATTTTTCTTTTAACTAGGTGAAATGTTGTTCCAACAAAACATAAAAATTTATAAATTCAAAATATAATGGAATTGAAAGTAAAAAAAGAGAGACTTACCTAAGGAGTTCCAACAACAACCATTCTAGCTTACAATCTGCAAAAGTTTTAGCTTAAAATCAACAACCATTCTATTTTATAAATTTTATATTTATTTTAGAGGTTAGGTGCATTTTATTAATGTTTGAAGGGTAAGTGTAGTTATGTAGAATAGTAAGTACAACCATATTAAGTAGCAAATGTGTTTAGTTATTGTAGTAAGTTGGAAACCACTCATTTAAACCATACTTACTATTTTATTAGACTTACTTACCACTCATTTAAACCACACTTACTACTCGATGAGACTCCACTTATTATTTTATTAGATTTGACTTATCACTCATTTAAATAACACTTACTACTCAATGAGACTCTGCTTACTACTTTATCAAACTTGACTCATCACTTAAATAACACTTACTACTCAATTAGACTATACTTATTACTTTATCAAACTTGACTCATCACTTAAACAATACTTGCTACTCAATGGGACTCTACTTACTATTTTAGTAGACTTGATTAATCAATTATTTAAACTAAACTTAAGACTGCACTTACTGTTTCATCAAACTTGATTTTTTTTTTTCCTTACCACTTAAATCTCATAAGTTTTCTTTTAACTAGGTGAAATATTGTTCCAACAAAACATTAAAATTTATAAATTCAAAATATCATGGAAAGTTAAAGAAAAAAAAAAGAAAGATAGAGACTACAGATACATAGATTCTTACCTAAGAGTTCCAAATCAACAATAACCTTGTCTTCAAATCTCCAAATATTGAAAAAATTTAAAAATAAACATAAAATTTTGTTCATGGAATCTTCAAATAAATTTTAAAATTTTCTATGTTTTATTAATTATATTTCTTCATTAATTGCATTTATTATTTTCAAGTGCAGTAAATGAAATGGAAATTAGATTTCATTTATTGCCATTAAGTAGATAAATAAATTTAAAAAAAAATCATATTTCATAAAATGTAATAAATTATAATAAAATGTATAAAATTCACATTTATTTTGTATATTTTTTTCTTAAATTCTATTTTATAAATTTTATATTTATTTTAGAGGTTTTGAAAAGTTATTATAACTTAATTTTTTAAGTTTACCTATTACCTGAATAGCAGGTCAAGTGTATTTTATTAATAATTGAATGGTAAGTATAGTTATTAAAAATAATAAGTATAACGTATCAAATAGTAAGTGTACTTAGTTATTGTGGTAACTTGAAAACTATTTTTAGTTTCAAAACCATTGAAAACTATCTTGTTTTTTACAAAACTACCTAGATTTCTTAATATGGTTTTAATTATTATCAATCAATGGTTAAATTTATTTTACTTTTAGATCTAATGGTTCAAATTTATTTAGGTATGATACATGAAAACCACCTTCATGCATCATAGAAAAATCCTTTATAATGATTTTAAAAATGAATTAACTATCATGACTATGATTCATTGGTGATTGCAAGCCTCAATTGAGTATTCCAAGGGAAATCATGTATTGAAAATCAGGAATGAACCATCTACAATTAGAATGACACAACTCCACTAAACTAGGGTTGCAAGAAGTCTCACTTTTTTAGGCATGACTTATCTTAGTAATCAAAACATGTATCAGTATTGCCATTGTACAGCCATGGTATTTAAGTTCACAGAAATTAATTGCAACTGTTCGGCCTTTCAACCACTAATAGCGCTATAGAATTAGATTTCAGTTACAAGGGAAGAATACATTTGAGATCACTCTGAGAACATGTATGCAAGATGAATATATGTTGATATGGAAAATACTTGGGATTTCCAAATTTGTGGCCCCCTCAATTTTCAATTGATTGGTGACTCATTATTATTATTTCAATAATGCTTGAGACCTCCTTTTGAGGAGACTCCCACCACTCTCACAATGATGTGCATCAATGATATTTTATTTTATTTTATTTATTTATTTTCTTTCTTTCTTTCTTACTTGGACCAATCACAAGTGAGTGGGAATTGTAGGGATGATATTTTGTGGGGATCTGAATCATTACTGTTATTATTTTTTTTCTTCTTTCTCTCCCTCCCTCTCTCTCACAAATGTTGTGGGGGTTGTGGGGGTCCTGGGGGTCTATAGCATTTTTGATGTTGATAATGCAGTTTGGTCAGGAAACGATGGGTCGGACTGATCGAAGCGCTCTAGGTGTTGACTGTCCGTCGTCTTCCTAATCATACATGCAACAAGTCCAGCAGGAAGGTTCCGAATTGGACGTGGTTCCTTCCCGTAGACCCTCTGACGATCAAGTTAGAAGTAGATGAGGTCGGTATCAGAGTTTAGAAAGGATGTTGAGAGTAAAGAGAGAGAGAGCCAAAATGTTTTTCAGAAGCTTCCTTATATCTCTTATTAATCATTTCCTTATCTATTCATGCTGTCCCATTGGCCGAAAGTCAGTCACTTGCTGGCCGTTGGCCATGGCCATTTCACTATGCTTCTTCTTGAGAGGTCTTGTTGCATTCAATGCTTTAATGCTCTCATTTAATGCTTGGTGCATAGACTCAATAACTCTGCAAAATCTTTGTTTGCCAGGTGACTAATTCTCTACTTCGACATGTGTCTAGCTGTAATTGGGCTTGGGCCACTATGAGTTCTTTGTTCTCTGATGGGCTTCTTATTGGGTCTGTTTTGGGTTTTATGATGATAACTGATGAAACCATAGGTTAGACCCTCATGGGCTATGCCCATCAGTAGTTCCCCATTCCCGAGCGCAGCTTTAGTCCAGTGAAGGGAATAAGATAGATGAAAGTAGTCCGCCAAGTGGAGACTGGTCAAGCAGGTATGGCCGACTTGCAAGGTGATCGACTAGCAAGGTGGCCGACCTAGAGTGGCCGAGTAGGTATGGCCGACCTACAAGGTGAACAACCAGGAAGGTGGTCGACCAAGAGTGGCTGAGTAGGTATGGCTGACTTGTAAGGTGACCAACTAGCAAGGTGGCTGACCGAGAATGGCTGAGCAAGTATGGCTGACCGATTAGAATGCATTGATGGTGCACGAGGCTGAGGTACATGGATGCACGTGATGATGTAATGTGAAATAGACATGGGGGATGAAAGAGAGTTGTGGTTTAAGGAAATAATAGCGTCCCTCCACGTGGGACGATTTGGGCTGATGATACAGATTTTGAATTGTTTGATGGAGGCAAAAGGTTTTGAAAGTAGGGAATTCGAAAGAGTTGGGGTATTTACCCGTTAGGTTTTCTCATTCCCTCCACACTTTGGCAAAAATCTTTTCAAATTGGCAAATTTCAACCACGACTCTTGGAATACAAGCAAACCTTGGGCATTTGGGCTCGTGTGATTTTCATACCTAATTGCGAAAAACCAACACATCCTAGACTTTAGCTCTTTCGCCTCTTCTGATTCGCCAATCTTTCATATCTCGTATTTCCTTGCCCTCGCCACCGAAGCCATCTGCAAAAACGTAAGAGAGATGATGTAAGAGAAAGCTCTTGCTTTGACACCTGATACATTGGGAGATGACAATGGAGTTGCCTTAGCGGAGAAGTATAGGGTGGAGAACCTTGTAGAGAGGAGAGTTGGAAGACCCCCTTGTCCAATTCTGGCGACGATGATGTTGGTTGCCCAACCAATTAACCAAGTGGCACCCGACCATTGGCACACGAAGGTGGACAAGTGTACACTGACGGTGAAGGATTTGGAGGATATTCGCACCAAGTACTAGATTCCAATGGAAGTGGAGCTGAGACTACCAATGGCCAAAGAATGGGCATTGGATGCTAGGCCTATGGAGTTTACACTATACGAAGAAGCACTGAACGGGGGTTTGAGGTTGCCACTTCTTCAAATTGCCATCGATGTGCTGAATTATCTGGAACTAGCGCTAGGTCAACTAGTGCCAAATGCTTGGAAGATATAGTTTGCCAGTGCGATTGCCTGGCCATGGGCGACTGGGGGGTAACAGATGATGGTGGACCAGTTGTTCTCATGCTAGAAGGCATTAGGCCAACAAGAAATGTGGGTCTCTCTACAGGCGGTGTCGGGAAGAGGGTTGGTAGTCAGGCTGCCGTCGTTGGTCAAAAGGTGGAGAGCCAAGTGGTTCTACGTATCTGTGAATGGGGACAGAGGAATGCGAACAATGTAGAAGGTCCCCACCAAGTCACTGGAGCCAAAGTTAATTGCCACGGAGGAGAAGGAGGTGAGGGAAGTGAGACAGTGGAGGGAAAATGAAGGGCCTAAGTGGGACGATCTCGTTAAGCCGTTAGCCTTGTTCACTCTGAAAACTAGGTCCTGAGCTTGCTGAGGGAGACCCCATGGTTGAAGAGGTGGAGACACAGAGAAAGGCCCAAGAAGTAGAGGATCGGGGGGTGTTGATGGCGGCAGAGAGGTATAAAGAGAAAGAGTTGGGGCTTGCTTCCAAGCCATGTGTATAGATGGTGGCTCGCCTACAACCTAAAGCCTTAGTTGAAAGGGACTTGAGGACGTTCATTCCCTTGAAGGCGCCGGTTGACCCCCTAAAAGAAAGGAGTAGGGCAGAACTGGAGCAATTGAAGAAGAAGAGGTCTGCTCCAAAAGTGGGCAGCGAGGAAAGAAAGGCCAAAAAGGCCAAGGAGGGGGTGTCTACTGAATGAGAGGTTATAAAAGTGTCAAGGCCTAAAATGGCCACGAAAAGAGATGAGGTGAACCCTCAAATTGCGGAGATGATGGAGTTGGGGGGAGTTGAAGAGAGAGGCAAAGTTGAGAAAATTGCCGACCTCTCCCCAGAGCTAGAAGTGGAGTTGACTGTAGACACCTCATTTTTGACGACCCTTAAGACTTGGGTGCCACTGATTGATTACTCAATGATGAATGTGTACACTTGTCAAGTGCTTGACTTCCTTAGCAGGAAACCTCAGTGTTTAACCTACACACCTTATGCCTTGTTTTGGACCAAAACAGTGTTTTTCAAGCCTAAACATCCAGGGACCTGTAGACCCACTAGTGTGGCATGCTGCCCACTAATGTGTCCTGCCAGCCAGTATTAGTAGCCTGCTGGCCGCTAGTGCAAAAACTCAGATATTTTCTGCCAGCTGTCCCCCTATGTGCATGCACTATTCCAGCCATATGTATACAGATATTTTTGAGATAGACACATGGTTTTTTATATATAGATGACCTCTCCTCTTGGTTTAGAGGTTAGAAAAATTGAGGAGTGAGAAAATATTTTTGGAAGAGCAAAATTCTCTCTCTCTTGCAACTTACATAGCCTTTGCTCAAAAACTCTAAACCAAACCTAGAGAGTTCCTTGTTGAGGTGATTTGGGCTTGAATTTTAGCTCTTGAGGCACTTGAGAGTGTGAAATTGGTGGTTTGTAACTCAAGGGTTCATTCATCTTCAAGAGATATACCTTATAGTGCTTTTTGTACTATCTTTACACTACTTGTTTTCTATTATTTCTTTCTATTTTTGAGCTGTTTATTACCTGTGTTTTTGGGCTAAAACTTGTGGTTTAAGGCCAATAAAGGTAGAGGGGTTGATAACCCTTCTTTCAACCTTGCTTTTAAGGCCTTTGCCGTTATGTTTTCCACCTTCTCATCACCTTTTTTTTGAGCTTTTTACCACTGATTTTTAGAGGCTAAAATCATGTTTTGAAGTCCAAAAAATGGAGGGGGTAGCCTTCCCTTTTTGTGCTTACTTACTAGCTTAACTTGCTCCATGTTGTAGCTTACTATTTTAGCTCTTTTCACTTCAATTCTAGTATTGTTTTAGCCTATTTTAGGACTATTTTTTTATGTGTTTGTTCCAGTCATGCTTTGTATAGTATGCTTGTAGTGTAATGGTTCTCATAGGTTTGGTGGTTTAGGCCTTAGCCACCAACCTATTTGAGTTGATAGCATTCATTTCTTGCTTTCCATACTTATATTCATCTCTAATCACCTCTGCAACCTCCCTCATTTCTTCGCTTTTTCTTTGTTTTGAAAGTTGTTTCAAACTAGTTTCCTGTTTAAAGCTTGAGATAGAGGTATCATGCTTAATGATTTAATCCCTTTGGGGGTTCATTACCAACGGCATGTTATCTCTCTCATGCCCAAAACAACTCTTTGTTTGATGCTTCTTTCCATTAGAGGACTTAAAGATCACTATTGGACTTAATGAACTAAGGAATGGATGGTAATTAAAATGAAGTAATAAAATTGGGACTAAAAATGATGCAAGATAGTAATGCAATTTGGTGTTCAATTGGACGTTAATTGAACACATGGAAGCTTGGGTCATTTCATACTTGCTAGTGATGAAATGGTTCAAGTTTCTAAGGTCAACAACTTCCCTTGATCAATCCATGATAGGAAGGAGGTTTTATTGGTCTTTTGTTATGCATTTATTGAAATTATGTCCCTTGGTTAATAAGTTATCACGTAATGAAATTGTGTCGATTGATGACTTGCGAATCAAGCCTACCCCTCCTTTGAGCTGTTGATGATAAAGAGAGGCAAGGGGGGACAAACATTGCCTGAAAATACTCTGGTTTGTACTTTGTTTGTCCTCTGTTGCTGTGGAAAAGAATCAACATCAGTGGCCGGCAGACCACTTTTGCTAGACGGCAATTGACTTTTAGTGGGTGGCCGGCCACTACTTCTGGGTTGCCGGCCACTTTTTTCTAGATAGGTAGTGTCCTTTTTCTAGCAGAGTAGAGCAGAGGTTGAGGTGGAAAACAGTGAAATGTTCTAACTGTGCAACAGAGGCATTCTGGTAGCAGAACAGTGAGCTTTTTCAGGTGGAAATGTGCGTGCACGCATAAGCATTCTTCACTTCCTGGGGCTAAGTAATTAGAGTACTTAGCTTAGTGTATTCGTGTTGTAATTAATTAGTTAGTTCCAAATTGTAAATTAATTAACTAGTGTAATTAATTAGTTATTTAGAATAGTTAGTTAATTCATTGTGATTTTGTAATAACTAGCTAGCATAGTTAGTTTATTCGGTTTGTAATAATTAATTAATTCGTAGTTAATTAGCTTAGCATAATTAGTTTATTCGGACCCTCCTGCATGAGGGAAAATATGTAATATTGTGAATGTCTTTCAACCCCACGTCTTTCTTCCTTTTATTTATCTACTTATGATGGATAGAATAGAACATCACGTTTCTTTTAGCATTTCCCATGTTTGTATCCATTTGTTTTGCATGCATATGGCTCGGCTTATCATTCTAACAAATATTGTTGTTTAGATACTTCGTTGAAAACGTGTTGAAACTGCATGCTATCAAGTTGTTTCAAATGCCATATTAGTAGCCGAGCTTAATAATTGCATATTGTATGTCGTGCAATAGTCATTGCATTAATTAGGATCATGCATTTTTCTAACTAGTTTCTCTTTTGGCTCGCCTCGAAAATTAGGGTAAGCTTTTACTGCTTTAGCATATTGCATGCGTGTGATTGTTGTCATATCAAGCATGATTACCATGAGACTAAGTGCTTAATTGACATATCTGTATGAATGCCTGTGGATAAAGGCTAGTTGCTTGAATTGGGATGTCTTAATGCATGTACATATGAGATCACTTTTTCATGTGGTACATATTCAAACACTTTTTCAAACAAACGTGAAATCAAATGTTCCAATTTTTGCAAATGAGTCTATACTTGTGTGCGTTACATAGTAAGATAGCCTAATAAATCAGAACAAGAGCATATAATGTAAATAAGAATCATATCATGATTAGTAGAGGCCGATCTATGATTGGGCAAGCGGGGGTGCTCAATTCATGACCTTCTCCTCTCATACCTAAGTTCCCAAACCGAGACACTTTGGTGATGACGGATAAGTGGCCTTTGGCACGAGTCTTGAGTTTCCTAAATTTCTCAAAAATATTTAAGTAGCGACTCTGTATCTGGCAAAGTAATTCATTTTTGGCATTTTGATTCAAAATCAATTTCCTAAAAGATTTTCCGGATTTGGACTCCTTTGTGTTTATCTATTTCACATTGCACTTGTGGAATCAGATTCAGAACCACGAGAGTCCAAACTATAGGGCTTATAGTCTTCTGAAAGGAGCATGAAAAAGTTGGGCTACAGTTTCTGGCGACTCTGCTAGGGATTTAGAGAACTTGACTTGAAATTCATGATCTGAAATTTTATCTACCTATATATGTTCTTTGCATTGCATTTGCATTGGTTCTTTAAGTCACTGTGTTTACCATATGCTATTTTTAGACAGTTTTCCAGAGACTTGCCCAAAAGCTTTCCAAAAGGCTGACCGGTTGTGGGCTCTGCCATGTTAGGAACACAATCTTTGGATCTGGACTACTGTTGTACCATTTGATCCTCTTTTCACTTATCGGTGTTAGGTGTGAGAGGTATATTAGGTGGTCTTGCTGAGGTACCCCATTTTTGACCATTTGGCCTAGTTGCATATAATGGAGCCATAGAGACTGTTCCAAACTAGGACAGGATGCTCACCTGTTTGCAGGATTTTGTGAAACCGCTTGCTTGAAGCAGTGAAACCCTAGATCACTCCAAAGTTAAGACAGGGAAAACTTAACCTTTCATAGGGGCGTTTTGAGTGCTTTTGTGCAAAATGTGAAATCTTTGGAAAGACATGATGCAATCCTGGGAGAGTCTTAATCTTGAGGCGATTCTTTTCAAATTTGAGGGTCATATTAGAATTAGAATTTGGTGAAAATCTAGGGGTTTGTGTTTGATATGGGTGAATTTTCAGCAAAACTATAACCAACGCCAAAAATTGTATCTTACTTTGTTTTGCTTGGCATTCCCGGTATCCTGATCTGATGGAGCATTTTGTTTTTAATGCTAGGTTTGTCTAAGCTAGAGAAGGAGCAGTATCCAACGCAGCAAAGGCCAAACGCAATCTAACCCAGAAAGCCTTGACCCATCACAGTCCGTCCAATCCCAGAAAGAATCCACTCAGCAAAGCCAACTTAGAAAAGGTCCATCCAATACCAAAAGACCCATTAAAATCCCAATCCAGTCAAACTAGTCTAGACTAATTCAATCTAGATACATCAATTGCAAAACCGGGTCAAAATCCTTGTTAGTTAGCTCTCAGCTTATACCTATCCATTTCCCTGATTGCCAACTCAGTAGACCCGTGATGGCACAGAGTCCAGAAGAAGTTGTGGCCATGATGATGCCCCGAAACCAGGGAATTGCCATGCAGGATGAGACCATTGTTGAAATGCAATGCCCATCTGGGGCATCTACCACATATCCAGTCTTGGGCCCCTAGCCGAACTTTGATCCATCTTTGCCAGCTAAAGATTTGCAAGGTCCAGATCCTCGAGAAGGGTTAGCTTAAGCTCGAGTTTCCAGACCCCTGGTGAAGCCTAATGAAGGGTTTTTTCCCCTTGATATGAATGATCTCGACCCGACCTTATTTAAAATTGCTAACCTTGAGAAGCAATTCGAAAAGGCACAAGGACTTAACCCCCCTTTTGACATTGAGGATGGGTACATCGAGGCTGCCGTAAGGCTCCCAGACAGATTCAAAATGCCACACATTGACCATTTTGACGGGTCGGGAGATTCTATGGTACATATCTGACTTTTCATGGACATCCTAAAACCGATGGTCTGACTAGGCCTTAAAAACTCTCTCTATATGGAAGGACCCTGCCGAGTATAGCGGCCACTTGGTACGCCAAGTTGGAGGATAAAGTGAAGCAGAATTGGAAAGATTTGTTTGAGGCATTTGTCAATCAGTATTCTTACAATACCCAAATTGAAATGACCACCCAAGAGCTTGACGCAGCCCACCAGAATCCTAGAGAACCTTTTGTGGAATTTGTTGCAAGGTGGAGAGCAAAGGCAGCACAGATGATAGATCGACCTTCTGAAAGGGACCAAGTGCGGATAGTAGTGCAGAACCTTGAGCCCGATATGTTACAAAAGTTAATAGTCACTGCACTATTCACTTTCAAAAATTTGCATGAATTAGGGGTGCAGATTGAGAGTGCATTTAACAATGGGATTATTCCTAAAACAAGCGAACCAACAAAAAGGGTGTTTTCCAGGAGTACCAATGCTAGCAGTAGCACTATTCCCAAACCCGCTGAAATCAATACCGTTGCTACTCTCAAAACTGCCAACCCCTTTGCCAGTACCAACCCATAAACAGCCGGCCCAACCTGAGCTTAAGGAAGAACTTTCATCCCCCTCCACATGAGCCTAACCAGCGCACTAACAGTCTTGATGGAAAAGGGGGATCTCAAATCCATTGATCCCCAACCTCTTCCTGACCCACTTCCTGTTAGACATAATCCTACCAAATACTGTGCATCTCATCAGCAGCTCGGTCATGGCACCGATCGTTGCTACCGCCTTTGTCATGAGATTCAGAATCTTATCGACAACCAGACGATAGCTCCACCTCAAGAACCCAATATTACCACTAACCCTCTTCCCATACATGACCAAGTACCTCCTCATCACCTTAACCTTATCCATAAACCACCACCTACCTTCAACCCTAGTATATATATCACCCCAGCCAGACAAAGTAGGCCCGGTTTGTGTCTCATCCTCGAGCCAAGCCAAGCCAAGCATAGCATTTTCCAGAAAAGGCATAACTGAAACTAGGGGTAGGGGCTAGAAGCTCTCTCTTCCTCCAAGCAGTGAGGTACCTAGCCAAGTGTGAACCACAGATGGGAAATGAAACTAGGTACTCTATCCCCTCCTCTGGGTGGGTCTGATTATGCTCGAACTGACGTTTGAACTAGAAAGGGAAATAAAATACGTAATGCGTGAGGCCAATCAATTGTATGCCACGTTGTCGAGCCATGCTATAACTCATTTTCGTCAGATTAAGCCAGGGGCAATGCCAAGCTATGTCAGTAGCAGACCTATTGCACATCCAATTGCACCACCATCCCTCGTTGAGGAAATCCACTAGTCAGTGGCGGAAGAAATAACCTTGAGCTGAGTACTCAAGGCAAGAGTCCACTACCTTCAGCTTATCCATAAGCCACACCTGTGAAGGGATGAAAGAAAAGAGAGATTAAAGAATAGAGAGATGTATGTTGAGAGAAGAGTAAGGAAAGAGCTTTGAGAGAAAAATAGAGCATGAGTGCCGAGTGATGTGAGAAACACATATAAGAAAGGGTGGGAAACAATACCAGAAGAAGTAGTGGACTCTCCGCGAATCTGGTAGTCTCTCGCCGATGAAAGGCATCTAAGCCCATCAAGGTCTCAGCCAGCGTCAAACCAATGCAACTCTTGGCTTCTTTTAGGCCTTGGGCCACTTCGATTAACCGAATATTGGATTCACCAAAACTAGGGGCAAGAAGGAAATGTGCAAGGATACATAAGCAGGGGGCATGTCGCCGAAAACCTTGCCAGAGAAGGTCGCCTTTGTCACCCATATCAAAAAATTGATGAATCAAGCTGGGTATGTCTAGCTCTCTGTTATGGGCCAAAGACCGAGCCTCATGTAAACTAAGCCCGCGCATTCGTCCTAAAGCTTGGGCGTGACCAAAATGGGGCTGAGGCATGACTTCCTTGTCGCGCTGAGATTCCATTAGCGCCTGAAATTCTTCAAGTGTCGAGCATATTTCTTGTCCCCCGAAGTGAAAGACATGTGTAATTGGGTCATAACATCGGGTTGTGGCATGGAGGAATGGAAAACAAAGTGCAGTATGGCTCAACGAAAAAAGTGCATTTATGCCAAAACCCCTAAAATTTACCTTTTTCGCGCTATCTAATGTAGCTATCCAATCTGCGAGCTTTTCGGCAAAAAATGGCACCATTTATGGAAGAAATTGCAACTGAAATGAGGTTCTGGAGAAGAAATCACGAAGCAGAACCTTTTGTAGAAGATAAAGCTGTAAGTGGAAGCTAGCTGTCAACAATCTGGAGGTTACTCACACTGGTTCCTCTGGCCGGCAACCTCTATCTCTAGCCAGCAGCTTTCTTTTTTGGCCTGCCATCCACCTGTGTGCTAGGCAGTGTTGGCTGCATGTGTTTTTGTCTCGATCTTTGAGTGTTTTAAGGTCTTGTTTTGAGTGTTTTTGGTTTTAGCAAGTTTGTTTATTTAAATTTGAGTTGTATTTTCTTTGTTTATCGAGTTGTATTTTATATTTTGTATTTCGGTTGTTGGTCGGCTCATTACCCAATTGAGAACATTGTTTCAATCAAGCGCTCTCTTGGCCAATTCAATTCCATTTCCATTCATGCAGATATGGTGCTCATGATGCAAAAATGACAACACTTTTCATAAAAACTACAAGGTTTTATTCCAATCATGGTTTTTACAAAAGAGGTGTACAAGTTTCAAAAGCAAAATAAAACCTATCTGAAGCTATTCATGTGCTAATGCTACCAAACAAAAAGAAACTAAGCAAAAGTGAAAAAACATCGGTGCCGGTCATCTTAAGCTCGAGAGGCCCTCTTCGTCCTCTTCCTCGGAGGGGAGGACTTGGGGGCACTATCTCCATTGGCACCGCTATTAGAATCAGACTTTGAACCAAAGCCAGAATTTGCCTCAGAGTCTGCCTCGGTGTCACCTCCGCTCTCGGACCTTGAGCCAGCATCATCACCTTCGCTCTCGGACCCCGAGCTAGCATCATCACCTCTACTCTCGGATGACTCAAAATGCTGACTCACTGCCTCCACGGGGTCACTAGTCTCAGCATCATCATCGTTCAAAATGGGCGCTGAAGGGTTGCTCCGGCCTTAGGTACCTCTATCCTTACCTCGACCGCGGCTCACATCTCGGCCACGAGTTGAGGCCTGTCTCTCTCTCTCCTCCTTGCTGCTAGAGGAGGTGCTACCAGTGCTGCTGTTGCTGCTGCTCCTGCCGCTAGTGCCATCAATGCAGATGAAACCTGGAAAAATAGTTGTCAACATATCAACTACAATGTGTGTATCCAGATGCAAGTGTAGTATGCAGAATAAATGGTATGCAGAAATCAGATACAATATGAGTACAGTGTGTGAATGCAGTGTATCAGTGCAATTTGGGAAAGACTACGGTTGAAATGCTGATGTATCAATAAAAATATGATAGCGTGATACGTAAATAGAGTTAGTAATGAAATGCATGCTGAACTGAAGAAACTTACCTGGATACCATGGAGACCGAGCAGCATCTCCCTCCTCTGCACCATACCCATCAGAGAAGCCACCAGCTTGAAGAGGCTCCCCCGTATACTCTATAGATGCATGCAAGTGCATTTAGGTGATCAATGTCTAGAATAAACATATCTGAAATGAAATGTGGGGTGCAAATTGTAAAGTGTGGTCCATACCTGGGACGAGCCTCGAAATACGATAAACTCATGCCCTGCCTCTGCTGACTCGATTAGAATCTAGTAAGCAATCCGAGTAGGCTACTAGCATGTGAACGCGGTGGGAAGCTCTAGCCAATGGATAGTCTGCTCAACAGGGGGAGTCCCTCTAGTGTGGACCCCAGTCGCCCGAGTCGCCTCGTCGGCCACAAGAGTCCCTACTCCCTCGCATGCGTGAGCGCCCGTCAGAGGAGGCATAAGGTGGGTTTGAATAAATGTTGTGTAATCGCCCTCTCCTCTGAAGAAGTCAGCATCCAAGCCCACCATGAACTGTATGACCGCGTCAACAGATAGGCTATCCACTGTCCTCATAGACTCCAGGGGTGGCATCGGAACGACCGGATCAAGCAAGCCCACAGTCTGGTGAACGAATCTTTAGCTCAAAAACTAAGCCCATTAGACTGGGCCCTCCAGTAGAATCTGGAAGTGCGATGTGCCCCAAGCTCTTGTGTACTAGTCTCTCACCCCAGCCGGCATCATGGCCCAGAGCTACCACGCAATCTGCACACAGGGGATGTACAGATTGTTAGTTGCGGTTAGTTGCTAAAGTGTGAATTAGAATAATTGTAAAGCAAAAATGATTGTGTTTCGGGTTACCTTGTGGGCTGCCACTGTATCAAAGCAATGGTGGAAGAAGGCGAAAGTCTCACGACTTTGGCGCTGACACTGGCCATCGTATCATCTCGAGTAAGGAACCACAATGGGGAGCTCCTTTATAGGCTCTGGAGCGAGGGTTGGAAAATATGCGTAAACCCATAGCTGCAAGGAAAGTGCAATGATATGAGAACACAAAGCATGAATTAATACAGAAAGTCAAAGCAGAAGGCACAGGGCATGAACATATACATAAAGTGCAAAGTAGAAAGCACAAGTGTTGAACAAATATAAAGCATAATATGTGAAATAGAAAGTGTAAAGTGCAAAAAGAGAACTGAAATGCATACCTCCCAGGCTCGCCAGTAGCCTGAGATCCGCTCTCCCCTCAAGTAGGAGGTAGAGCTCGTATAGTCGTATAGGGTGGTGAGGACAGCTCTGCCCTAGTCATAGAATTACACCCAGGGAAGGGTCACAAAGGCACTCAACAGATATAAACCCAAGGTGTTCTACCTGTTCGAAAACAAGGTGGTACCGAGGACAAACATCAGGAAGCCTCGGGCATACTACTCCATCTTTTCTAGCATCCCAGGCCCGCTCCCATGGAACTGCTCGGCAAACCAATTGTATCTCACCATGGCTAGCCAGTATAGAGGTGGGTGCGCTCCAAACAGTTCAATCCAAGTAGCCTCCCACTCGCCTCTGTTTGTGTCAAATGGGATCGGATCGCCCCTACTCCTAAGCTTGTGATCACGGCAAAGTCGTAGGGAGTCATCATTATCTCACCAATAGTAGATAGGTGGAAGGAGTTCGTGGTGTCCTACCATCTCTCCACTAGCACTCCTAGAAGGGGATGGCTTGCTATGACATGTGTTAATCCGGAGCAGAAAACCCAAAAGCCAGTCTCATCGACGATGTCAAGGACCCTGCTAGGAGGCTCATCATATTAGTCCCTCGCCGTCGTCACTCCGTACCCCCTGTAGGCACGGGAGTCTCCCTGTGGCAAAGACCAGGTGAATCAGATGAAATTTAGTGATGAAAGTACAATTAGATGAAAGGCAGTGCAAGAAATGCAGTTAAAAGAAAGGCAGGAATGCATGAAAAGGGAGTTCATACCTCAGTAGCGCTGGAAGAAAGGTGGGAGGCCGGCTCCCTCAGCAGGAGGTCCTCTAGTATGCCACGAGTAAAATCGCTGAAATGCCTAATGCCTCCAAGTGGTAATATGTGTGTGCGGGGATGATATGTCACCGGATCGAAGCGTCGCACTCTTAATGGTAACAACTCTGGCTCAAGCTTTGGCACAAACTTCGCCTTAAGGTCAGCCTCAATGCCTTCTACCGCCTCGCCGACTCAGCAACTGTTGGCTTCTCTACCTCAGCAACGGGTGGAAACACAGGTGGAACCTCTGAAGGAGCCCCGTCGTGAGGAATCTTATCCACCATCTGGAAAATGGATGAAAAAGTAGGTGAAAAATAAAGGAAAATGGAGAAAAGAGGGTAAACTTTGAAAAAGTCAACCCTAGGAGAGAGAAAATGGGAGAAAAAGTCAAAGCTCGGGAAAGTTCACGAAACCCAGAAGAAATTCGAGGGAAACAAGCCTAAAGTGGTGAAAATCCAAGAAAAAGCAACAAAATCAAAATCTAATTGGTTCAAAATGTAGAGAACTAAGAGGGTTTTACAAAAAAAGTTTGTGTGGGCGTTGGAAAAAGTGTATAAAGCACAGGTCTAGAGAGAGAAGGAGAGCAATTATGGCCTTGTGGGTGTGAGGAAATGAAGCCTTGAGTCCTATATTTAAAGACTCGAAGCAAAAAGACCAAGTTGCCACGAATTTGCCATCGGTGGCTGGAAGGCCACCATCCATGGCCGGCAGGCCACATCTGTGGTCGACAGGTGGCCAGTGGCTCTCAGCTTGGTCCTGGTTCGGTTCTGTGCTCCTGTTTTTTGAGTAGTGTGTGGAAGGTTTTGTTTCAAAAGCTTGCAGTTGTGTTCTGTTGTGAATGTGTCCCACTTGATGCTATGAACGAGGTGTATTCTTTTGAACATGTTGCAATTCCTCCGAGAGGTAAATCTGAAGGTGCCACCGAATATCGTTTTTATTCATTTTGTCAAATTATGTCTTTGTTCTCTTCCCTTACATAGAATATGCATTTTCACATATACTTATGTTGCACGCATGTCCTGCATCATTCGTGATTCATGCATTGAACATGCTATCAATTTCGCATAGAATATGCTTTTGTTTCTTGCATAAAATGTGCCTTTAAATTAACATCATACGTTGGTTGTCCACCTTGCATGAAATATGCGTTGTCATTGTATCGCACCTTCACTTTGTGCATCTATCGCATCTATTCATTTTGTGCATCTATCGCATGCCTCTATGTTTTATCTTAGGACACGTGAAACGTGAGCCTGAGCAGTTTTCTCTTATCTCAGGACGTGTGAAGCGTGGCCCTAGGCGTGTTTTTTCTCGGGACGTATGAAGTGCGACCTCGAGCGGTTTTCTCTTATCTTAGGACAAGTGAAGCGTGGCCCTGGGTGTGTTTTATGTCGAGACGCATGAAGCGTGACCCTGAGTGGTTTTCTCTTATCTCAGGACATGTAAAGCATGGCCCTGGGCGTGTTTTATGTCGGGACGCCTGAAGCACGACCCCGAGTGGTTTTCTCTTATCTTTGGATACGTGAAGAACAAGCTTGGGCTTGTTTTATCTCGGGACTCATGAAGCGCGACCCCGAGTAGTTTTCTCTTATCTTAGGACGTGTGAAGCGCTGCCTTGGGCGTGTTTTATCTCGGGACATGTGAAGTGTGAGCCTGAGCATTTTTTCCTGTTTCTCAGGATGCGTGAAGCGCGACCTTGAGCGGCTTTTATCTCGGGACGTGAGAAGCGTGAGCCCAAGCAATTTTTCTTGTTTCTCGAGACGCGTGAAACGTAAGCCCGAGCAGTTTTTCTTGTTTCTTAGGATGCGTAAAATGCGATCCTGAGCGGTTTTTATCTTGGGATGCATGAAACGTGATCCCAAGCGGTTTTTATTTTTCAGTTTCTCAAGATGCGTGAAACACAACCCCGAGTGGTGTTTTCTTTCCTTGTCTCGTGTTTTGGCATGGTCAAAGTGTGTTTTAGATCTTTTTGCATGGAACCTGTGTTGGTTTTAAGCTTGAAGTTGCTCATTCTTATGTGCTTATGATGTTATTGCTTATCGTATCTGTTATTGGCATATGTTATTGCTTATTGCATCATCGCGCATGATTATGAGTTTTCAAAATAGTTGGCTTCGCGAAGCGTATGAGTCCAGCTTTCAAAATTTTTTTGTGCATATTATTTGCATCTTGCCCCAAAACTACGCTGGTTTGATTCCTTGCAAAGGGATACGTTGGCAGCTTGTGGGCGCAACCACTTATTTCTGTCTTCATTGTTTGTCCAAGTCTTACGGCCTTGTAAAAATGGGTCCTTTTCAGGCTTTGACATTCACTTATGTCATTTCATGACTTCGAGTTTTGTTAAAGAGGGGCAACTGTATACACCCCATTTTAGACCGCCCTTACGACTTGGACGTCATCGCTTGCACACCCAATGATGAGTTTATATGCTTGTAAAGTGCTTGAAGTCCTTAGCGGAATGCCACAGCTTAAAGTCTTTCAAACCTTACTCCCCTGTTGCCTTGTTTTTTGGACTAAAACCTTAGATTTTCAAGCTTGTAACCTCTGGTGGCCTGTCGGCCACTGCTATAGGCTACTGACCAATGCTTCTGGTTGCCTGCCACTGATGTGGCCTGCTAGCCACCAATGTGTTTTGCAAATATTTTATGACAACTGTGTCAATTGTTTGCACAGGTGCTTGCATCTACTCCCACGTGTATGGTTGGATGTTTCCGAGGGAGGTTCATGTTTCTCTATATATAGAGGACCTCCCCTCTTGCTTTGGGGTTAGAAAAATTTTGGAGCAAAATTTTTCCTCTCTCTACAATTCTCTCTCTCTTTTTCAAATTTCTTCACCTTTACCAATACACTCTTCACCTTTGCCTATACACTCTTAACCAAGCCTCTCCATCTTTGAGTTAAGGTATCTTCGAGCCTTGTTTGAGCTCTTGAGGGTGTGCTTGCCTTGTTTTATTGCTTGAAAGTGATCTCATCTTCAAGAGGTATAAAGCTTTGCCTTTTACTTGTTGTATTTACTCTTTTTCTTACTATTTTCCAACTATTTCTGGGCTGTAAAAAACTCTGTATTTTGGGGCTGAAACTTGGGTTTTAAGGCCAATAAAGCTTGAGGGGTGGTTCACCCTTCTTTACACCTTGCTTTCAAGGCCTTTACCCTTGTGTTTTCCACCTTTACACTATCTTTTTTTGAACTTTTAAACACTGATTTTTAGAGTTATTTCAGTGGCTAAAATCATGGTTTGAAGTCCAAAATCGGAGGGGTTAGCCTCCCATCCTTGTGTTTTGCTTACTCGCTTAGCATGATCTATGTTTTAGCTTATTATTCTAGCTATTTTTATCTTAATTCCAGCATGTTTTAGGACTTATTTAGGACTGTTTTTAAGTGTTTGTTGCATTTGAGCCTTATATTGCATGCTTGTGGTGTAATTGCCCTCACTAGTTTGGTGTTTTAGTCCTTAGACACTACTTTATTTGAGTTGATTACATTTATTTAGTGCTTTTCTTACTTGTTCTCACCTTTAATCACCTCTGCAACCTCCTTCATTTCTTGGCTTTTTTTCTTGGCTTTGAAAGTGGTTTCAAATTATTTGTTTGTTTAAGCATGAGATTGAGATGTCATGCTTAATGGTTTAATCCTTTTGGGGGTTCATTATCAACGGTATGATGTCTCTTTCATGTCTAAAGTAACACTTGGTTTGAGCCCTCTTTCCATTAGAGGACTTGAATTCACTTGTGGACTTAATTGATTAAAGAATTGAGAGGTAATTAAAATGGAGTAATAAAATTGGTGAATAAAAAGGTGCAAGATAATAATTTGGTTTGGGTTCAATCGGACGTTAATTGAACCCTTGAGTCTTGAGTTGTTTCATACTCATTAGTGAGGAAAATGGTTCAAGATTCATTGTCAACTACTTCCCTTGATCTTTCATGATAGGGAGGTGGTTTTGAGAGTCTTATTTTATTGCATTCCTTGAATTTGCACACCTGATTCATAAGCCATCAATGAAATTGCATCCATTGGTGGTTTGTGAATCAAACTTACTACTCATTTGAGCTGTTCAAATGAAAAGGAAGGGTGAATTGTGCAAACAAAACCTTGAGAATACCCTATCCCCACTTTGTTTTCTCTCTGTTGCAGTAGAATAATTCAGTCATCAATGGCCAGCAGGTCACCTTCTATGGCCGACAGGCCATCATCAGTGGATGGCAGGCCCTCTGCCGGCCACCAATGCAAAATCCAGCAGTGTACTTTTGAAGCAGAACAGAGTTGGTCTAGAAGTGAAAATCAGGGCAAATGTTCTACTGTGCAACAAAGGCATTCAACATCAGAAACAATGGCTTTTTCGGGTGGAAAGTCCGTGCATGCATGAGCATTCCTCATTTCCCGAGGAGGAGTAATTAGAGTAATTAATTTGATTACTTCGTTTTGTAATTAATTAGTTAGCTAATTTTGTCTTGTAATAATTAGTTAGCTAGAATAGTTAATTAAATCAGTTTGTAATAATTAGCTAGAATAGTTAAATTAGTTATGATGTTGTGATAATTAACTAGTTTAGTTAATTAGTTAATTCGTAGTAATTAGTTTAGTTAGCTAGTTAGTTCATTCAGACCCTCCTATGTGAGGGCGTGATGTTGTAATAATGTGTATGTCTTCTAATCCCATGTCTTTCTCCATTTTATTTACTAGCTTATGATGGTTAGTTTAAAGCATCATGTTTTGTTTAGCATACTTCATGTTTGCATCCACTTGTCATGCATGTATTGGGCTTGGTGTATCATTCTAACTTGCATTATTAGTTAAACATTATTTGAATACGTGCTTAGACCGCATGCTATCAAATTAATTCATATGCTATATTAGTAGCCGAGCTTAGTAATTGCATATCGCATGTGTTGCATTAGTCATATTGCATAGTTAGGAATCATGCATTTTTCTAATTAGTTTCTCTTTTGGCTTGGAGTACTAGGTGAGCTTTTGTTTGTTTTAGCATATTGCATTGTATGTTAGTGTTGCCATGTCTAGCATGCTTGCCATGAGGCTAAATGCTCGAGTGATAAATTGCTTGAATGCCTGTGGATGAAGGCTAATTGCTTGAATTAGAATAATTTGAGTAATTTACATATGCGATCACTTTTTTCAAGTGGTACATATTCAAAACAATTTTAAAAAACAAACATGAGATCAAGTGTTCCAATTCTTACAACTTAGTCTATACTTGTGTGCGCATCACATAGTAATGCTAGCATAATAATCGGAACAAGAGCATATAATGTAGATAAGAATCATATCATAATTAGTAGATACTGATATTTGATTGGGCGAGTGGGGGTGCTCAATTCATAACCTTTCCCTCTCGTACCTAAGTTCTCGAGTCGAGACAATCTTGATGATGACGGACACGTGGCCTTTGGCACGAGTTATGGGTTTCTTAAATTTTTCAAAAATATTGAAGTGGTAACTTTGTATCTGGCAAAGCAGTCCATTTTTGGCAATTTGATTCAAAATCTATTTTCCAAAAGATTTGCCAAATTTGGACTCTTTGGTGCTTATCTATTTCACATTGCACTTACAGAATCAGATTCAAAACTGCAGAAGTTTGATACTGTAGGGCTTATTTATTTTCTGAAAGGGGGCACGAAAAGTTGAGTTACACCTGTATTCTGCCTTTCTGAAAATGATCGGCCTTTCTTGAAATTGAATCCGGACCGTTTACCCTTCCATTCTGTTGTTTGAGTTAGAGCTTGTTTCTTTGCTGCCAAAATGGCCTTTGCCATCAAAGCTCTATCCAGAACGTCTACATATGTCGGCAATTTCAAGAGGCCAACATGATCAAACACTTCCAAATTCAATCCGCCTTTGAATTTTTGTGCTTTCTTATAATTAGTGTCCACCAAGTGTGGGGCAAAACAAGCTAATTCGGTAAACTTTGCCTCATATTCAGCCACACCAGGTTTCTACCTTCAATGGTTCAATGCCACCCAAGAAGGTCGGAGGTTTCATCTTCATAAATTTCTTAGTCAAATTGATGATGCCGTTATTGTCTAGTTTAACTAGCACCGGTGGAGGCGGATGAGGTAAAGGTTGTTTTCTTAGTTGTTGCGTCATGGCTACAGTCAAAGTCGCAAGCATCTGTTCCATTCTGTTCATTCGGGCCTCAGAAGATTCGCTTGTGTCATTTCCCCTTGCATTCTCCATGTTGTTGTAGAGACACCAGGTAATAATTAACATAGGAATAATCTTATTCATTTTTTTAATTTTATTTGCTCAGATTCAAATTCAGTTTTCACATTTATAAAGATTATGACACACTCACACATGCTGATGAAATGTTCCTAATTCTTTTCTGGGATATCCTATAGCTCTTATGGACTCATGTGTGTGGTATAACTCGTGCTCTGATATCACTCTGTTACGACCCAAACCCGCCACTATAGGTTTGGCGATGTAATCGGCCAGTAATCTTGGGATTAGCAAAGGCCTCTTAACAGAATAACAAAATATAAGTGGTAGCGGAAGCAATTATACAAAATACAAGGTCCATAGAGCTGTGGAGACATACATGAATAGGTAATAGTTTAAAATTATATAATGTCAAACTTCCTTACACACAGTATCATAAGGGACCTCTCCCAATGTATAGGTAGATAAGCCAAAAGAAAAACAAAAGAACATCTTTATCAAGACCACAACACTTGACTTCTAAAATGAAACCTCCTCGAGAGGCACAACAGTTGGCTGACTCCAAAACTTTCCAGGCAGCGACTTAAGCCTGGTCACGCGCTTGCTTACCTATATACATAATATAAATAGTGAGCGTAAGCCCAGTGAATAATAATCGTGTAAAGGGGCAAATGAATGATGTCCCATAACTAAAGCAATTTACAGAAACAGATTCATATTTATTTTCTTGTTTAAGTCAATAACAGAAATCGGTATTTAACACTTAATCTTACATCTGTTAGCGCTAACAGACCACATACAGAGTATCAAAGATCATACTTGTCAGTTCCACAGTGGAACCTCTGGCCGGGTACAGATAACTTGTCAGTTTCATAAAGGAACCTTCGGATTGGGAACGAATAACTTGTCAGTTCCATGAAGGAACCTCCAGCCGGGTGCGGATAACTTATCAGTTCCTTAAAGGAACCTTCAGTCCAGGTACAGATAGCATACTTGAATCACGAAATTAATGCCACAGATATTTTTTAGAATTGGACAATCATTCATTATATAGAACACAATTTTACATAAAACGGATCTTATTTCATATACTGTAAATATATAAAATTGAACATAGCTTTACTACGCTATTACTCACAGTTGGCTCCAATAGTAGATAAACAGAACAGATAACTAGATAGCTTACGTCGCGCGACCTACACAAACACAAAACGGATACACACATTGAAACACACCCTTGGATAACACGTAACTTATTTCACTTTGCTGTTCATATGTTTTCTAAATCCCATCCTCATTATTGTGTCTTAATCTTGGCCTAGAAATGCCTAGGATGCAATGAGGATGCTAAAATGCACTTGAGCACATTTTACAAAACTTGCTGAAAACAGGGGTCTCGCTCGAGTGCAACTTTCTTCACTCGAGTAGTCTGTAAACTCTGCAAAAAGTACTGGTTGTATGATTTTCATGCTCGAAGGATGCTCGATGATCGCTCGAGCATGGGACTCAGTTCCTCGCTCGAACGCAACTTTTGTCGCTCGAGCGGTCTACAAAACATGTGAACTTCTAGGGGCATGCATTTTATGCTCGAGCCAACTTTTGGTCACTCGAGCGAAGGTGCAAAGCATAGAGTGTTCGCTCGAGCGCAGGTTCTGTCGCTCGAGCAGAGAGTGTAAATTTTGGAATTTCCAAATTTGCCTTCAAGCTTTCAAAACTCAAATTCAAAGCCACAAATCTTGTTCTTTTGGGCCAAAATTGAAGAAAACATGTCTAAACTTAAAAAACATTTAGAATTAAAGATCATTTCATGAAATTAAGGCCCATAAGCTTGTCAATTGAGCAAACTCAACCTTGAATATTGAAAACATAACATGGATATGACATGCATGGAGTGATTTGAGCTCCAAGTTTCCAAATCATGAGCAAATGAGTTGTTTAGGTCAAAAACATGTTGGGTTCCTTGAACAAAACTCTAGTATGAACATGCATGTGGAAATTCTTGACAATCAACTTACAAAATTATGAGAATTATGCACGCATGCATGGTTTGAATTCATTTCTTCTATTCTAATTCAATTCTTGTATCATCTAACTTAATTCTTTACAATTCATGTTATGCACATCATAATTGTACAATCTAAGGGTTGAATTCTTACTTAGGCTTCCCAAGATGTGTGCTAAAGGCTTAATTCTAGAGTTTCTAAGTCCAATGGCTTCAACTCCTAGCAATTCTCCCCCTCTCCTAGCTTTGATCTCAAGTTCCTTCATTCTCTCACTCTTTCTCACGTTTTTCTCTTGAAAGATGAGGGATTGAGGGTGTAAAGTGTCTTAAGGTGTTGAAAGTGGCCTTATATAGGCTCAATTAGGAAGGTTCATTAATTTAAGTTAAGGATAACTAGTCGGGATCATTTATTCTAATTATTCAATTCCGAATCGAATTTCGATTCAACCTACCATAAAATTCTAAAAATCCCAAATAACACATAAATGAAGTCAATTTCTGAATCGGATACCGATAAGGCCTTTAATTTGTGGAACAAAATAATAACATGAATAAATCTTTCTACGATGAATAGATACTGTACGTGGGCGAAATATCCTTTGCTTTCCGTACTTCCTTGGACTCAAGCTTCGTGCAACGTCGCCTTGCCTGCAAACAAAGAGGAAAGCCCCTCCGACGATCAAGTTAGGTCACTTGAGGAAGAAGAAGAGCACTGTTTAGAGAGAGGGAAAAAATGGTTCAGATCGCATACCTCCAACGTTCCTCTTCTTTCCTTTTTCTAGGCGCCTAGCCATTCAGAGATTATCTCTATTCCTTACCTCGTTCCTTCGACAGTGGCGGCTTGCCTTCTCTATTCCTTACACGTGTTCGCGTCAGTACTGCCAAACAACAATGGCAAAATTGCCAAACAGTGTTGACGCACACCATTGGCGGGTTTCTCCTCTTGCATTCCAATTGGACCTGGCAATTCCTACCGAGCTAAGCATAGCTCGGTCAGCTCAGCCTCAATCCAAGACCTCAGGCAAGACCACACTCAACTGAACCAGCCAGGTTGCACGACCCAATCGGCATCTCAAGTCATGACTTAGCACGGCTTGCCTGCTTAGTGCAAATTCCCCTCACAATTGCCCCTTAATTCCGTCCGCACACGCGTGACCGGAATTACAATACTAGGCCGGGCTAAAGTCTTTGCCTATTGGTTCCCTTTGTCCAACTGTTAGCTTCTAATCCCTTTTGTTGTAACACGATTGGGACTACTGAACTTTAGCTCGGTTTAGTGTTCAACATTGAGATAGCTCGGTTATGACATTCAAATGCCCCTTTCAACCATCATACTTGGGTAGTGGAAGACCAACTAATGCACGAATAATTAACCGAGCAAGACATCGGCACTTGCAAGCTTTGACAACCGAGCAATAATTTCTGCAACTTCAACTGAGCAAAAGCTTAGAACAAAGCTATCTCAAACCAAACCAACAAATTTCAACACCGAGCTGACAACAAGCCGAGCAATGGGGCCAATCAAAAAGTAATAGTTGATCAGACAATTGAAAAATCGCTAACAATAATCAACCCACGTGCAAAGCAATCAAAACAAATGAATATGCATGACCATGAAGGAATTCAAGGTGGGGCCCAAGTCTTGACTTTTCCAAAGCCAAATCAATTTTGTAATGAAAATGGTTGGCGGGTCCCATTTGAAAATCTAGCTCGTGCATTAATTCAATGACAAACATATTCATTTGTCTTGACTTTTCCAAAGCCAAACAAATTTTATAATGAAAATACTTGGTAGGTCCCATTAAGAAACCTTGCTGGTGCATGAATTCAACAACAAATATATTAGTCAATATGTTTGTGCTTTGAGGGTCCCACCATGAAGCTTTGAAAACAATTTAATACTTTGAGGAAGAATTCCATTGCTAACTGAACTACTGCTGTGTCTTTAATAAACCGAGTCAAGACAAATCACCACCACCGAGCTGTAATTTTGTGTCAATTCATAATTCTTCAATTTTGAGACCGAGCTAGGAACATTGCACGTGGCCGAGCTATGATTTTTGTGCTTTCCACCGAGCTTTGTATATATACAAATCATAGCACATAGCCGAGCTAGGTGCTTTCCACTGAATTACCAATCATAGCCGAGATAGGAACATTGCACATAGCCGAACATTGCACATTGCACATAGCGAAGCCGAGCTATAATTCATGAAGCTTTGTATATATATATATATTGATTGGAAATTCAGTCAGTACTACTACCTCATGCGAGGCTCGGTCCTCCAAGCAGCTTATCACTCTTTGTTTCCACGAGCAACTTCGGCTTTTCTTCAACAGTTGGGCCAATTGCCTTTAAGTAATAACACTTGCTCCAAAACCAAACTAAATTCCTTTAGCTCTACAGCAGAGCTAAGAATGTTGCCCCTGGCTAATAACCGAGCTACCTCAAAATTATCATCTCGTGGCGCTCTTCAACCGAGTCACCGGGCTATTTTCTCAACAAAATTTTTTAACCGAGCTCTATTGGCTAATTCCGCTTTAGAGTGAGCTCGCCAAGAGCAACTGCTAATTTTAGTGAGGAATTTGAAAATCCCAAATGACATCCACTTTGAGCTAGCCAATGAGGGGATAGAGCCTTGGGGCCGAGTTGATTCGGACCCCTTTACGTTTACCTTGAACGTCTTTGTGCTACTCTTTTTTTCTGGAGCTTTATGCAAATCTCGAACAAATCTTCAACTTTTACCTTGCCAAGCAAAATCTACTTTTAGACAAGGAATGCATGTGTTTAGAAAGGACATCAACTTTTTTGGTCGAGCTAAATCATCTCGGCCAAAAGCCTTAGGAGTTGATCAAAACATCAAAAGCCTTGGCCGAGCTAAACCATCTCAGCCAAAAATCTTCGAAGTTGAACCAATCATCAAAACGCCTTAGCCGAGCTAAATCATCTCGGCTAAAAGCTTTCAAAGTTGAACACATCAACTTTTTTGACTGAGCTAAATCATCTCGGTCAAAATTCTTGGAGTTGAACAAAACATCAACTTCCACGGCCGAGCTAAATCATCTCGGCAAAAAACTCTTAAAGTTGAACAAAACATCAACTTCCTTAACCGAGCCAAATCATATCAGTAACATCTGCTCGGCGGAGATCCGAGTTGAACAAATCATCAACTCGTTTGGTCGGGCAACATCCGCTCGGCCAAGCTCTGAGTTGAACAACTCATCAACTCGTTCGGCCGAGCAACATCTGCTTAGCGGAGCTCCTGGTTGAATAAATCATCAATTCGGCTTGCCAAGTAAGATCACCTTGGCCAAGAAAGTTGAAGTTGAACAATTCAACTCATTTGGCCGAGCAACATCCGCTTACCGACTCTTTGAGCTGAGCAAGTGATCAACTCATTTGGTTGAGCAATATCCGCTCGGTGGATAATTCCAAAGTTGATAAAATCTATCAACTATCTTCTTGTTGAGCAAAGATCTTTTTTGGCAAGATCAAGTCATTGAGATCAACCTTACTGCTTTCCCCCCAGTCTGGGCTCCTACTTTAAACTTACACTAGCAAAGCAGTGACCCAGACTAGATGGGGTGCCCCTAGACCGTGTTCGTTCTTCGGTTGGAATTCTCTTCGACTGAATAAATCATCAGTTTTTCGATGAAAGTTGGCGAGTAAAATCGGTTTGGCAACTTCTTGGCAAGCAAAATCGGCTTAGCTCGGTATAGAATTTCAATGTTGGCGAGCAAAGTTAGCTCGGCAACTTACATCTTGGCAAGAAAAATCAACTCGGCAAGGCTTCTTGGCGAGCTAAATCAGCTCGGCAAGGGACTCAAGAGTTGGCGAGCTAGGTCAACCAGGTACCTCGCATCTTAGTGAGCAAAATCAACTCGGCAAGGCTTCATGGCGAGCTAAATCAGCTTGGCAAGGGACTCCAAAGTTAGCGAGCTAGGTCAACTCGGTAACTTGCTTCTTGGCGAGCAAGATCAGCTTGGCAAGGAACTCCAAGGTCAGCGAGCAAGGTCCGCTCGGCGACTTGCATCTTGGCGAGCAAGATCAGCTCATCAAGGAACTCCAAGGTCGGCGAGCTAGGTTCGCTCGGCGCCTTGCTTCTTGGCTAGCAAGATCAGCTCGGCTAGGAAAACCAAGGTCGGCGAGCAAGGTCCGCTCGGCGACTTGCTTCTTGGCGAGCAAGTTCAGCTCGGCAAGGAACACCAAGGTCGGCGAGCTAGGTCCGCTCGGCGACTTGCTTCTTGGCGAGCAAGATCAGCTCGGCAAGGAACACCAAGGTCGACACGAAGGTCCGCTGGGCGACTTTTGTTTTCAACAAAGCAAGATCAGCTCGCAAGGAACACCAAGGTCGGCGAAAGGTCCGCCGACTTGCTTTGGCGAGCAAGATCACCGGAAAAAGGAAACCAAGGTCGGCGAAACAAGGTCCGCCGGAAAACTTGCTTCTTGGCAAGCAAGGTCCGCTCGTGACTTGCTTCGAGCGCAAGTTCACTCGCAAAGAACACCAAGGTCGGCGAAGCAAGGTCCGGCTGCGACTTTGCTTTGGCGAGCAGCAAGTTCAAAAAGACACCAAGGTCGGCGAAGGTCCGCTGCAAGATCAGCTCGGCAAGGAACACCAAGGTCGGCGAGCAAGGTCCGCTCGGCGTTTGCTTGGCGAGCAAGGTCAAAGCAAGCAAGGAACTCCAAGGTTGATTAAAACCATCAACAAACCTCTTGCCGAGTAAAATCCATTCGACAAGGAATTTCAAAGTTGATAAAACCATCAATGAACCTCTTGCCGAGCAAAATCCGTCCGACCAGGAATTTTGATCTTTCCATCAAAATGGTCGTTAGTTGCCCCCCGGTCCACACTAAATCCGCTTGGCGAGGCAAACATACAATAATTCTCATGAAAATAGTTTACTTGTTTCATTGTGCCAATGGCAAAAAAGGGTTACAGAAACAGAACCAACAACAAAACTTTAGATTGGCAGAGCTTGATGTTCTAGAAATGGATCGGCCATTTACAAACTGCGATTTTTATGCCCCTTTTCTTCAGTCTTCTTACAAACTTCTTCCAAAAACCGAACTCCCTATATCTCTTCCATGGTGGTTTGCATGGCCATCATCTTGTTCTCTATTACCGGACTCGCTGTCACGGTAGTAGCGGCTGCATCGTCTTCGACTCGGATGTGCTCATTAATGTGTCGCATGAGCAACTCCATGGTCGACGGTTGATTCATTACGAGCGAGTCTCGCAGCCTATGCCTGACTAGGAGACCACGCTTGTATTGGGTAATCGCCAGATTGATGGAGCAGTCGAGGATCTCATTGTAGGTTTCCCAGTACTTCGCATTGTATGCCTTCAACGAACACCCAGACTCCATCTTGACGCCCAGGAGATGGTCGACCTCCTTCGGCATTCGAGTGTTGGTCTTGAATCTGGTGACGAAGGCTTCTGCTAGCTGTTGCCACCCCTCTATACTTCCCTCCGGGAGCCTTTCGAACCACTTCAAACCCAGCTCTCCCAAACTTGCTGGGAATAGGAGACACATCAGAGCGTCGTTGCGCCGGTGGCCAGCCATCACTTGCCGGTAATGACTCACATGCATGTACGGATCCGTCTTGCCGTCGTACAAAGTGAACTTTGGCTGGTGAAATCCAGCAGGGAGTGGTGTGCTCTCAATCTCTAGAGACAACGACGTGGCTGTAAGTCGCGCCAGCTCTTTGTCCTCTGGCGCAGAGGGCATCACTTTGGGAACTGGCATTACCACTTCTTCACTACAGCAAACTGGAGCGCTCAACCTTTGCAACGCCGGCACTCTCTAAGCCTCCCGATGGCGCGCCCTCTCCTCCAATACATCCCTCAAGTCCCTGGAACGTGTGGAGTAAGAGGATCGCGACGTCGGCGTTGGGCGTGGTGATAGTGCCGCTGCGAGAGAGAGGGGCCTTCCTCTACGGCCGAATCTCCAACCCCGTAGTTCCTGGTGATGGAGATAGAGTGAGTCCTCCCCTGGCGACGATTGCTAAAACGAGGCGAGGGGGTGCGCTCACTGAGGTTGCCCTCTCCTTCCCTTTAATCGGCGCAGCTCCATCTCCGCCGCCATCTTGCGAATGAGGACGTCTTGATCTTTGAGTTTGTGCTCCAGGCGCTGCGTATGGGACTCCCCCCAGCGTCGGCGGCCTTCTGGGCTTTGCGAGCGATCTGAACTCCTCCTACGCTTGTCTCGCGCACCTCACAAAGAGGCTTCTAGAACCGCCATAGCTGGAACATTCGGGGGGCCTTCTCTTCTCCGGACATACTCTAGAGTAACACCATCGACTGCTAGCCATGGAAACGGTCAAAGAAGCTCAAGAACAAGGGTTGATTAACAAAGACTTCCCACGACGGCGCCAATTGTGCGGGCGAAATATATCTTTGCTTTCCATACTTCCTGACTCAAGCTTGTAACGCCGCTTGCTCGCAAACAAAGAGGCGGTGATTCGCCTGGGCGGGTGCCGGAAAGCCCCTCCGACGATCAAGTTAGGTCACTTGAGGAAGAAGAAGAGCACTGTTTAGAGAGAGGGAAAAAATGGTTCAGATCGCATACCTCCAACGTTCCTCTTCTTTCCTTTTTCTAGGCTGGCCATGCTGCCTCAGAGATTATGTGCGCACTACTTCTGCTGTCCTTCCCTGGACAGGTGGCGGTACTGCCCTCTCTATTCCTTACACGTGTTCGCGTCAGTACTACCAAACAACAATGGCAAAATTGCCAAACAGTGTTGACGCACACCATTGGCGGGTTTCTCCTCTTGCATTCCAATTGGACCTGGCAATTCCCACCGAGCTAAGCATAGCTCGGTCAGCTCAGCCTAAATCCAAGACCTCAGGCAAGACCACACTCAACTGAACCAGCCCGGTTGCACGACCCAATCGGTATCTCAAGTCATGACTTAGCACGGCTTGCCTGCTTAGTGCAAATTCCCCTCACAGATACGAATACAATTAATGCAACACACATGCAATTAATGCAAAATTCCACTTTAATTACTTATTAAACCTTCTTAATCATGGTTTATACATTAATCATGGGTTGGGGTTGTTACAGTGCTCCTCAGTCGCCACAAGCTCAGATGCAAATCTAGACAAGCTAGTGAAGGTGGCCTTAAATTCGGCTACTGTTGTGTTCAACTGCACCAATTTAGAGAACTGGTCTCTCAACTTCTCCCTAACTGTAGGAGGCAAAAACTTGTCTTGGAAGGCGTTGATGAATGCCTCCCGAGTCAGCACAGCGTGCCCACGTGCATACTTCTACCACTGACCTGCATCTCTCTTCAGCTGGAAAGATGCCTAGGTCACCCTCAACTAGTTGTCCTTGATGCCAAGCATCTCGAACGTCTTTACTATCTGCTCTACCCACTCATCCACTTTTAGTGGTTCCTTGGGATCACCTAAAAACTCATCCGGATTTGACCAGAAGAACTCCCGCTTCAAAAAAGGTGGCTCTACCTTAGCTACTTGGGCTTGGACTTGATTTTCAGCCTTGAGAATGTCCATGGATTCTCGCAATGCTCTGGCCATTTCGCGGGCTAAGGCATCCATGGCTTGTTGACCAACTGGTTCGGCCACATTGGCCTGACCAGCTCATTCCTCCTGCATTGGAATCTCATCCAGTGGAGGCATCTTATACCTTCTGGGTCTACCACGCCTACCACCACCACGTCCATGTCATGACATCCTAATGAAAGTAACAAAAGAGATTAGCACATTTACAAATGTGCCAAAGCTAACCCACTCACATCCTAATACGATGGACAACTGTAATTCACTCCATATAAGCACATAATCACATAAACACATATGAATTTTGTTCCCAGATAATGACCGTCCTGCGGCGTTGCTAGAGTTCGAATTAGAAATAGAAGTGATCAAGTGCTCTTCTAATAGGACTTCTAGAAACTTGTAGACTCAATTAACATCCTAGAAATTAAATCTTATACCCATATAATCACATAAGCATGTTACCATATAAGCACATATCGTTCGCACTAAAGCCTCTAGCAAGCGAGACAAACCCATTGTGGTACAAACCACTTCCCACGCACCCAAAGCATTCAAACCCGATATGCTCTGATACCAAGTTGTAACGCCCCAAAATAAATACACAAACCCATCGCATAAGCGGAAATATAATTAAATTAACATGCTTTCATTCATCAGAGTTTAATATACATGTGAGACAGATACAAAAGGGAATAAAAGTTACATAGGTATTCATTTGCCCTAATGGCTTACATATTTCCAAGTCGCTGCTTGGTTACAACAAAAATGAGCCTAGCTTAACACAACTTGAAGCCCTTGGCTATATAAAAGAAAATAAAACAAAAGGAAGCTCTTGCTCCACAGTTCCTCTAAGCTATTGCCTTAGCGGAGGCATATCACGAACACCTGAAAATGGTTTTTCCCAAATAGGGTGAGCCACAGCCCAGTGGAAACAACCTATCACAATATATGAGTCTTAACAAAGATAAAAGTAAAGTGTACATATACAATGTCCATAGTAAATCCATTTGTGTTTTATACAATCATAATATGTCAAGTTTTATATCCCAATCCTTGTTATCCTAATTTCATCTACATCAATTCATTTCATCTCAACTCATAAACCAATTTCATTATTTTCCAGACAACTCAACTAAGACTACAACATAGTGGTTCTCAAATCAACACAACAGTCACACAAACGCTTCGATTTGCCGTTTTAAGAAAATTTTGTTAGCGAGAATCAGCACCCATGTATACGCGTAGTTTTGGGACTTTCACCCTGGACACACAAGCCAACTAAATTCAATGGAGTCCATCCCCTTTCTCCTCCTAAACATGGAGTACATTCCTTTTCTTCTCTCAAATATCATACATATATAATGTATTTAAATCATAGTCATATTCAATGACACCAACAAGAGATTAGTTTCAATTCACCTAATCCTCATGTATTTTCTACAACAATCATAGCTATCCTCCACCAATAGCCCAAAACAGATATTTCTAAACAGATATTCCATCTAAAGACAGATAGTTTATTCAAATTTTTGTAAATGTGAGGTAATACATATCCAATTCCACCATTTATATCAACATTCATCCAATTTCACATTTACAATACCAATTTCATCTATTTATACAAAATAAATATTTGAAACATTTTGGGGCAAACTTTATTCTTTCCCAAATATTATCGAAATGCCAAAATCAACTATTTTGTTACAATACAACCTCATTTTCAAACCCCATGACCCTTTATAACACATTCACTTAGAAAGCCCTCTTTTGATTTTTAACCCAAACCCTAGGTTTGCTCAAAATACTCCTAAATCTCACCATTTTTACACAACTACCAATAACTAAGTTAAAAATTATATGAAAGTGTAGAAAATCCCTACCTTAAAGAGAGAAGACGAGCCAAGCAAGGATGAAACCTTAAAGATGCTCAAACCCAACTATATTCAGATCAAAATGGAGATCTTGAGATGTTCTACCTTTTTATCCAAGGGATTAGGGTGGAGAAACCATTAGATCTAGATGAAAATGTAGAGAGAGTGCGTGTTTTAGAGAGAGAAGTTTTGATCTAGGGTTTTGAGGGAAAACGATATGAAAAAGTGATATAAAAAGTCGCTTTCGCAATTTGATATACGCATAGTCTGCTCGAGTGCAAGAAGTGATGCTCGAGCGTCAAACACAATAAGTTGTTTTGCTTGAGCGCAAAATCCACACTCCTAGTAGTTTTACAGATAATAAACCAACGCTCGAGCTCAAGAATAGACGTTCGAGTGCCTACCCGCTCGAGCATAGGAAATACCACTTGAGCATAGAAAACACTCTCCCAGTAGTTTTGTAGACCTGCAAAAATACTGAGAGTTCGTAAAGCCTGCTCGAGCGTAGGAAATGCTGGTTGAGCAGAGGACCAAAAATCTAGGCAACATATGGTTTGAAAAACAAGCAACCAACCAGTCCAAACACAACCACAACAACCCAAAAGAAAAATTCAAGGAGATACAAAGGAAGCAAGAGGTAAACAACAATATGAAAGAATTAAACCCGAACTTGGGATATAACAAGAGCCGGGTCAAAATCGAGATCGCTATACTAAGAGTCCTAATGTGATAACCATGTCCCGTATTATGTTAATTAATCTTAATTATGATTGTGATTATGTGCTTAATATGATTTTGAGTGTCATTTATATGATTATATGTGTTTTTGAATTTCTATTTGTTCACCATAGGAAAATTTGTTTGATTTTCTGCTATAAAATTTAATTAAAGGCTGTAGAGGCGACAAAGACTGAAATTGACTATATTTTTGTGCTTAGCACGATTTTTAGAGCCTACGGTGAAATTTAATTAAGAATTGATTCGGACCAACTCAATTAGATTTAATTGATTGAAATAGGCACAATTACTTAGCCTTAATCAAGGTTGATTAGGCAAGCATATATATATATAGACCTATTTGTACTTAAGTTCCCAATTTGAGCTCAAAATCTGAAATACATTCGAGAGAGAGAGAGAGGGGGATGGTTCTAGAGAGAGAAGAGGGCACAAGTTGTGGATTTTGGCTCAAAGCTTGGGAATTTGGGAGCTACACTCAAGAAATTAGCTAATTTTGGAAAGATAGGAGCTTCTAGATGGGTAACCAACCCTTAATTCAGGAGTTTGAATTTGTAATTATATGAATTCAAAGAGAATTGGTAATCAAGAACAAGGTTTAAGTTATATATGATGAATTTGAAGTCAATATACACATGCATGTAAGAATTATCATGGTATGAAACTCAATTCTAAGGACTCATGTTTGTATTTAGAAGATGATTCTTGAAACATGAAGAATATGGCATCAAACCATACATGCATGTATAATTTTCATGAGCTTCATGATTATAAGGATCATTTGTACCATTTGAGATAAAATTGGAGTAAAAAATTTACATGCATGCATGATTCATGAAGATATGAAGTTTGTATGAGGTTTGAATGCATGAGCTTTGAAATTGACGAGGAGAATTTGGAATGATTTTGGGAATAAACCATGATTTTGGACAATTGGTCTCAAATTAACCAACTTATGATACACAATATTTTTCTATGATTTGTCATTGATTTGCAAACTTTGAAGCTTTTGGGGTTGTGTTTTGAAGCTTAAACAGCTTGCTGGAAAACCCAGAATTCGACTAGTCCGCTCGAGCGAGGAAAGTCTCGTTCAAGCGCGAAAATTTACCTCCCAGAAGTTTTACAGAGATTTACACGGTGGCTCAAGCAGCAGATTTTACGCTCGAGCGGACCCTGTTTTATAAGACTCCTCGCTCGAGCGTCGGAAATCCCGCTCGAGCATGAAATTCATGCAACCAGTATTTTTTAGAGTTTTGCAATCTGCTCGAGTGACCAAATCTGCGCTCGAGCAGAGAGCTCTATTTTAGAAATTTTGAAACGTTGTTTTATGCTTTGTTTTTTGTTCTCTTTCACTTCTAAACACTCTTAGGCATGCATTGAGCATTGTAAATGACCTAAAAGGATAAGAAAGAGGCCTAGGAGAAGTAAATAAATTAAGAATGGATTGAATCACTTGTGACCCAATATGTTATGTAATGTGCAGGGTCAAGCGCAAGGGCAAATCCATCAGAAGAACACTGTAAGTAATATCTTAGTAAGAATGTATTGAAGTATGCTACTTTCCAATGCTTACTTCTGTATGAGTTCCACGGATTTGTTAATTTGAATCGAATATTCGTCATGCCAATGATTAAATAAGACCATTGGAATATGATATGATTATGATATGCTTATGATCTCAAGTATGAAATGCACATAAACATAAATGATTGGGCCAAAGGCCGTTTGACATAAATGATTAGGCAAAAGGCCGTTTGACATGAATGATTGGGCCAAAGGCCGTTTGACATAAATGATTGGGCCAAAGGCTGTTTGACATAAATGATTGGGCCAAGGGCCATTTGACATGAATGATTGAGCTAAAGGTCGTTTGACATGAATGATTGGGTCAAAGGTCGTTTGACATGAATGAATTTTGGGCCTGAGGCCGTTTGATCCACCAGATAGAAATATGCATGGTCCTAAAGGCCGTTTGATATGCCTGTTATGAATTTCATTCATGTAAGTTCTTTATTTTGATAGTATTCATTGGGCTTTCGCTCATTCTTATTTACATGTATGTAGGTGAGCCTAGAGATGTCCCAACCCAGCCTTAGTGAAGAATGTGAGAGGAAGTGAAGTTTTGTGGAGTCAGCCCGAATGTCTTACGCATGAGACTTTGTTTTTGTTTTTTTTGTTTACCCCTTTTGTTACTTTGGTGAATACGTTGGATCACCCATGTATATAAGCTTCTATTGGCTGACTATATGTTTGAAGTTCCTGGATGTACAAGATGTTAATTTAGCTTATATGTGCGAGTTATTATAGAAAGTTTTGGAATAATTTTGCTATGCCACATAAGCACAGTTCATTGGACAAAATTTTAAATCTGCTTCCGTTTTGGCCCCCTTTACTTTTATTGAAACATGTTTAATCAAGATTGAGGCTGTAGGTAATCTCATGATTACTGGCCGGTTATGACCTTAACCCATAGGGGCGGGTTCAGGTCTTGACACCTAGCGTATTTGGTAATCGTAATGATATATAGGCTATCAATAACACTATGACTCTTAGTACTTAGGTGATGACAACGGTTTCTAATATTACTCGTCGACTATAAGCAAGAATCCAAGAGAATCAGCGATTAAAAGAAGATGTGATCTATTTAAAACAACAACTTGCTAAAACTCGTCAGGTAAAGATAAGTCTAGAACGAAAAAATTCATAGTTGGATAATGCGGTGCAATATTATGCAACCATTATAATGCCAAGACTCACATAAATCAAAAATAGGGAGGTTCAAGTTTGGGAGGCTCATGAAAAGCTATTGAGAGAAGTTAAGCACAAAAAATCTGTGAAGCCTTCTTAGAACTCACATGTAATCTAGAATTATTTTCTCCCTCTGAAATAAAATTGCAAACATTTATTTCTTTTTCTTTGTCAAAATTTTTTTCCTTCTTTGTTATATAAAGAATTTTTTGGTTGCAAATAAGGAGTAAGAAGCAAAGAATTAGAGTAATTTCAGAAGATATCTTTAAAAAAACTCCCCATGAGATTATACATATAATCAGAAAACAATTTTAAGAAAACTCATCTTGAGGTTATGCATATAATCAAAATATAGTTTTAAGAAAACTCTCCCATGGGGCATTTTCAAATATATAAGTTGCACCATAAGATTTAAAAAATAAGTTTATGCAACGTCTTCATTTCTATTGTGACTATGAAAAAATTATTCAATCATAATACAAGTCATCATGAAAAATATATTTTAAAATATGCAATCATATCAAGTCATGCATTTGTCAAGAAGCACGCAAAAAGGATTTTTCAATATCACACTCCATAAAAAAATCAAGTTAGCTTAAGGAATGAGATATCTTCTTTGGATGCCATAGTCAAATTTAATATAGGAGCATGGTATGCTATTTTTAGATTTATCTAATAAAAGCACATAGCATAACACACATGTAGGATCTCAAAATAATATTTTAAAATTTAATTGATAGTCTCATTCATTTTGTTCTAACAGGGAGTGATGGCTCATTCTCAATTAATCAAGTAAAATTATCCAAAGGCATTTTATCTAATCCACATGTACAAGCTTGATACAATTATTTTACTTGATGTGGAATAAAACATGAATGTTATAAACAAGTTAATTTCAAAACAATCAATTCAAAAGATTTTTAAGACATGTTGAAAGCAATATCAAATTCAACAAAAAAAGAAAAAAAGAAAAAAAAAAGGCTCTCCTTGTCAAATGCATTGAATGAAATCATAAACTATGTGTCAAAATCGAAACAAGGCAATTTCACAAAAATAATGCATCAAATATATATCAATTCATTAAAACATCAACTACTTATCAATTATTCACAACATATGTCAATATCTTTATCAAATATTCAATATGTAGCATATGAACATGAATTTTGCATACCTTATGGGTGTACTAAACAAAATTTTCACAATGTAATTAATGTACACATGCTATATCATCAAAACCAATTCTATAATAATATGACTCTATATGGATTATCAAATTAGTGTGCAGTCAAAATTTTCACAAATTTGCAAGATGAATAGTATTAAGATTTATTCACAAATAGATTTCATCAATATATTTTACTAATCAAAGTCAAGAAATTTTAAAAACCTATTGTACATAAATCACACCTTAATGAATATAAAAGTTAAGCTTGAAGGTGTGTTGGAGGTTTTGTCTTTATTTACCACTTTGGAATCTTCATCCATACATTACCTTTATTGTTCATCTTGGTGGTTCTCATTTCATCATTTATCATCATGTCGGGACTGATTTTGCTTTTAAGATTTGAACACTCTTGATGTGCATCTTCTCTCCAAGTCCTTGGTGTTCTTTGAGATTTCACCTACAAAATAACTTGATTTCTTTTTAGGTACCCATATTTTCTCAGGTTTATGGGGGTTAGAATATGAAACATTTGATGTGCTTTTAAGAGTCCAAACATTTTCCACACCAATATAAGCATTTTTCTTAATGGGGCATGAGCGTGAAATATGCCCTTTCTTTCCACAATAAAAACATGTAGTACAAGGACTACTAGATGAAGAAGTTTTAATAAAGAAATCTTTGAAAAAGCGATGTTTCTTGTTCGGCTTGTAGCCTATCTCAACTTTGTTAAATACACATTTTTGTTTATCAAGCGATATTTATTTTGTAACTTTTTGAAAAGTGGGAGACAAATTTTCTTTTCAAAACCTCATTTTCAATTTTGAAATCATTTATGGGTCTCGCTGTTAAAAAAAGTTCATTCGAGACATTTTGTTTTAAAGATACTCCATCTATTTGCTTTTTCAATGCCTCATTGACATTTTTGAAAGACTTATTCTCAAATTTCAAATCAATTAAAGACTTTTTCAATTTTTCATTTATATTTTTCAAATCCATATTTTCTAGAGAAAGAGATGAAATAACCTTTTTAGTTAAAACATCAAACTAGTAATAATTTTGTTTTCTTCTCTATTTTTATATTTATTTATTTATTTTTTACCTTCACGTGGTCAAATGTAATGAATACATAATAAACATGTATGTATTGGAATAATATATTCATATATGCAAGACAATGATGATTGAAAGTAAGCATGAGAATAATAATGATATCATCAAATGGAATATTTTCAGATTTAGAAATAAATTTTTATCGACACTTATACCAATTATTTATTGTAGTTACCAAATATTGCATGTTTACATGTGAGGTGAATCTAGTCATATAGTTTGAACATCCACTGTCCAAGTACCATTTTCTCTACCGAATTTCACCTTGAAGTACCTATCTTCATTCCCAAAGACACCCCTCTCTTTCAAGAGGATTCGCAGAAAAACAAATCAAGTATTCAATTTTGGTACCCAAATCCTTTTGGGTCCGTGAATGTTAATTTCAGAATTACTTGATTCTAGCAAAATGATTTCTTTTAATCAGGCATGAAAGTAAAGTATGACATTTTTTACCACAAAAATGACATGTAAGATGAGAGTGTCTAGAAGATGCATGAACAAAACCATTTTTAAAAGTTTTTTCGTTTTGAAAAAGGTTTATACTCAATTCTAGCTTTACCAAATGTACGATTTTGACTTTTAAAAAGTTTATTCAAAGTGTCTCTTTCTTGAATAAATTTTGAAAGAATATTTTTTAAATCTTCTATATTTTTGTTTAAAACAACTTTCTTATTTTTAAAAGAATCATTTTCAATTTTGAAATCATTTAATTCCTTTTGTAAAATAGGGGATTCTTTTGATTTTAAAATGTCATTTTCTTCTTTTATTTTCAAAAAATCTTTTTGTAATATTTCAATTTTCTTAGATAAAGATTCATTTCCTTTTATTGAAGTTGAAAATGATTTTTTAAGTGCAGTATTTTTAATGCCAAGTTTTCAAAATTCATCATGCAATTCTTCAAATGCTGATTGTAATTTGTGGGGACATAATTTTTGAATGACAACACGTGGCCGAGGTGTCACCGAAGTGCCAGCTGAGGTGCCACGTGTCATGGTTATGACACCGAGATGATCTCGGCTAGGCCTAGGTTATCTGCGAAGATACCGGAATTCGGGATAAGCGGATAAGGGACAAGAGTCCTAGAATGAGAGAGGACTTCAGTTTGGGTAAATATAAGACTCTTAGAGAGTTTATCCCAATCCTACTGGGAGTCCAAGATTAGCAGTAATCCTAAGTCCATTGAGGCTAGGCTTCTATTGGGACTAGGTTAGTGTTGGCTATAAAAAAGAGGCACCGCCATGAGTCTAAGGTATGCTTTTATGCTCTGAATAGTGAGTTAAGCACTTTTGCTATCTTTGAGAGATAACTGACTTGATCGTCGGAGTGCCCCTGGGTGGACGAACCACCGTCGAAATCTCTTCTTTTTATGACAGGTCATTCGGGCTTAATCTATTCTGCTAGTGTTCTCCAGCTGAGTATTTGATTGGTAGTGTGGTCAGAAATCGACGCACACAATTTGGCACCATTTATGGGAAAGAAAGGAGAATAGATGGCCAACGACGGATATAAAGAGAAGGTTGGGAACGACACCCCTACTGACAGTGGGAAACATATTGAGCTTGACGTCGAAGAAGACAACTGCAGCAAAGAGACTCGTGATAAGAATCAGGTAGAAAAGGACGTTGGCCAGGAGGTCGACGTGCCAAAGAAATCAGACCGAAGTGGGTATTATAACGAGGACGACCTCCAGGTATGGAAAGATAGATGCCTGTGGAGGGACGACGAAGTGAAGGGAATGGTGAACAAATTAGCGGACCTACAAACGGTTGTCAATTTCATGGTGCAAAATAATGTCATGCAGCCACCATTCCCGTTACAAGATACGCCGATTCTAGCAGCCAAGAAAGATAACAGAAAGGGGGGCAGAACACAGTTCCTGCAGTCACTTAGCACGATAGGGCAAAGGGGCATTCTCACCGGCCTTCATGGGAGGCCGGGCATGGAGAATCAAAGAGTGCTGGAGAATGATATTTGGGAGTTGGAATTTAGAAGCTAAGGTTGGTTTAACACTTGTTGAAATTTTAAAAATTTGTAAGTTGAAGTTAAACCGAGGTCTTGTTTACAAGTTGAAGTTAAATCGAGGACATGTTTAACACTTGTTGAAATTTGAAAAATTTACAAGTTGAAGTTAAACCGAAGTCATGTTTAACACTTATTGAAATTTGAAAAATTTATAAGTTGAAGTTAAACTGAGGACATATTTAATACTTGTTGAAAGTTGAAAAATTTACAAGTTGAAGTTAAACCGATGTCATATTTAAAACTTGTTGAAATTTTAAAAATTTATAAGTTGAAGTTAAACTAGGGTCATGATTAAAAGAAGGAATGATATAGGTTCCATCACCTCAGGATGCCGAGGTAATAGAACCTTGGGGGTAGTTGTGGGGACATAATTTTTGAATGACAACACGTGGCCGAGGTGTCACCGAAGTGCCAGCTGAGCTGCCACATGTCCTGGTTATGACACTGAGATGATCTCGGCTAGGCTGAGGTTATCTGCGAAGATACTGGAATTCGGGATAAGCGGATAAGGGACAAGAGTCCTAGAATGAGAGAGGACTTTAGTTTGGGTAAAGATAAGACTCTTAGAGAGTTTATCCCAATCCTACTGGGAGTCCAAGATTAGCAGTAATCCTAAGTCCATTGAAGCTAGGCTTCTATTGGGACTAGGTTAGTGTTGGCTATAAAAGAGAGGTACGCCCATGGGTCTAAGGTATGCTTTTATGCTCTGAATAGTGAGTTAAGCACTTTTGCTATCTTTGAGAGATAACTGACTTGATCGTCGGAGTGCCCCCGGGTGGACGAACTACCGCTTGAATCTCTTCTTTTTGTGACAGGTTATTCAGGCTTAATCTATTCTGCTAGTGTTCTCTAGCTGAGTGTTTGATTGGCAGTGTGGTCAGAAATTGGCACACACATAATTCATTAAAAGAATAAGATTCATTATTTACTTCATCATCATCTCCACATGCCATTAGGCATAGGTTGCATGCTTCATTGTTGTTGCTTTCCTAATTGGAGCAACATTTATCATTATCTCCACATGTGGATTTTATTTCTTCTAGGATTCCATTTACTTGAGTTGTGCCTTCATGTGTGACTTCTAATTTTTCCCAAATCTCTCTTGTTGTGTTAGAGGTACAATTTCTATCATATTCATTAGGATCAAGTTCACAATATAAAACATGTTTTGCTTTAACATTTGCTTGAATGCTTATAATATCATCCTCATTCCATTCCTCTTCTGTTTTAGGAACTTTCTTTGTACCTACGATTTTGGAAGGAATAATTGGACTATTTTTAATAATCTTCCATACCATGTAGTTTATCCCTTGAATATATATCATCATTATATTTTTCCAATAATTGTAATTATCATTAGTAAAATATGAAGGGTTAGAAACTGAGTAACCATCAATAATTTGTGTTTTTATAGTGGTTGCCATTAATCAACTCTAAGACTGTTAAGTCAAAAAATTAATAAGAGCCCTTGCTCTGATACCAATTGTTATCCTAGGTAGGCAACCCAAAGGGGGGTGAATTGGATTTCTAAATAAATTGCTAAATTAAAAATATTAATGCAATATATAAAAAAATAAAATTTTGCAACAATATAAAATAGAGTAATGAAATAAAATGAGCAAACGGAAGAGAAAACAAACTCCGCGATTTATAGTGGTTTGGCTTAACCCAAGCCTATATCCACTCCCAAGTATCCTCCTTGGAAATTTCCCTACTATTCTTCAAATAATGATATACACCACTAGCTTCACGGGTGCTAGTGAACCTTTTTAACAAGTGACCAAATCCAATCACTCCGACTAGTTTAGAATATGGTGCCTAGTCACACCTAACCAAGTGATTTTATCCCAAAACCACTCACAAAAATAACCTGACTAGTTTTGAATCGGGTGCCTAGTCACATCTTACCCAAGTAATTTTATCCCCAAAAATCACTAATAAAAACTTTCTCTATAACGATTCTGGTTTAAACCCGACCTGTTTAATGTTTTGGACTTGGGGTATCTTGTCTTGTATCACTGTTCGTGTCTTTATTCATCTTGTACTTTATAGAGCTTGGCTGTTGGAGTGTCGTTGTTGTGTTTTGAACAGGTTGGTAGCTTATTTTTCAAAGGAAATTCTGCCCAGATTTTGGCCTCTTAACTCGAGCGGTCTTCTCTTCGCTCAAGCGGTCCTTGTGAACTCTCAGTACTTTTGCAGGTCTGCAAAAGTATTGAGAGGTTGGTGTTTTTGCTCAAGCGGTGTTTCTTGCGCTCTAGTAGTCTTGGCTCGAGTGGTCCTTCTTATGCTCGAGTGGTCTTTTGGAACTCTCAGTACTTTTGCAGGCTTGCGAAAGTACTGGGAAGTGGTATTCTTTGCTTGAGCAGTCACTTTGTTTGCTCGAGCGGTCCTTCTTGATGTGTCTGGTGCTCGAGCAACCATTCCTGTGCTTGAGTGGTCTACGTATATGTCAGGTTTTAAAGTCACCTTTTTGAGTCACTTTTTCACATCTCTCTCTCTAAACCTCAGATCTACTCTCTCTCTCTCTAGAAATTATCTCTAAGCTCCAAACACACCTTGATACATCAATCTTTACACCCTAGTCCCTTTGTTAAAAAGAGAGAGACGTTAAGGGCTTCGTTTTAATCGGAGAAGTTTGTGTTTTCGGCTCTGTTGAGTTCTACCCATCTCTTCTTTGAGTCATCTTCTTTGAGGTAGGGATTACTTTGACACTTTGTATATTTTTTAACTTAGTTATTTGATTTTCTAAGCTATGTTGTGGTTTGGGGAATTTCTAAACAAAAATCTAGGGTTTGGTTTAAAAATTCAAAAGAAGGGTTTTCAAAATGGGTTCTTGTAAGTGATTGTGGCTTTATAAAAATGGTTGGGCTGTGATAAATGGTAGATTTTATCCTTGGGATGTGATTTTTAAAGAAATGGGGTTTTTGCACTGAATTGTGAACATTTGATTTTGTAAACAGAAAATGGAATTGATGTTGGTCTATGGAATTTGAAGGATGATGATGATGATGGTGGAGCTGGATATGTATTATCACTCCTGTATGGTGATTTTGAAAAGTATATCTGCATTGAAAATTATTTATCTGTTTAAAGATATCTGTTTTGGGCTATCGGTGGAGAATAGTTATGATTGTCGTAGAAAGTGCATGAGAATTAAGTAAATTGAAACTAATTTCTCGTCCATTGCATTGAGCATTATTACATATTTAACACATTGAAAATAGTTATTGTTTTGAGAAAAATGGGTGAATAGCTTGGTGAATTTGGGTAGGAGCAGTTGTGGTATTATGTTGGCCTGTGTGTCCTTGGTGAAAGTCTAGAAACCCATGCGGTTAGGTGTCGAGCCTTCCAGTTAGTACCGGTAAACATGACGAATTGGTAGTGCTTGTAGCCTATTTGTAGACATGTCCTAGAGATTCCCAATGTTGTATCCACTGCCCTGCTTTCTAATGTAAAGGAAATGATATCATGAATTGAGATATAAACTTGGCATTGCATGGTTTTGGAAAGAGAAATGAAAATGTTTTGGCATGAGCATTGCATATACACTCACCTTATCACTCTGTTAAGATTCATACACTGTGTTAGAGTATCTTAGTGGGCTTTGGCTCACCTTATGTAGAAAACCATTTTCAGGTGCTAATAATATGCCTCCACCAAGGTAGTAGCTTGGGAGGACTTGGAGCGAAGAGTTTCTATTTTTGTTAACTATTGTAATTATTTTGTATAAGCCTAAGGCTTTAATTGTATTGAGGTTAAACTCATTTTTGTTGTAACCAAGCATCGTCTTCGAAAATTGTAGCCAATAAGGCTTTTTTTTTTATACCTGTTTAACTCTTATTTCCTATCTCTTGCTATGACATATGCTATAGATTCAGGGTTAGGACTTACAAATGTATTACTGCATGTGTCATCTTTTGTAGCCATTGACTCATATGAATGTAAAGAGAGATGTCATTTTGAATATACTGTTTATGGGTAAATATTGTGAGATGGTTCTATTGTTATTAGTTTCGGGTATTACAACTTGGTATCAGAGCTACTGGGTTTGAATATTTTGGGTCGTAGGGAGTGGTTATTTCCACAATGGGTTCTCTTGCTAGATGATATAAGAAATAACTTGGTATGCTATGTGATAACATGCTTACGTGACTAAGTGGGTATGAGATTTAATTTCTAAGATATTTATTGGATCTATGAGTTTCTAGATGGCCTGTTAGAAGGCCACTTGATCACTGCTATTTCTAACTAGAACTCTTGCAGCATCGTGGGATGATCATTATCTAGAAAGGAAATTCGTATGTGTTTACTTGATTACGTACTTATATGGAGTGAATTAATTGTTGTTAGCTGCATTAGGGCACGAGTGAGTTAGCTTTGACACATTTGTAAATGTGCTAATCTATTCTGTTAGCTTAATTAGGATGTCAGGATATGGACGTAGTGGTTGTAGGTCTGGTAGGCCTAGACGATAGAAGGTGCGATTACCATATGATATTCCGGCATAGGAGGAAGGGGTTGGTCAGGCCATTGTAGCCAAACTAGCTGGTCAGCAGGCCATAGGCGCTTTGGTCCGTGAAATGGCTGAAGCTTTGCTGGAATCCATGGATATTCTCAGAGTGAGAATCAAGTCCAAGCCCAAGTAGTAGAGATTCGGCCATCTTTTCTCAAGATGGAGTTCTTTCGGTCGAATCTGGATGAGCTTTTGGGAGATCTGAAGAAGTCACTAAAGGCGGGTAAGTGGTTGAAGCAGATAGTGAAGACGTTCGAGATGCTTGGCATCAAGGACGACGGGCTGAGAGTGACCTTGGCATCCTTCCAACTGAAGGGAGATACAGGTCAGTGGTGGAAGTTTGCGCGTGGTCATATAGGGTTGACTTGGGAGGCATTTATCAATGCTTTCCAGGATAAGTTTTTGCCTTTCACTATTAGGGAGAAGTTGAGAGAGTTGTTTTTGAAGCTCAAGTAGTTTAACACACCAGTGTCAGAGTTTGAGGCTACCTTTACTTATCTATCGAGGTTTGCACCAGAGCTAGTAGCAATGGAGGAATGTCGTTGCTTAGAGTTTGAGAAGAGGTTGAGGACCAAACTCCTTTTCAAGGTGGCCGCGTCCATGATTAGGTATTACCGTCGTCTTGTGGAGGCGGCAGCTCACCTAGAGGCAGTGATTCAAAATGAAGAAGAGCGGATGAAGGGCTCCAGGTAGAGGAGTCAGGAGGTTCAGAAAAGACTCGGGACAGTAAGAAGCAGAGGGGCTCAAACTCACAGTAGTCCCAAGGAGCACAGTCTAGGTCCACTTTCCCGATACCGAGTTCAGATTTTGGGAGAGGTGGTTAGGGAGGGATCACTTGCTTCAAGTATGGTCAGTTGGGCCACAAATCTATAGTTTTCCCATAGAGGGGTAGAGGGCAACAGTCTGCACCATCTTCGTCTCGTTCTTAGAGCCAGAGTCAGGAGAGAGGGGAGCTACCTTCGTGTTATTAGTGTAGGCAATCGGGACACTTGAGGAGGTTTTGCCCTGAAGTAGGAGGCACATCTGGTGTGTTTGGTTCAAGGAAGACACCGAGCCATTAACTTGCACAGTCAGCACAAGCCTCAAGGGCCAATCAAGGAACCTCTTCGGCTCAATCCGTGCATTAAACTTATGCCCCAAGAGGTGAGCAGGTTGAGTAGAGACCTACGGGGCGTGTGTATGCTATTACGATGCCAGATTTATTGCAAGCAGTTTAGGTAGTGAGAGGTAACTGTAGACATCCAATTTTGACCACCTTTAACACTTGGGCGCTTCACTCTGAACACTTAATGATGAAATGTTACGTTGTGCAATCGTTCTAATCTTCAGCAAAATGATTCAATTTTAAGCTTTAAAACCTAAACCTTGCACCCCCTTTGCACCAAAACCTCATTTTTTCTAGCTTAACCACTCAGGGAACTGCTAGTCAACAGACGTCCAGCAGGCCATTTTCATTGGGTCGACCTCCCTTTATTGCCCGTGCATTACTTTTAAGGGACTAATTTTCTATTTAGACGCTTGGAAATCATAAAGGAATGATTCATTATAGCTCATTATCGGGTTTGGATTTGGAGTCATTATCGTCATTTCAGGTTTGACTTCGAATTCATTATTGCTTGTAAATGAGTTTGATTCCTCTTTTGTAATTTCTCTTGTAGAAAAGGGCTTGAAGAGTTCATTTCTTAGGTCAAGTCATGCTTGTTGATCTTTTTTGCTTTGGACTTAGTGGACTTAATCATCACTTTTGGACAAAAAAGGAGAAAAGATAAAGAAAATGGAAAGGTAAAGTTAAAAGGCTAATAACATTGGAATAAAAAAGAGGTAAAAAGATAATAAAAATTGGTTAGGTTCAGTCAGACGTTGTACTGAATCTGTTGCCTCTAGAATCATCACATACTATTTTAGTGATGTTCGATGATTCATGAGGCAAGTTTACCCCCTCACTTGAGGTAATTCGATGACAGGGAGGAGGTAATGTTTGTCTTTTGTTGTTTTTATTAAACTCTTGTCTTATCGCTTCTAAGATCATCACCAACAAATTTGCGGTGATTGATAATTTGAGAATCGAATCTACTCCTCACTTGAACATCTTCATGATAGGGAAGGGCAGAAAGGATAAACATCTCCTGGATACACTCTGTCTTGCACTGTTCTAGCTCTGTTGTAGCAAGGTATTCCTAAAAGTAGTGGCCGGCCGGCCATTATTTTGTACGGCCGACCATCTTATCAGGTCGGCCAACTAAGCATTTTATACGACAGTGGTATTTTTATAGCAGAACAGAGCAGATCCTGAGGCCAAAACAGAACAATTTTCTAACTATAAACAGAGCTGATTCTTTCAGCAAACAGAGAGGTTTCCAGAGGATGTTCTCGGTTGTGCACATGCGATTCCCCGTCTATCATTCAAGTCCATTAGATTAGCCACTTTAAATTAATATATGTAATTAATTAGTTGTTTTGCTTTCATTCAAACTTGTAATAATTAGCTAATTAATTAGTTCATTCATTCGTGTTTGTAATAATTAGCTGATTAGGACATTCGGACCCTCTTGTGCAAGGGCAAATTTGTAATATTTGTATGTCTTCCAACCCCTATTTCTTTCTTCCTTTTATTTACCTGCTTACCTTGGTTGTATATACTTTCATGTTTTCCATTTCACATCATTGCCATGCTTTGTATCCATTTTTGCACGCATTGAGGTTCGGTTCATCATTCTTGAATATCATTGTCACGCATGTTTTGAGTTAATCCATATGACATGTTAATAAACCGAACCTAATAGTTGCATTTTTTTGTGTTGCATTAGTCATGTACATTATTAGGATCATGCATTTTTTTAACTATATTCTTTTCATTGGCTTGCCTCGGTTGAGTACTAGATGAGCATTTTTAGCTTTAGCATATTCATGTGTGTGATTATTGCCATGCTTAGCATCTTACCATGAGGCTACATGCTTATTTGAAATAACTATTTGAATGCCTGTGGATGAAAGCTATTTTACTTGCATTGGGGAAGATTTTGATCAAGTGTATATACGAGCTCATTTATTTCCTTTTGAGTTGTGTGCACTCAAAGCTCTTTTAAAAATCACATAAAATCAAGTCATTTCCAAAGCATGTGAAATAGTCTATACTTGTGTGCCTTACATAGTAAGTTAGCATATTAATAATCAGAATAAGGGCATATAATGTTGATAAAATTCACATCATAATTAGTAGATGTCGAATCTTTGATTGGGTGAGGGGGTGCTCAATTTATGACCTTCCCCTCTCATACCTAAGTTCCCAAACTGAGACAACCTTGGTTACGACGGACAAGTGGCCTTTGGCACGAGTCACGGGTTTCCTAAGTTTCCCAAAAATATTTAGGTGGCGACTTTGAAATCAGACAATGCAGTCCATTTTTGACATCTCTGATGATTAATAGATTTTTTAAGATTTGCTGGATTTGGACTCTCATTTATTTTTCTATTTCGCATTGCACTTGTGGAACCAGATTTAGAATCACAAGAGTCCGAGCTGTAGGGCTATTGTACCTGAGGAAACTAAACCCCTCTGAGGAGCACGAAAAACCAGCTATAATTTCTGGTAACTCTGCTGGGGATTTAGAGAACTTGACTTGAATTTCGTGATGTGAAATTTTATTTACATGTATATGTTCTTTACATTGCATTTGCATGGTGCTCTTAAGTCACTGTGTTTACCATTTGATATCTTGGACAATTTTCTGGAGGCTTGCCAAAGGCAGCGTGCCAGTAGAGCACATACTCAATATCTTCCTAATGGCGAAAAGCGCGATGTGAACATGATTCGGGTAGAGCCAGACAATGGCCTAGCAATGACTGTGGGAGAATGGTAGGAGGACAAGGATCTAAGCTTTGCTTGCACCGATGAAGGATAAGGGATTAGCACCTCTGAAAATACATGGTACATGGAAGAGATCAACCACATGACAAGAAGTGGTCGTTATTTCAAACCCCTATCTCTAGACCAAGGAGAACCCTCCGGTAAAGAGGCCGAAAAGGTGAAAGAAGAGGAGATAGAAGAAGACTTGGTATTGAGGCAACTTAAGAAAATCTAGGTAGAGATTTCAATTTAGGGGCTATTGATGGCTTCTTGGGACACAGGCAAGCATTGTTGGAGATGCGAAACAAGACCAAGTTGCCTATGAACATCACGACTGACCAACTGGTGTCTTTGGGCACATCTGGGGATGTCACTCCATTGTTGTCTTTCACAGATGAAGAGCTATTTCCCGAGGGGGCTAACCACAACAAACCTTTGTACGTAACCTTGGAAAGCCAAAAGAAGTGGATCTAGGTAGTGTTGGTGGACACTGACTTGGCAATTAATGTGTGTCCAGTGAGGACTGCTTATGTCATAGGCTTCAAGCTAGCTGACTTCACGCCTACGACTCAAGTCGTCTGAGCTTACGACAATACCAGCCGCAATGTCATGAGAAACTTTAAGAGCCAGATATTGATTCGTCCATCCGAACATGAAGTTGAATTCCATGTGATGGATGTGCTAACAACCTTCAATCTACACTTGGGTAGACCTTGGCTGCACTAAGTGAAGGCGGTTTCTTCAACAGTACCCCAACTTGTGAAGTATCCGTTCAAAGGGGGGATTGCGACTGTTTATGGAAATTCTTCAATCCACCCTTCCCTAGGAACCACCACACTTCTGTTGGAAATACTACATGGACAAGAGGATGTGTTCCTCTCCAGATTCACCTTGGCGGAGGCTCGGTTGGTGTAGGAAGAGGATGAGAGAGACTATGTGAGCACCCAATCTATATGTATGATGAACAAGCAAGGACACCTTCCTGGATCGGGACAGGGTAAAAATGGGAGGTAGGGGAATACTGTTGCCAGAGAAGTAAGCCATAACCCCCATGCTTTTGGGTTAGTGTATGAGCCAACTGGAGAGGATTGGAAGAGGAAGGGAGACGAATTGAAAGAGAGAATTAAAGCAAAGAAAGCCAGGAGGCAATTTGAGTTGGTCCACAAGACAATCAAGGAGACCCTAAACGGGTGCTTTGTTCATCAAGGAGAAGACTTCCCTTTCTGTGGATTCCCGGAGCCATGGGTCGAATGGGAAACAAAGAAGAGATACCCTAAGTTTGAGATATTTTTCAATCATTAGTTGTGAGACAGGGAAGAGGAGAGGATTGACCCAAGCATTGGTATAGGGCAAGATAGAAGTGCAAGCTCGGATAGCGATGAAGAGGAACTGCTGGGGATAGCACTGGCTGACCTTCTAGCAGATTTCATCACTAGGGTTGAGCCCATTAACATGGAGGATAATGTTACTATCTCTGTGATCGAGGATGAACCAGTAGTGGATTACATCGATCTCATTATGGACGTAGCCAAGGCTCCATGCCTAGTTTAGCAATTCAAGAGGGGCTTTATTGATAGTTCTGAATCAGATGATGAGCTTGAATTTGATTCCACCAACTCTATTGAGTCGGAGTCAGATTCTAGTCAGTTTGGGGAGTTTGAGTCTGGCACTTCCAAGGGTGGTAACCCGGGTGGCAAAGTCCTGTCTAGGTCCTCTTTTGCATTTTCCTTTAAGTCTGTTGTAATCGAGAAGCCATAACTTTTGAATGAAAATGTTGTAGTTTCTGTTTACTTCTCTATGCCATTAATTATTGCAGGATTTTCAAAATTTTAATGAAAACAAAGAGGAAGAAATTCCTCGGGCTTTGAAAAACTTGATTGACTAAGAGGGGGAGAGGCATGCTAAGCCTTGCATGGATGAGATCATTTCAATTAACGTGGGTACTGAGAAAGATCCACGCTTAGTCTAGATTAGTTCCACGTTGTCTTCGGAGGAACGCAAGCATTTAATCACTTTATTAAAAGAATTCCAAGATGTTTTTGCATGGTCCTACGAAGACATGCCTAGAATCGATCCTGAGATTGTACAACACAGGATCCCTCTCGACACTGAGGCCAGACTAGTCAAGTAGAAACTCCGTAGAAGTCGTCCAGATTAGGCACTGAAAATTAAAGAGGAAGTCACCAAGTAGATCGATGCAGAATTCTTGATGGTATTTGAATATCTGACTTGGTTGGCTAATATTGTTCTGGTTCCGAAGAAAGACAGCAGGATCAGAGTTTGCATTGACTTCAGGGATTTGAAAAGGCTAGTCTGAAGGACGACTTTCTGTTGCCACACATTGATGAATTAGTAGACTTCACCACTGGCCATGCCTTGTTGTCGTTCATGGATGGGTTTTCGGGGTACAATCAGATCTTGATGGCACCTGGGGACAGAGAAAAGACTGTGTTCACCACGCCATGGGGTACCTACTGCTATGGGGTCATGCTATTTGGGTTGAAGAACGCCAGGGCTACATATCAGAGGGCTACAACTACCATACTGCACAACATAATCCATAAAGAAGTCGAGGTGTATGTGGATGACATGATTGTAAAATCTAAAGAATGAGAAGACCACTACATCACGTTGGAAAAATTCTTTGAATGAATCAGGGAGTATAGACTGAGTTTAAACTAGCAGAAATGCACTTTGAGGGTGACTGCAGGGAAGATGCTGGATTTTCTGATTACGTAGAGGGGAATTGAAATAGATCCATCAAAGATTAAGGACATCTTAGAAATGCCATCACCAAGTACTGAAAAGGAGGTGTGCGACTTTCTAGGAAAAGTGCAATTCATAAGACGGTTTATCTCTAAATTTACCTTGACTTGGGAACCACTATTTGGTCTCTTGAAAAAGGGAAAGAAATTCTAATGGGATGATCAATGTCAGTTTGCCTTCAAACAAGTAAAGCAGTACCTTCAGAATTCGCCTGTATTATCGCCACCAGAGCCAGGGAAGCCACTAATCATATATCTGTCAGTGACAGAGTCAATGATGAGATGCATGTTAGTATAAGAATTAGAAGCTAAGGTGGAAAAGGCCATTTACTATCTGAGCAAGAAGATGTTGGATTATGAGACCCGTGGAAGGGGAGGAAGTAGTAGAGTACCTATTCCTAGATAAGGAGATCCTGGAAGTAGAAGAGGAGACGTGGAAAATGTACTTTGATGGAGCAGCTAACCAATACAGTTATGGGATAGGCATGTTGCTCATAGCACCCGATGATTCCCATATACCTGTAGCTTTCAAACTCCTCTTCAAAGTATCCAACAATGAAGCAGAGTACGAAGAGGTGTATTGCTGGACTAGAAGCTGCTCTAGAACTAAGGGCAATAAGGTTGGACGCCATCGGAGACTCGAACCTGGTTGTTTCTCAAGCCAATGGAGATTGGAAGGTCAAAGAAGAGAAAATGAAAGTTTATCACCAGGCCCTGGAGATTATGATTCTAAGGTTTGAAAATCTAACATTTATGCACTTGCTAAGAGAAAACAATCGGTTTGCTGATGCATCGGTAACTCTATCCTCTATGATAGACATATCGATCGGGGTTAAGATGCGTCTAATTATCATTGAATAGAAGTATGCACCTGCTTATGAGACAATAGCTGCAATAGATTAAGTTCAGGATAAGAACCCCTGGTATGACATTTGGAACTTTTTGGAGAAAGATGCGTATCCATCAGGAGCAAATGCCATGGATAAACGGGAATATAACATCTAGCCGTTCAGTTCATCATATGCGGAAGTAAGTTGCACAAAAGAGGACATCTGGGAATGCACAAGCCATGCATCAAAGAGGAAGAGTCAAAACGTCTCATGGAGGCCATTCATGGGGGAGAGTGTGGAGCACATATGAATGGCGTGATGCTGGCCAAGAAAATCCTCAGGCAAGGCTATTATTGATTAACCATGGAGGAAGATTGTATCAACTTTGTTCGGCGATGCCACAAATGTCAACTCCATGCCAATCGCATGAATATCCCGCCGTTGAAGCTTTACAATATGACTTCACCATGGCCTTTCTCAACTTGGGGAATTGACGTCATCGGAGCTGTCTCGCAAAAGGGCTTGAATGGACATAAGTTCATTTTATTAGAAATCGACTACTTTACCAAGTGGGTGGAGTCGTAGTTGTATTTTGTGCTGAAAGCGTCGCATGTGGCCAAGTTCATCAGGAATAGCTTCATCTGCTGGTATGGGGTGCCAAATGAGATCATATCGGACAATGGCTTACACTTCAAAAAGTAGTTGGGAGATTTACTTAAGAAATACAACGTGGCTTTTCACGAGTCATCAACATATAGGCCACAGACCAATGGAGCCGTTAAAGCCGCAAACAAGAATATCAAGAACATTTTGCGACAGATGGGGGAAACCTATAAGGACTGGCCAGATAAATTGCCTTTTGCACTTTGGGGTTATAGAACGTCAATTCAAACATCCACGAGAGCAACCCCTTACTCTTTGGTATATGGGATGAAAGCTAACTTACCGATCGTGATCGAAGTACCCTCATTGGGAATTATGGCTAATTGTTAGATAGTAGAGGCAGATTGGCAGCAGAACAGGTTCGAAGAGTTGATGTTTCTTGACGAAAAGAGATTGAAGGTGTTGTATCACATCTAGGGATATCAGCGCAAAATTGCCAGGGCCTTCAACAAGAAAGTCAAATCCAGAAACCTTAAAGAAAGAGATATGCTGCTAAAAAACAATCGAGCTCCCATCCATGATCCTAGGGGCAAGTTCCGACTCAATTGGACTAGTCCATATATCATCAAATCTATCTGGTCAAGAGGAGAGATTATCCTTATAGATTTAGATGGCTTGGAGTTCTCGCAATTGATCAACACGGACAAGTTGAAGAAATACTATTCTTGAAAGGCTCGCTAGGCCGAAAACCCGAAAGGGCCACCTAGGAAAAAGTTAGAGCATGAAAAAATTAGAAATAAAGAAAAATAGAGCTCATAAGGTTGAAAACCAAAAAGGACGACTTTGGCAACAGTTAGAGCTCAAAAGGATATAGTTAATACTCGAGTGAACCCTAATCGTGAACTACCTAAGGCCTGATTCCCATCTTTGGGACATGTAGGCAACTTTATCTCGAAGTTCGACACTAATCATTTTCAACTCAATTGTTCTATCCATTGTTTGATCGGTCTATCTCACCATCTGCTGGCTTGGTTGTTTTACCTCTATTTGGCAAAAAGGCCAGTTGCAAGATGAAGCAAGGGGTAGAACAATAGTGGGGGTGACTACAGTTGTGGGCTGTTATGATCCTCTTGATTCGGGGCTATATGTCTTGAGGATTGATTCCATATATTCCAAATAGAGAACTTTCGCGAAAATTTGTTTTGGAAAGTTTTAATGAAGTTGATTTTCTCAAAGTTTTACTTTTTGTAACACAAACCATTCTTTGGACCAAAAAGGAAAATTTTTAGTACTCTTAACTTTAATTACATGATTTCAACACAAGTACACCCTCTAACTCCTTGATTAAATCAAAGTTGCTTTTACAACATAAAACTTGAAAAGAAAAGTCAAAGCAATAAACTAGGGGTATAGATAAGTCAGGTAGTGGTCCTCTGTCTCTTGCCCACACTCTCAAAAGTCTCTGCAACCAAGGATGGTCCGACCTTTGTCTCATCCTCAAGCCAAGCCAAGCACTCACCAGAAGGGTCACAACTAAAGCTAGTAGCATGGGCCAAAAGCTCTTTTAGCTTCCGAGCAGCGAGGTATTGAGCCAAGTTTGAAGCACAAACTAGAAATGGAATGAGGTATTCAACCCCTTCATACTTACGCCTAGACTGGCGTCTCAACTGGAACAGGAAGTAGAAAACATAGTGTGTAAGGCTGATCAAGTGTATACCCGACTGATGGGACATATTGTAGCTTATCTCGGCTAAGTTAAGCTAGGGGCAATGCCAAGCGATGGCAGTCGCGGATCTGCTACACATCCAGTCGCACCACAACCCTTCTGTGGGAAAGTTCACTAGCTATGGGCGAAAGAAGTAGGATCAAGATGAATACTCAGGGCAAGGGTCCACGACTTTCAGCTTATCCATCAACCACACCTAGGAAGTGATAAAAAATAAGAGAGATTAAAGAACAGAGAGATGTGCGTTGAGAGAAAAAAGTAAGGAAAGGGCCTTGAGAGAAAATAAAGAGTGAGTGCCATAAATGAGAAAGGGTGGGAAACAATACCCAGAGAAGCAGTGGATTCCCCGCAAATTAAGAGGTCTCTTACCAATGGAAAGCATCCAAACCCATTATGGTCTCGGCCAATGCCTATATAGCTTCAGCCCTCCTTGAGGTGTTGGGCCACTTTAATCAGTCGGATGCTGACTCCGCTACCACTAGGGGCAAGAAGTTACTGGGCGAGTAAGCATATACAGAGAGCATCTTGGTGATAACATTGCCAAAGAAGATCACGCCTATTTCCGACATCGGCAAAATAGTGAATTAGGCCAAGAATGTTCAAATCCCCATCATGAGCCAAAGATTTAGCCTCGTTGAAAGAGAGGCCACACATCCGTTCAAGAGCCTGTGCATGACCAAAAAGGGATTGAGGCATAATTTCTTCATTGTGCCGGGACTCTATTAACGCTTGAAACTCTTCAAGAGTGGGACATATCTCTTGTGATCCAAAGCAAAACACATGAGTGACTGAGTCCCAACAACGGGCAGCAGCTTGGAGGAATGGAAAACAAAGTGAAGTGTGGCTCAAGGTAAAAAGAGCATTTATACCGAAACTGCTGAAATTCCCCTTTTCCATGCCATCCAAAGAAGGCATCCAATCTTTGAGCCTATCAACAAGGAAAATCTCCATTTTCAGAGAAAACTACAAAAAAGATAAGGTTCTGTCGAAGAAATACCATGAAAAGATTTTTATAGATGATAGGGGTGTGTAAGTGGCTGACAGTTGTTGCCAGCTGTCCAATCGCAGTTCTTGGTCGGCCAGCTAAGTATGCTTGCAGCTGTGAGAGTACGGAACAGAATAAGTCGACGCTTGCCTCATTTACCATCTCTTGGACTTGAGCGGGGAGCTTCTGGTACTAGTCCCTCATTGTCATAGTGCCATAACCCCTCTAGGCATAGGCGTCACCTTGTGTTGAAAGAGGAATTTGTTTAAGTGCATGACTAGCTGACAGATTGTAGTGAATGTCAAAGCAAAGTACAAGGAGGGAACACAAGTTCTTACCTTAGAGGCATCATGGGAGAGGTGCAAGGTGCGTTCTCGCAAGAGAAAGTCCTTAGGCAAGCCCTGGGCAAAGTTCTCAAATCTCAACATGACCTCAAGGACCATCGCACGCATGCGTAGGTGGTAGGTAGTTGGGTTGGAAGGTCTCACCCTCAACGGGGGCAACTTAGGCTCAGCCTCCAGAGGGTAAATCTCCTCCACGGTGATCTCAGCTGTGATATGCTTTGCAGCCCCATCGGCCTCTTCTATCATCGACTCCTTTACACTCGCGGCAAGCAGAAGAATAGGTACCTCAGAAGGGGCATCGTCATATGGAATATCATCGGTCATGAAGAATGTGGTGGGTGGTGAGAGAAAAATAGGTGAAAACACCAAAACCAAACCCTAGAAGAGAGAAAAATAGAGAAAAAAGTGAAAACTCGAAAGAGGGTACACGGAAACTAAGAAAACTCGTGAGAGACAAGAAAAAAAACAATGAGAAATCCAAAAGCACAACCAAATCAAAATCTAATCAATTCAAAGTGAAGAGGGCCGAAAAGGTTTCAAGGAAAAAAATGGCGTGGATCATTGGGTAAACCAAATGGAGTGAAAATCTAGAGAAAGAGAGCTTAGAGAGAAGGAGAGGTATTTCGTACCGTTTATGTGTGAAGAAATGTGCCAAACATGTGTTTTAAAGAGCCACAGGGGTGAAATTCTGAATCTGCCCCTGATGTTAGTACGTTTGGTCGGCCAGCCAAAATGTTGTATGGCCGGCCCATCTTTTGGCCGGCTGATTGTTCCAATGGATTGTGATGATTTTTGTTGGATTTTTGCCTAATTTTGAGCATTGGTGGTCTTATATTCATTTGAAAAGTGGAAGAATTAAAGAATTTGGGTTTGTTTTAGTTATAGAAAATTCTGAAATTCCATTATGGATGCACCATTGTAGGTCTCGGCATGTCTCCAAAGTGTGAGTGTGCCTCGACCTTGAGCTGAAGCAGATTTTTCCATACGAGAACCCTTGGCTATAAGTTGAAGGTAGAAGTTTGAAAAGCAGAAAAAGAAGAGGAAGATCCCTCGCAGAATGAGATAGTTCACCGCCACTTCCCCCCATGAGGTGTTTTCAAAACCACCATTTTTTGTTTATCTTTTCTATTATGTTGCATGTTATGTTGCATTGCATTGTATTTCGCATCAATTACACCAATTGTCTTGCATCCATATGCATCGTGCCTATCATCTTATTGTATCCACCCTTATCACACGAGTGTGGTTTGGCTTTGTACTCATTACCCTTTCTGTGCAAAGTGTAGTTTGGCTTGTACCCTTTACCCTTTCTGCGCGAAGTGTAGTTTGGTATGGAGCTTTTACCCTTTTTATGCGAAGCGTATTTTGGCTTGTACCCCATACCCTTTTTACACGAAGCGTAGTCTGGCTTGTACCCTTCACCCTCATCACGTAAGTGTGATTTGGCTTGTATTTTTTACCATTTCTGTGCGAAGCATAGTCTGGCTTGTACCTTTCACCCTAATCACATGAGTGTGATTTGGCTTGTATCTTTTACCCTTTTTGCGCGAAGTGTAGTCTAGCTTGTACCCTTCACCCTTATCATGTGAGTGTGATTTGGCTTGTATCTTTTACCCTTTCTACGTGATGCGTAGTCTAGCTTGTATCTTTCACCCCTATGACACGAGTGTGAGTTGGCTTGTACCCTCACCCTTTTCGCATTTTCTGCGTTTAGGCTTATATCTTTCACCCTTATCACACGAGTGCGATTTGGCTTGCATGCTCACCCTTTTCGCATTTCCTATATTTAGGCTTGTATCTTTCACCCTTATCACACGAGTGTGATTTGGCTTGTATCTGTCACCCTTTCTATGTAATGCGTAGTCTGGCCTGTATCTTTCACCCTTTCTACCTGAAAAGTAGTTTGGCTTGCATCTGTTCACCCGTTCTACGTGATACGTAGTTTGGCATGTCCCTCATCTCACCTTAATGATGTTCGGACAGTATGCTCATTTGTGGTTTCAATTGTTGCATTAAATTGATCTCATCTTCATGATCTTCGGGCAGTATGCTCATTTATGGTTTCAATTGTTGCATTTTATTTAAATATCGTTTATATCCTACACTTGAACTATGTTAGTTTGATTCCTTGCAAAAGGATACATAGGCAACTTTTGAGTTTAACTAGCTGTATTTACATTTTGTTTGTCTGCCCAAGTCTTACGGCCTTGTCACATGGGTCGTCTTCAAGCTTTGACATTCACTCACGTCATGAAATGACTTTGAGCTCTGTCAAAGAGGGGTAGCTGTAGACACCTCATTTTGACCACCCTTAAGACTTGGGCACTTCACTCTGGACACACAATGATGAAATGTTACACTGTGCAATCGTTCTAATCTTCAGCAAACTGATTCGGTTTCAAGCTTTAAAACGTAAACCTTACACCCCCTTTGGACCAAAACCTTATTTTTTCCAGCCTAACCACTCAGGGAACTGCTGGCTGATAGGCCATTTGTATTGGGCCGGCCGACTATGTTTAGCGTAGGCAAATATTTTGCAACACCCACTTGCTCCCATGCATATGCTATGGGCCAGCTGTCTTTGATACAGCTATTTCCGACACGAGAAGTTGTTTTTCTATAAATACCAGACCCCTCCTCATGGTTTGGGGTTAGAAAAATCCTCAAAGAGCCTATAGCTTGCCCAACCATCTTCTCTACCCTCTTGCAATATACATACACAATACATACACCTTATAATCTTAAACTTGAAACTTTTGCTGAGGTTCTTGAAGATAATTTCAAATCCTAGAGAGTGTTAAGAGTGTGGTTTGTGAACTAAGAAGAACACCCTCTCTTTCAAGGGGTAATATTTGAACTCCTCAACCATCTTTTCTCTTTCTTTTTCTTGTATTTACTTGCTATTTTTAGAGTCTTTTTTGAGGCCTGAAATATGTGATTTAAAGTCATAAAAAGGTGGAGGAGATTGCCACCCTTCTTTAGGCCTTGTTTCATAGCTTGTTGCTTTGCCTTTTCTACTTTGTTTCTTTTGATTTTGGCCATTGTTTTCTTGAGTTTAGGGGGTGTTTAATGTATCTATTTAATTTATGCTTTGAATATCATACTTGTGTTGCTGTAAGTCCTCATGGGTTTGGTGTATAGGCCATAGCCACTAATTCATTTGAGTTGATAGCTTTCTTTTCCATATCTTTCATGTATATATCCATGTCATTGTAATTATCCACTTTTCATTCATACTCTGCAACCTCCCTCCTTTCTTTATTTCTTTTGATTGAGGTTTGTATCAATCAAAAGATTTCTGCTCATGGCATAAAAAAGGGGTTCCACGTGCTAAATGGTTTAACCTCTTCGGAGGTTCATTATTAGGGCATCACGTCTCTCTTATGCTAAGCGCAATCTCTTTTTCGATACCTCCTTTTATTGCCGGTGCATTACTTCTAAGAGACTAATTTTCTATTTAGACCATTGGAAATCATAAAGAAAGGATTCATTATAGCTCATTATTGGGTTTGGATTTGGAGTCATTATTGCCTGTTTCGGGTTTGACTCTGAATTCATTATTGGTTGTAAATGAGTTTGATTCCTCCTTTGCAATTTTCCCTATAGAAAAGGGCTCGAAGAGTTCATTTCTTAGGTCAATTCTTGCTTGTTAATCTTTCTTGCTTTGGACTTAGTGGACTTAATCATCACTTTTGGACAAAAAAGTAGAAAAGATAAAGAAAATGCATAGGTAAAGTAAAAAGGCTAATAAAATTGAAATAAAAAAGAGGTAAAAAGATAATAAAAATTGGTTAGGTTCAGTCAGATGTTGTACTGAATCTGTTGCCTCTAGAATCATCACATACTATTTTAGTGATGTTCGATGATTCATGAGGCAAGTCTACTCCCTCCCTTGAGGTAATTCCATGATAGGGAGGAGGTAATGTTTGTCTTTTGGTGCATTTATTAAACTCTTGTCCTATCGCTTCTAAGATCATAATGCAACAAATTTTCGATTATTAATTATTTGAGAATCGAATCTACTCCTCACTTGAACATCTTCATGATAGGGAATGGTAGAAAGGATGACACTCTGTCTTGCTCTGTTCCAGCTTTGTTGCAATAAGGTATTCCTTAGAAGCAGTGGCCAGCCGGTCATTCTTCTGTGCGGGCTGACCATTTTATCAAGCCATCCGACCGAGCATTTTGTATGGCAGTGGTATTTTTACAACAGAACAGAGCAGATCTTGAGGCCAAAACAAAACAATTTTATGACTGTAAATAGAGCTGATTCTGGCAGCAAACAGAAAGGTTTCCAGAGGATGTTCTCAGTTGCGCACATGCGATTCCCCGCCCATCATTCAAATCCATTAGATTAGCCATTTTAAATTCATATATGTAATTAATTAGTTTCTTTGCTTTCATTCGGACTTGTAATAATTAGCTAATTAATTAGTTCATTCATTCATGTTTGTAATAATTAGTTGATTAGGACATTCGGACCCTCTTGTGCAAGGACAAATTTGTAATATTTGTATGTCTTCCAACCTCCATTTGTTTCTCCATTTTATTTACGTGCTTACCTTGATTGTATATAGTATCATGTTTTTCATTTCACATCATTGCCATGATTCATATCCATTTTTGCATGCAATGAGGTTTGGTTCATCTTTCTTGAATATCATTGAATATCATTATCATGCATGCTTTGAGTTAATCCATATGACATGATAATAAACCGAACCTAATAGTTGCATTCCTGTATGCATTGCATTAGTCATGTACATTATTCGGATCATACATTTTTCTAACTATATTCTTTTCTTTGGCTTGCCTTGGTTGAGTACTAGGTGAGCATTTTTAGCTTTAACATATTTATGTGTGCGATTTTTCCATGCTTAGCATCTTACCATGAAGCTACGTGCTTATTTGAAATAACTGTTTGAATGCTTGTGGATGAAGATTATTTTACTTGCATTGGGAATGATTTTGATCAAGTGTATGTATGAGCTCATTTCTTTCCTTTTGAGTTATGTGCACTCAAAGCTCTTTTAAAAATCACATAAAATGAAGTAATTTTCAAAACAAGCGAAATAGTTTATACTTGTGTACCTCACATAGTAAGTTAGCATATTAATAACCAGAACAAGAGCATATAATGTTGATAAAATTCACATCATGATTAGTAGAGGTTGATCTTTGATCGGGTAAGGGGGTGTTGTAGGCACCCCATTTTTGATGGCCCTTACGACTTGGACATCATCGCATGAACACCCGATAATGAGTCTATATGCTCGTCAAGTGCTCGAAGTCCTCAACGGAATGCCACAACTTTGAGCCTTTCAAAACCCTACATTCTTGTTGCCTTATTCTTGGACCAAGTCTTGGTTCTTCAAGCATGCAACCCTTGGTGGCCTGCCGGCCACCTTTTTGGGCTACCGGCCATCACTATTTGGTTGCAAGCCACTGATGTGGCTTGCCGGTTTCTTTTGGAGATATTTTGTGATAGTTGTGCCAGCTGCTTGCACAGATGTATGCATCTGCCCCCACGTGTAGGGCTGGATATTCTTGAGGAAAATTCTTGTTTTCTATATATAGGAGGCCTCCCTCTCATGTTTTAAGGTTGGAAACATTTTAGAAATTTTTTTTCCTCTCTACAATTCTCTCTCTCTCTCTCTCTATAGCAAATTCCTACACTTTTGCCTACAAATCTTCAACCTTTGCCTATACACTCTGGACCAAATCTCTTCATCTTTGAGCTGAGATATTCTTGAGCCTTGTTGGAGCTCTAGAGGGTGTGTTTGTTTGGTTTTGTTGCTTGGAATTGGTTTTCCTCTTCAAAGGTATAAGGCTTTGCCTATTTGCTTGCTTTGTCAACTCTTTTTCTTGCTATTTTCCAACTGTTTTTGGGCTGTGAAACCTCTATATTTTTGGGGTGAAACTTGTGTTTTAAGGCCATTAAAGGTTGAGGGGTGGTTCACCTTTCTTTGTACCTTGTTTTGGAGGCCTTTACCGTTGTGTTTCCTACCCTTTTACTATCTTTTTTTGAGCCTTCAAACACTGATTTTTAGAGTTTTTTTCAGTGGCCAAAATCATGTTTTGAAGTAAAAATTTGAAGGGGTTAGCTTCCCCTCCTTGTGTCTTGCTTACTAGCGTAGCTTGTGCAATGTTTTGGCTTATTAATCTAGCTATTTTTGTCTTAATTCTAGCATGTTTTAAGACTTATTTTAGATTGTTTCATCACTATTTTTGAGTGTTAGTTGCATTTGAGTTTTGTTTTGCATGCTTATAGTGTAATAGTCTTCATGAGTTTGGTGTTGTAGCCCTTTACACTATCTCCTTTGAGTTGATTGCATTTATTTATGGATTTCTATACTTGTAATCACCCTTAATCATCTCTACAACCTTCCTCCTTTCTTGGCTTTTTTTTTCTTTTCTTTCAAAGTGGTTCAAACAACTTGTTTGTTTAAGGATGAGATTGAGGTGTCATGCTTAATGGTTTAATCCCTAAGGGGGTTCATTACCAACGGCATAATGACTTTTTCATGCCTAAGACAACATTTGGTTTGAGCCTTCTTTCCATTTAGAGGACTTAAACTTCACCTTTGGACTCAATTTATTAAAGAATGGTTGGTAATCTAAAATGGTGTAATAAAATTGAGCCTAAAAGAGGTGCAAGATAATAACTCGGTTTTGTGTTCAATCGGACGTTAATTGAACACATGGAAGCTTGAGGCATTTCATACTCATTAGTGACAAAATGGTTCAAGTTTCCAAGGTCACTACTTCCCTTGATCTTCCATGATAGGGGGGTGGTTTTGAGAGTCTCATTTCATTGCATTTATTGAACTTGCACACTTTTGCTCATGTGCCATCATGCAATGAAATTGCTTGAGTTGATGGTTTATGAACCAAGCTTACTACTTCTTTGATTTGTTCATGAAAATGAGGGGTGAGTTATGCAAACAACCCTTGAGAATACCCTGTGCATGCTCTGTTTGTTCTCTATTGTAGCAAGGTGAACTGGGCAGCAGTGGCTGGCAGGCCATTTTCCATGGCCGGTAGGGCACCTTTCATGGCCGGCCGGCTATCACTGGTGGACAACAGGCCCTCATCACTGGCCGGCCGGCCACTAATGCAAAATTCAGCAGTGTGTTTGTGAGGCAAAGCAGAGTTATTCTGGAAATGGGCAAAAGTGTATGTGTTCTCTATGTAACAGAGGCTCTCTGAAAGCAAAATAGTGGCTTTTTCGGGTGGAAACCGAGCATGCACATGAACATCCCTCGCTTCCCAAGGCGGAGTAGTTAGCTTAGTACTTAATTGTTTTGCTTACTTACTTCTTTTAATTGCACTCGTGTTGTAATTATTTTAGTTAACTGTAGACACCCCATTTTTGACCGTCTTCAAGACTTGGATGTCGTTGTTTGTGCACTAGATGATTGTGCTTGTTTGTGTTCGCTTTGAGCGCCTGAAGTCCTCGGCGAAACGCCTTGTCTTTGAGCCTCTAAACCTTGTTTGTTTTGTGCTTAGTTTTAGACCTAGAGCTTGTTGCCTCTAGTCTGGAAGAGTGCATGACCTGTCGGCCAGACCCCTGGCTCATCGGCCATGTCTTGTTCTTGTCGGCCACTAGTGGTGGCCGACGGCCATTGGTCTCCTTTTTCAGATATTTGTTTGCCAGCTGTGCCAGCTGTTGTTTACTGAGTTGCATCTTCATACAGGTGTGTGGCAAGATGTATACAAGCTCAAACCTTGATTTTCTATATATAGAGGGGTGCCTCCCCTATTTTGCAGGGTTAGACATTTTAGACCAAAAATCTCTCTCTCTCTCTCTAGAGTTCTCTCTCTCTCTCTCTCTCTCTCTCTTGTTATTTTGTGCCCTAAAGTCTAGTTTCTCTACATTTTTGCACATCAACCCTTAATGAAACTTGACCACCTTGGAGCTGAGGTCACTTGGAGTCTTGTTGATGCTCTTGAAGAAGGTTTTAGCTTGGATTATTGCTTAATTTGTGCTTGAGCTTCAAGAGGTAATTTACTTGCTTAGTACACTTGCCTTGAATGCTTGTTTTCCCATATTTTTCTACTATTTTTGGGCTGGTTTTCAATTATAAAAACTCAATTTTTTTTAGGCTTAAAACGACGGTTGGTGGCATTTGGATGTGTTCCGATGTTGACCACCACTCCCTGTTTTCGTTAAAAGCATCTGGACATGTTCCGATGTTGACCCCCACTCTCTGTTTGGGTTAAAAGCATTTGGACGTGTTTCGATGCTTACCACCAGTCCCTGTTTTGGTTAAAAGCATTTAGACGTGTTCTGATGTTTACCACCACTCCTCATTTGGTTAACAGCATTTGGACGTGTTTCGATGTTTACCACCACTCCTTGTTTTGGTTAAAAACGTTTGGATGTGTTCTGACGTTTATCATCTTTCCCATTGGTTCAGAGCAGTCGGGTGTGTCCCGGTGTTCACGCCAAACCTTCTCTCCTTCCGCGTGCAATGCGTTAGGTTCTTGTTTGACACCTCGGGTGTGCCCAATGGTTGTGTTTTTCTTTGCCTTTCCTATGTGACGCATAGTTAAGCTTGCATAATTTTCTTAAATCCTTTCTGCATGAAATATGGTTTGGGGTGTGATTCCCACGCGTGGCGTGTTTGTTTACCTACTTCTTTTCATGTTCGAGTTTGCCGTACGTTGTTTCCGTTTAAATGTAGCATTTCTTTGCATGTTATTTGCATCTAGATGTTTCATTGCGGGACCTCATTACATGATCATAAGTTATGTTTTGCATCGTGCATATCACTTGCATTTTGCCCCAGAACTACGCTGGTTTGATTCTTTGCAAAGGGATACGTAGGCAGCCTACGGGCACAACCGTTCTTTGTTTTGCTTGTTTGTTTGTCCAAGTCTTCGGCCTTGTCAGAAATAGGTCGTCTTTAGGCTTTAACATTTACTCACGTCATTTCATTACTTCCGAGTTCTGTCAAAGAGGGGCAACTGTAGACACCCTATTTTTGACTGTCCTCAAGACTTGGACATCATCGTTTGTGCACTTGATGATTGTGCTTGTTTGTGTTCGTTTTGAGTGCCTGAAGTCCTCGGTGGAGCGCCTTGTCTTTGAGCCTTTAAATCTTGTCTATTTTGTGCTTGGTTTTGGAGTTAGATTTTGTTGCCTCTAGTCTAGAGGAGTGCATGACCTATCGGCTAGACCCTTGGCCTGTCGGCCATGTCTTGTTCTTGTTGACCACTAGGGGGTGGCCGACGGCCAGTAGTGGTGGCTGACGGGCATTGGTCTCCTTTTTCAGATATTTGTTTGCCAGTTGTGCCACCTGTTGTTCACTGAGCTGCAACTTCATACACGTGTATGGCAGGATGTATACAAGCTTAAACCTTGATTTTCTATATATAGGGGCGAGCCTCCCCCATTTTGGAGGGTTAGACATTTTAGACCAAAAATCTCTCTCCCTCTCTAGAGTTCTCTCTCTCTTTCTCTCTTGTTATTTTGTGCCTTAAAGTCTAGTTTCTCTACACTTTTGCACATCGACCACCTTGGAGCTGAGGTCTCTTGGAGTCTTGTTGGTGCTCTTGAAGAAGGTTTAAGCTTGGATTGTTGCTTAATTTGTGCTTGAGCTTCAAGAGGTAATTTACTTGCTTAGTATACTTGCCTTGAATGCTTGTTTCCTCACCTTTTTTTACTGTTTTTGGGTTGGTTTTCAACTATAAAAAACTCTATTTTTTTGAGGCTTAAAATGATGGTTTGAGGATATTTTGTGTTAAGGGGTAGTCTACCCTTCTTGTTGCTTAATTGTTTAGGCTTTTGCACCATTTTCCATTACATTCAAATCAAAATTTTTGGGTCTTTTAACAACTGAAATTCAGAGATTTTTCAGTGACAAAAACCTTTTTTTGAAGTCCAAAAACCTCCCCTCCTTGTGTCTTGCTTGCATGCCTAGTTAGCTTCATGAGTTAGCATGTTTTTCTAGCTTACTTTAGCTTAAGTCCAACATGTTTTTGCCTCTATTTTGACCTATTTTGGCTCTGTTTTGGGTTGGTTAATTCAGTTGAGGCTTGTATTGTATGGTTATAGTGCAATTTTCTTCACTAGCTTGGAGTTTTAATACTTTGTTCAACATTGTTTTGAGTTGAAAACATGTTTTAGTGTTGTTTTGCACTCCATTTTAGCACTAAAATTTTTGCAACCTCCCTCCATTCTTCACTCTTTTCTTTCTTTGAAAGTGGTTTTAAACCCCTTGTTTGCTTAAGTGTGAAATTTAGACATTCATGCTTAATGGTTTAATCCCTTTCTGGGTTCATTACCAAGAGCATGAGGTTTGTTTCATGCCCAAAGTAACTTGTGGCCATCTTTCCATTAGAGGACACTCACTTTTGGACTTAACCAATTAAAGAATGGATTGGTAATGTAAAATGAGTAAAACAAAAATGGCAAGTAAAAGAGGCAAGATTAAGCATTTTTTGTGTTGCATTGCATATGTTCGAATCGGACGTTAATTTGAACATGAGGAAAATGGGACATTTCATACACAAAGTGATGAAATGTGACACTTTCCTTGCTCACCGTTGCCCTTGATCATGCATGATAGGGTGGTGGTCATTTTGGTTTTGTTTGTGCATTTATTAAGCTTGTACTAGCTTGGTTCCTTAGCCATCATGCATGGAAAATGCTTGGTTGATGGTTTGAGGGCCAAGTGTTACACTCCTTTGGACTTGTGTGATGATAAGGAGGGTGACAGTATAGATAACCTTAGAGAATACATTGTTTTGCCTCTGTTTGCTCTCTATTGTAGCAAAAAAAGGAAGTTCAGGGTAGGGGTGGCCTAACAGCCACCAGCAGTAGCTGACCAGCCACCAACGATTGCCGATGGCCACCATTGGTAGCCGACCGACGATCAATGAAATCTTGCACAATGTGTTCCTGAGGTGGAGCAGAGTCACTCTAGAAGTTGGCAACACTATGGGTGTTCAAATATGTGCAAACAGAGGCGTTCAATGGCAAAGCGGTGGCTTTTCAGGTGAAGAAACTGAGCATGCATCCCTCACTTCCCGAGGCCATTTAATTGCTTTGTTTAGTTAATTAGTGGTAGCTAATTAATTAGTTTAATTGCTTTGTACTTAATTAGCTTAGCATTTAGCTAATTACTTCGGTTTGTAATATTTAATTAGCTTAGAATAAGTTAGTTAAATTTGAATTGTTGTAATAATTAGTTAGCTTAATTAGCGTAGCTAGTTAGCTTATTCATTCGGACCCTCCTTCGCGAGGGCGTAATGTTGTAATAAGTGTGTGTGCGTGTGTGTATGTCTTCCAACCTCACATCATTCTCCCTTTTATTTAATCACTTTTGATGGTTAGATTGGGGACATTTTCAATTAGCATACCTTATGCTTGCATGTTTGCATCCATTCATTTGTCTTGTATGCACCGAGGCTCGGCACATCATTCAAACTGCATTGCAATTTCAATAATTCTTTGAATACGTGTTTAATCGCATGTTGTTCAAATCGATCCTTATGCCATATTAGTAGCCGAGCCTATTAATTGCATTATTGAATGCGTTGCGTTAGGCTTGTTGCATAGTTGGGATCATGCATCTTTCTAACTAGTTTCAATTTTGGTTTGGAGTACTCGGTAAGTTTTTATGCTTTAGCATACTTGCATGAGTGTGCATGATGCCATGATAGCATGCTTGCCATGAGGCTATGTGCTTAAATACTAAACTACATGAATGCCTGTGGATGAAGGCTTGGTTGTTTGAATTGGAACGATTCAAAAAATGTGAGTTTTAAGCTCACTTGAGGGTGGCAAATTCAAACCATTTTCAGAAACAAACATGAGTTGAATTGTTCTAAGTCATGAGACTAGTCTATACTTGGTTGTGTGCGTCACATTGTAAAGCTAGTTTAATAAACTGGAATAAGAATGCATATTGTTTATAAAATGCATATCCTGATTAGTAGAGGCCGATCTTTGATCGGGCGAGGGGCAGTGCTCAATTCATGACCTTCCCCCTTCGTACCCAAGTTCCCGAGCCGAGACAACTTTTGTGATGAAAGACACATGGCCTTTGGCATGAGTCAGGGTTTTCTAAATTTTTCCAAAAACAAAATATTTCAGAAACAAAATACTGTTTGATCCTCCTTTCACTTCTCGGTGTTAGGTGTGAGAGGTATATTAGGTAGTCTTCCTGAGGTACCTTTTTTGACCAATCGACCTAGTTGCATATCAGAAGCCATAGAGACTGTTCCAAACTAAGACAGGTTGCTCACCCAAATGCGGGAATTGTTTGAAACCGCTTGTTTCCTTAGTAAACTCCTAGTTCCTGACAAAATTAGGACAGGGTAACCCTCCTCATCATAGGAGTGTTTTGGCTCTTATTTGCTTGATACGTGCTTTAGAGTGAAACTCTGCAGGAATGTATGTATCAGTTGCAAGTTTGGGTATCAGTTTTGGGGTAGAAATCAGTGTTTAAGTGTAGTTATCCAGCTTGTGATTGCAACTGCGTGTTGTTTCTGTCTGAGCTGTGGTGCTGTGCGGTTTCTGATTTTTTGTTTCTTTTTGCTTTATTTTCTTTTTGCAAGGTAGTCTTTCACCATTGCTTTAGATGCGTCTGTTACCCCCCAAGCACTTTGGACCCGAGTTAGGAGGATCTGTAGATCTGGGGAACTAGTCACGGGACAGCCAGTATTTGTGTCACTCTCGTCGGTTACTAAACGGAGGAGGATTCGACAGAATTTGCCAATACAGCAGTCACCGTTTACCTCACCTGTGCTCGGTCAGGCCAAATGATCTGCTTCTACTCCAGACAGAGAGTACTCACCAGTTCCGGTAGTTCAAAGTCCTCCAGCCAACATGGAAGATATGCTTCGACAACTCTAGGAAACTATTGAGGCTATGCAGCTAGATGTCGCCGCCAAGCGAAGTCATTGCCGCTAAGCAGAATTGACCAGCAAAGTGAGTTGATCGCTAGTTCTGATAGCGACAAGCGCATGTAGCGACCTTAGCATCCCATGCACCCCCAGCGGGAATTCTGGCACTCGAGGTCACAATTAATGTCCAAGAAAATGCGGGCATTCAGGAGTATCACATTCCACCTCAGACCTCCAAAGCACCAGTCTACCCGACAGAGGTGCCATTTGAATTCGAGGTCGACCCTACTGCACTGAAGGTGAGCAAGCTGAAAAGCTCTTTAAATGGGAGTGACTTTGCTGGATAGATTTAAGAGGCTGTACATAGACTGCTTTGATGGCTTGGGTGGTCCCATGGTCCATTTGTGACTATTCTCAGACATTCTGCGGCCGATAGGCCTGTCTAGACTACAAAAGTTATCCCTCTTCGACCGAACCCTGTCGAGTACAGCGATCATCTGGTATGCTAAACTTGAAGACTCTGTGAAGAGAAACTGGGAGGAAATGGCCGAGGCCTTCATACTGCAGTACTCCTATAATACTCAGATCGAGGTCACAACTCGTGATCTCGAAGCAACTCGCCAGGAGTCGAAGGAGGGCTTCTTCGATTTTGTGACTCGGTGGAGGTCCAAGGCCTCCATAATGACCATCCGATCGGCTGAAAAGGACCAGATCAGAATGGTAGTCCGTAATCTGCAACCAAACTACTACAGAAGATCATAGTCTGACCTCTGTCTACTTTTGCTTACCTCCACAAAATAGGGGTACAGATAGAGGATGCAATGAAGCAAGGTCTGGTAGACAACGAGAAAGAGCAGCCCAAGAGGGCTTTCATGCACAATTCCAATGCGACTACGAGTGGTAGTGCAGCTGCAAGGCCTTCCGATGTGGGTATGGTCACCACAACACTGAAAATTGCCAATTCCTTTGCCGGGACATCAGATGCAACCTGACAAACCTCGAAACACCAACCTCGAGGCCAAAGGGTTTTCACCCCACTATACATGTCTCTATCTGCATCCCTAAGAGTCCTGATAAAAAAAGGGCATCTAAAGCCATTAGAATAATGCCCATTGCCCGATCCTCTCCCTCCTAAACACAATCCGGCCAAATACTGCACCTTTCACCAACAGCATGGTCATGATACTGACCAATGCTTTAGACTTCGTCTTGATATTCTGGATCTCATTGACAACAAAGTGATAGTGCCTCCCGAAAAACCCAATGTCACTACAAATTCTCTCCCACTACATAACCAAGCCTCTTCTCCTCAACAAATAAACCTCATCCATACACTGGCCGTCTCTTACAACCCCAGTATATACAGTACCCCTATCCACTTACCTACGCCGGCGCTGTTCATCCCAGAAAGCACAGATTTATGCATGATGAATGCGTCCACATCCCAACCCAAACTTGTAGTGGTGATCGTGGTAGATGAAGGCAGGACGGTCTTGGTGGAGATTGGGAATGTTGGTTCAGTGCCTGAGGGTTCTGTGGGCTTATCTGAGGAGGAATACATCCCGTGGCGCTATATTGTGCCAACCAAGCAGGCCAAACCAGAGCTGGAGTTGCCAACAGGAATGGAGGTCAGTGTAGTCCGGGAGGATGGACCAAGCCAGGGATTGGATGACTTAGCCGACCTCGAGAAGGACATCAACAATCTACAGTTCTTTGATCAGCAAGATTCGGGGGATGTACGAATTAACTGGTTTGATCTGAACGGGTCGACCGGTAATTCGGAGTGGCTCAGTGATAAACCTGATGTGGATGAGGGACTTCAACCAAAGTTGGAACAACCAAAAGCATGAACTGCTACAAGGGCCGGAACGGCCAAGGACAAAGGAAAGCTGCTAGAGAGTGCCGATACTAAGAATTTCGCTCAAGAAGTGGGCGTCATTGATACTGCTGATACAGAGCAAGAAGCCGCACTAAAGTGGTTTGAACATGAAAGGGATAGGAATGGTCACGAAGCTGGAAAAGCCAAACACCCTGTGTGGGAGGATTGTGGTGTGAGAGTAATTACAACGGAACCGGACAATTGCTTGTCGGTTGCCAGGGGAGTATGGTGGGAAGATGATGATCTGCATCTTGCCCACACTAACGAAGACTGGGGCCGAGACCAGCCAGACGACACTTGGTATTCTGAGGAAGTGGATCATATGACTAGAAGCGGGTGGTACTTCAAGCCCCTACACTTAGACCAACCAGAAGCATTTGGAAAGAATAAAGTGGCTAAAAAACAGAAGGACAAGCAGTTGGAAGCAGAAGCTGTACTGAAGTAGCTAAAGAAGATCCAAGCATACATATCCATCTGGGGGTTGCTCATGGCTTCGTGAGTACACATGCAAGCCGTTCTATCAGCAATGGATAAGGCTAAGCTGTCTATCGATGCAACTCTCGAACAACTAGTGGGACTTGTCTTCCTAGGAGGTGCTTCACCAACTTTGACCTTTTCAGATAAGGAATTACCGCCCGAGGGCTCTGCACAAAACAAACCGTTGTACATTTCAGTTGAGTGTAGAGAGAAGTGGGTGTCGGTTGTGTTGGTTGACATTGGGTCTTCAATCAATGTTTGTCCGTCTCAGATGGCCTATGCTATTGGCTTGAAGCCAGCATACTTTGTACCTACGGCCCAGGTGATCCAGGCGTACAACAACACAAGTAGAGAGGTGATGGGGACAGTTCATATTAGAACACAGGTTGGCCCAACACAATAGGATATTGAGTTTCACGTCCTGGATGTTCTGGCAACTTTTAACTTACTCCTTGGACGATCATGGCTACACTAAATGAAAGCTGTCTCTTTTACTCTTCATCAGATGCTGAAGTACTCTCTTGGAAAGGGGGTAGCTATTGTGTTTGGAAATTCATATATACATCCTCCGCCTGAGGTCACCACACCAGTACTAGAGATTGTACATGGCGATGAGGATGTTTTCCTGTCTGGGTTTACCTTGGCAGAGGCTCGGGTGGTGCAAGATATCTTAGCTATTGATGAGGGATTGTATGTCAGTGCTCAATTAGTCTACTTCATGAACAAGCTACAACATATACCTGGGATGGGATTAGGAAAGAGCGACCGGAAGGGCGTTGCTGCACTGACCGAAGTGCCACATAACCCTCACGCCTTTGGTCTCGATTACACGCCTACCAAAGAGGACTAGGTAAGAAAAGGGAAAGAAATGGCAAGAAGAGCCAAAGCTAAACAAACTGGGAGGCACTATGAGCTTGTGCATAGACCAATTCAGGGAACTCTGAATGGCCTCTTTGTCCGGAAGAGGGAAAACTTCCCATTTTGCGGCTTTCTTGAGCCATGGTTGAACTTTAAGAAGCGGCGCTTGCCCGGCTTTGAGTTTTTCTTTGACCTACAGCTACAAGAGGATGAAACCTTAGAGGAACAAACTGAGTTAACTACTGAGGCTAAGTAGAGAACAGAGGGTGAGTCCAACAACAGTGAACTTGAGATTGGAGTAGCACTAGCGTGTCTCCTTTCGGATCCTCAGATCAAACCGAAGAGCTTGGGGGATGACTTCACTATTTCTACGATCGGCGACCAATCAGGTGTGGACCCTTCTGGTGGTATTCTGGATGCATCTAACGCTCCCTCTCTCACTTGGCAGCTAGATGAGGGCTTTTTGTCCAGCAGTTTTGAATCAGGTAGTGAGTCAGAATCTAATTTCACAGAGTCTGTGGAGTCTGAATCAGATTCCAGTTCTTCTGAGTCGAGGTCTGGTATTCCTGCGGTTGATAACCCGGATGTCATAGTTTTGTCTAGGTCGTCTTTTTCCTTTTCTTTTGAGTTGTTGTAATCAAGGAATTGGATGAGCTAGAACATTTGAATGTGAATACCACTGCAGTTTCTGAGTACTTCTCTGCGCCACTTGTATATTGCGTTGATCATGACTTTCAAAATTTTGATAAAAACGATGAGGAAGGAATTCCTCTGGTTTTGAAACATTTGATTGATCGAGAGGAGGAGAGGTTTGTAAAACCCCTTGTTGATGAGATCATTTCAATGAATGTGGGTACTGAGAAGGGTTCGTGTTTGGTCTAGATCGGGTCCACGTTGTCTTCGGAGGAATGCGAGCGCTTAGTCGCTTTATTAAAAGATTTCAAAGATGTTTTCACGTGGTCCTACGAAGACATGCCTGTAATCGATCTTGAGATTGTACAGTATCGGATCCTTCTTGACCTAGAGGCCCGACCCATCAAGCAGATACTGGAGAGAATACGCCCAGATTGGGCTTTAAAGATTAAGGAAGAGGTCACGAAGTAGATAGACGCAGGGTTTTTGCTAGTATATGAATATTCGACTTGGTTGGCCAACATTGTTCTGGTGTCAAAGAAAGATGGCAGAATTCGAGTGTGTGCGGATTTCAAAGATCTGAACAAAGCTAGTCCGAAGGATGACCTTTTTCTACTGCACATCGATGAGTTGGTGTACTTTACTGCCGGCCATGCGCTGCTCCCCTTTATGGATGGATTTTTCAGGTATAACCAGATCTTGATGGCACCTGAGGATAGGAAGAAGACTGCCTTCACTATGCCGTGGGGAACCTACTACTAGAGAGTGATGCTGTTTGGTCTGAAAAATGCTGGGGCTACTTATTAACGGGCTGCTAGCACTATCTTACACGATATGATCCACAAAGAGGTTGAGGTGTATATAGACGACATAATTGTCATGTCAAAGGAAAGAGAGGGCCACTACACTGCCTTGAAGAAATTCTTCCAACGGATCAGGGAATATCGGTTGAGGATAAATTCACAAAAGTGCACTTTTGGTGTCACAGTAGGGAAAATGCTAGGGTTCTTGATTACACAGAGGGGCATTGAGGTCGATCCTTCCAAAATCATGGCCATACTAGAAATGCCACTACCAAGGACTGAAAAGGAAGTGCGAGACTTTCTGGGTAAAGTGTAATTCATAAGACGGTTTATTATGAAATTAACCTTGACTTGTGAACCACTATTTGGTCTCCTGAAGAAAGGAAAGAAATTCTAATGGGATGACCAATGCCAGTTCACTTTTGAGCAAATCAAGCAGTACCTTTAGAACTCGCCCGTGTTGTGACCACCAGAGCCGGGGAAGTCGTTGATTTTGTATCTATCAGTAACGGACACAACGATGGGCTAGATGCTTGCGTAGGAATCTGAGGATAGAGTGAAGAAAGCCATCTATTACCTAACCAAGAAAATGCTGGAATATGAGACCTGTTACACACTGCTGGAGAAGGCTTGCTTAGCCTTGGTATGGGCTAACAGGAAGTTGAGGCACTACCTGCTAGCTCACTTCGTAATTCTGGTTTTGAGATTAGATCCCAGCAAATATCTCTTCGACAAACTAGTGCTTACGGTTAGGCTAGCCCGTTGGTTGCTTCTTCTCTCCGAATTTGATTTGAAATATGTGACTTGCAAGTCTGTCAAGGGGAGAGCAGTAGCAAAGTTTCTAGCAGATCACCTAGTGGAAGGGGACGAAGCAGTAGAATACTTATTCCCAGATGAAGCTATTCTGCAAGTTGAGGAACAAACCTAGACAATGTACTTTGATGGACCGTCTAATCAATACGGGTATGCGATAGGGGTGTTGCTGATAGCACTCGACAATTCCCACATACCTTTAGCCTTCAAACTCCAGTTCAAAGTATCCAACAACGAAGCAGAATATGAAGCGTGTATCACTGGTTTGGAAGCCGCCCTGGAACTAGGAGCAAAAAGGTTGGACGTCATAGGGGACTCGAACCTGGTTCTGTCTCAAACAAAAGAAGACTGGAAGATTAAGGAAGAAAGGATAAAAATCTATCACCAAACCCTGGATGTTCTGTTTCCTAGGTTTGAGAAGCTAACCTTTACGCATCTGTTAAGAGAGAACAACAGGTTTGCTGGTGCTTTATCAACTCTATCTTCTATGATAGACATCCTGTTGGGAATTCGGATGCGTCCGATCATTATTGAACAGAGGTATACGCCAGTCTATGAGTTGATCGCCATAATAGATGAAGTACAAGATCAGAACCCCTGGTATTATGATATCTGGAACTTCTTCGAAAATGAGGCTTATCCACCAAGGGCAAATGCCAAAGATAAAAGGGCAATACATCGAATGGCTGCTCAGTCTATAATCTGCGGGGGTAAGTTGTACAAATGAGGCCATCTGGGAATGCATAAACTATGTGTTGGTATAGAAGAGTCAATGCGCTTAATGGAGGCCAACCACGGGGGGGAGTGCAGATCACACCTGAGCAGAGTAATGCTAGCTCAGAAGATTCTCAGGCAGGGTTATTACTGGTCAACCGTGGAGAAGGATTGTATCAGCTTTGTTTGGTGATGCCACAAATGCCAAATTCATGCAAATCGCATGAACATTTCGTCTTCGAAGCTATACAACATGACTTCACCGTGGCCGTTTTCAGCCGGGGGAATTGATGTTATTGGGGCAGTTACGCCAAAAAGGGTCAAATGGGCATGAGTATATCCTGGTGGCAATAGACTATTTTACAAAGTGGGTTGAAGCCCAATCTTATGCCATGCTGAAAGCGTCGCATGTAGCCAAGTTCATCAAGAATAACATTATGTGCCGTTACGAGGTCCCGGATGAGATCATTTCAGACAATGGCTCCCATTTCAAGAGAGAAGTGATCGACTTGTTAGAGAAATACAACGTGACTTTTCGTAAGTCATCCACATATCGGTCGCAAACCAACGGAGCTGTTGACGCCGCCAACAACAACATCAAGCACATTTTGCAAAAAATGGTTGAGACTTACAAGGACTGGCCAGACAAATTACCATTTGCTCTCTAGGGCTACAGGACTTCAATTCGAACATCTACTGGGGCAACTCCGTATTCTCTGGTTTATGGGATGGAAGTTGTTCTGCCGATTGAAATAGAGGTTCCGTCGCTGCGGGTTATAGTTGAGTGCCAGATAGCAAAAGTGGATTGGCAGCAGAGCAGGTTCAAAGAACTAATGCTGTTCGACGAGAGGAGGCTGAAAGCACTGTACCATGTCTAAGGTTATCAACGCAAGATTTCCAGGGCTTTCAATAAGAAAGTTAAGTCTAGGAATCTTAAAGAAGGGGATTTGGTGCTGAAAGACAACCGAGCTCCCATCCATGACCCTAGTGGCAAGTTTAGACCTAATTGGACTGGTCCTTACATCATCAAATCAATCTGGTTGGGTGGAGCTATCATTCTTATGGACCTGGATGGCCTCGAATTCTCCCAACCAATCAACATGGACAAGTTAAAGGAATACTATCCTTGAGTGGCTCGCTAGGCCAAAAACCCGAAAGGGCGACCTAGGCAAAAGTTAGAGCACAAAAAATTTGAAATAAGAAAAACTGAGCTCGTAAGGTTGAAAACTCATAAAGGGTGGCCTTGGCAAAAGTTAGAGCGCAAAAGGAGAGTGTTAATACCCGAGTGAACCTGAACCGAACTATGTAAGGCTTGATTCCCATCTTCGGGATACGTAGGCAACTTCATTTTGAAGTCCAGCTGTAAACACTTCAAACTCAACTATCCTGTCCATGAGATTGTTCAGGTCATTTTTGTTTTTTCTGTATTCTAAGAGTTCGGTTGTAATCTTCGCTATGAGAGCTGGTTGCAGTACAGTGCGGTGCTATTTAGACAAGGGGCAAATTTCCATTTGCTGGATTCATGGTTATGCATCTTAAGGATAGATTCCGAGTGTGTCAAGCTGTGATCCTTATCGAAAATGGTTTTGAACGTTTTAATAAAAATTGATTTTGTTCAAATTAATCATTTTACAACTTAGACTATTTTTGGACCAAAAGGAAAATTTTCGGTACCCACAACTTCAATTTCATTGATTTCAATACAAAGTTCTCTCACGCTCGATACACATTAAAGTTACTCTTATTACATTCAGAAGGAAAACTTGAAAAGTTAGATCAAAGCAATAAACTTGGGGCATAGATGAGTCAGGTGTTCCTCTGACCTCTCCTAAAGCTTGTGAAAGCATCACATGCTAAAGTAAGCTCGGTTTGCGCCTCGTCCTCAAGCCAAGCCAGGCATTCGCCAGAGAGGGCGCAACTGAAATTGGGAGCGGGTGCTAGAAGTTCTCTTGTTCTCCTGTTCTCCATGCAGTGGGATATCGAGCTAACTGTGAACCTCATATTCGAAATGAAGCCGGGTACTCTATCCCCTCTTCTGGGCAAGTCTAGTCGTATCCAAACTGACGCCTGAACCGGAATGGAAAGTAGAATACACAGTGTGTCAAGCCAATCAGTTGAATCTTGGGATTCTTGAGACATCTTTGTGTGAGATCTTAGGTAGATAAAACCAGGGACAATGCCAAGCAATGTCAGCAATGGGCCTGTTGCACATCCAATGACACCACCACCCTTCATTTGGGAAAGAAATAGCCTCGTGCTAAATATGCAGGGCAAGAGTCCACCACCTTCAACCTGTCTGTGATATCCCTGTTCCGTAATACGTCAATTGGTCCTTAACATGAATGTGATTATGTGTTTAATATGATTTTGTGTGCCATTATGTGAAAATATGTGGTTTTGAATTTCTATCTGTTCACCGTACGAATATCTATTTGATTATCTGCTTTGGAAATTAAATCGAAGGCCTTATCGGCCACAGAAATCGAAATTGGTCGCGCCATTGTGATTGGCATAATTTTTGGAGCCTACGGTAAAATTTAATTGAAAAATTGATTCGGATCAAAATAATTACATTCAGAATGATCAATTCAGTGCTCCATTATCTAATATTAAAATAATGACTTAGTGGGGACTTATGTAGAAAGGCACTATACATTTAATCCTTACACTTGAGTTCAAAATCTGATTTTGGTGCCATGAGAGAGAGAGAGAGAGAGAAGGCCGGCCATAGAGATAGAAGGGAGAGACTTGTGGAATTTTTAACTCAGGCTTGGGAATTTGAAGATTTAACTCTAGAGTTGACCAAACTAGAAGAATTGAGCCTCTAGGTAAGCATTGATCTTGAATTTGTAAGTTTGAATTTGTGATCTTGTAAGTTCAAGGTTTGTTTGTGATCAAGAGCATGGATTGAGTTGGTTTTGTTGAAATCGAAGTCTTAGAACACATGCATGTAAGACTTTGCCATAAATTTCCATATTTGAGTACAATGTGTACAATCTATGTTGAATCTTGTTTGAAATCCATGTATTTGATCCTCTCTTCACCAATTAAGTTGATATGAATGGACGTTTGTCACATGCAAGAGTAGATCATGGAGGTATGAGCTTTGCATGTTTGAGTTTGGTGTGTTGGTGATGAGTTTGGGTTAATTTGAGGCATGCATGTAAGTAATTCAAGAAATTGTAATTTGGTGTTGGTATCATGTTAGTATATGTATATGTGAAATTGGAGCCATAATATGCAAGAAATGTGGTTGAAATGTCGAAATTGAACTCAAGAAACCATTCTGGAAAACCCAGAATTTATGATGTCCGCTCGAGCGGGGGAACCGACACTCGAGCGGGGAATTCATGCTCCCAGCATTTTTTTGTAGGCATGGGTCCGCTCAAGTGAGGGAAGTCCACGCTCGAGCGAGGAGCCAGGTAGACAGACCTTCTGCTCGAGCGCCCGAGTTCACGCTCTAGCGTGAATTTGATGCAACCAGCACTTTTGCAGACCAATTGGGTCCGCTCGAGCGGGGACCCTGTTTTCTGAAATTTTGTTTATGCGTTCTGTGTTTCATTTTCCGTTCTCCTTCACTTCTAAGTACTCTGAGGCATGCATTGAGCATTGTAATTGAGTTAAAGAGATAAGAATGAAGCCTAAAGAGGAATATGTTAATTAAAGAACGGATTGAATTATTTGTGACCCATATGTGTTATGTGATATGTAGGGTCAAGCTTCAGGGCAAATCCACAAGCCGATCACTGTGAGTAATATCGATATTTGGAAGCTTGTCATTTGTCCAATTGCTTATTTTCTTATAAGCCTTATATCTTATGATTTGCTAGTGTGAATTGTGGACAAATGTCTGATAAGAATGAATGGGCCAAAGGCTGTTTTGACAAGAAAGAATGGATGGGCCAAAGGCCGTTTTGACATGGATGGATGGGCCAAAGGCCGTTTTGACATGGATGGACGGGCCAAAGGCCGTTTTGACATGAATGGATGGGCCAAAGGCCGTTTTGACATGAATGGGTGGGCCAGATGCCGTTTTAACATAAATGAGTGGGCCAAAGGCCGTTTTGACAAGAATGAAAGATAAATGGGCCAAAGGCCAGTATGTTTGAAACCACTGTCACTTGACTTAAATTGTGTATATAAATGTTAAATAAAAATGTGAATTGGGCCCATGGCCGTTCGGAGTATGTTGTTCTACATATCATTTGTATCTTCTTATTTGATATTATTCACTGGGCCATCACTCACGCTCATTCATGTATTTGTAGGTGAGCCAAGAGAGGTCCAGACCCAGCCCCAGTGAAGTCTGTGTGGAATAACCGAGTTTTGGAGAGTTAGCCCTAGTGTCTCACGCGCGAGACTCGTCTTCGCCTTTCTGCTATGCTATGTTATTTTTGTCATATTGGCGAGGACTTGGCATATGTCTATATATAGCTTTCATGGGTTGACTTAGTTTTTGGATGATCCTGTTTGTACAGAACTTATGCTATTGTTTTTCTGTTGTGAGTTATTAATATATATATGTTTGGTTGTTTGGATGTGCCTTGTAAGCACAGCTCTATGGACAAAGTTTTGAACTACTTCCGTTTGGTCCCCATTAGCTCTGTTATAATACATTTGTTTTGGTTTGAGGCCGTAGGGAATCTCATGATTACTGGCCGGTTATGTGCTTAACCCATGGGGGCGGGTTCGGGTCATGACAGAGTGGTATCAGATCCAGGTTTTAATAACTCACACACTTGTCCAAATGAGGAATAAGCGTCTAGAAAAGGTCTAGGATGCATTCATGTGATAAGTTTGAATTTGAAAGCATCAAGTATATGCTTAAATGTTTTGATATGAACAATTATGTGCTATAAGTTTGTGAATTGCTTGCATTGCAATTATTTGAATATGTATGCTCTTTGTTATATGCATACTTGTGAATCTTTTGTATAAAGCATAATGCAAGTTTAATCAGATGGTGAGAACAAGAGGTGATGAAATAGAAGAGTCCGCTACTGCTAGAATGGATAGAATGGAAAGGTTGATACAAGAAATGGCAGAAACTTTGAGACAACAACGTGAGTGGCAGCAACAGTGGTAGCAACCACATCTGCCACCTCCACCTCCGGCACCACCTGTGCTAGATAATCAGAATGATGATCGGATAATAGCTCTCACCAAAGAATTCAAGAAAATGAAACCACTACAGTTCCACTGGGGACTAGATTCGTTGAAAGCCGAAGCATGGGTCCTTGGCATTGAGAAACTGTTTGAAGTATTCCCGTGTTCAGAGACACAGAAAGTACTTCTAGCCACTTTTATGCTAGAAGACGAGGCAAGAAGATGGTGGATATTAATGCGAGAAAATTATAAAGATGTTGATTGGGTGAAATTTCTGGAGATCTTCTATGACAAGTACTTCCCATAGTGTGTTTGGGAAAGGAAAGTAGTAGAGTTCATGGAACTGAGGCAAGATAGTATGACTGTAGCTGAGTATGAGGCCAAATTCACCGAATTGGCCAGGTTTGCACCTCATGTGATTGATACCGATTACAAGAAAGAGAGGCATTTCGAAGGTGGGCTTCGAAGTGACATTTTAGAGAGGGTGAATGTCTTGAAGCTAGAAACCTACATTGGGGTACTAGACAGGGCTATCATATCAGAGGCTAACATAGCTAGACAGGCTAAGCCAATGACAGAATGGAAAGGCAACAAAAGGCAAGGCTTCTTTTCGAAGAAGAAATTTATGAAAAAGCAAAACACGGGCTCCTCAAATACTTCAAATTCTTCCCGAGACACAGCTCCCATGGGCAACATTTGTAGCAAAAGACACCGTGGAGTTTGTTACTGTGCATCAGGAGCCTGTTTCAAACGTGGGAAACAAGGGCATATGGCCGAGATTGTAATCAGAATGGTGGAAAGATAGCTGCTAGTTCCACTGTATCGATCCTGAAACCGAGAAATACTTTGAGATCCGCTACCACCGGGGATACCGTGAGACAGGGGAGAGTTTTTGCGCTTGTTCCGGGCGATACACGGAATGCCAACGCAGTTGTCTCAAGTACTATTTCTATATGTAATCAGGATACTTTTGTATTAATTGATTCCGGATCCACACACTCTTCTGTGACATATGCATTTGCATCTAGACTGAATAGACCAGTTGAATTACTGCCATATCTGCTATGTGTGTTGGCTCCATCTGGGGAATCTGTATTGTGTGAATCTATATACCGATTTTGTGATATGCGTGTCGGGGATGCCATCCTATATGTAGATTTGCTACCCTTGAACTTTAGGCATTTTGATGTAATTTTGGGCATGAATTGGTTGACCAAGTATTGTGCCACCATTGATTGTGTGACAAAACAAGTTGTATTTAAACTGCCAGAACATAAAGAGATTGTGTTTGTGGGTAATGGGGTAGTGCCTCCACTTTATTTGATATCTGTAATGAAAGCATGTAAACTGATCAGGAAGGGGTGTCAGGGTTATCTGTGTTATGTGTTGTCTGAACAAGCTGTAAGTGTTGAATTGAATGATATCCCTATTGTTAGATAATTTTCGGATGTGTTTCCAAAGGAATTACCAGGGGAATTGGTAGACAGGGAGATAGAGTTTACAATTGAGACATGCCAGGCACCCAATCTATTTCAAAAGCTCCCTACAGAATGGCTACTGCCGAAATGAAATAATTGAAAGAATAGTTGCAAGACCTACTTGACAAGGGGTTTATTCGACCTAGCACTTCACCTTGGGGTGCACCAGTATTGTCTGTGAAAAAGAAGGATGGAACTTTGCGTTTGTGAATCGATTATCGGGAATTGAACAAGGTAACAATAAAGAACAAATATCCCCTACCCCGTATTGATGACTTATTTGACCAGTTGCAAGGATCACAGGTGTTCTCTAAGATTGATTTAAGGTCCGGGTATCATCAGTTGAAAGTTAAGGCAGAAGATGTTGAGAAAACCACATTCAGAATGAGGTATGGACATTTTGAGTGACTAATGCTCCGGCCGCATTTATGGACTTAATGAACCGAATTTTTAAAACCTACCTTGACGAATTTGTTGTGGTTTTTATTGATGACATTTTAGGGTACTCTAAGAATAAACTTGAACATGAACATCATTTGAGAACTGTTCTACAAATACTTCGGGAAAGGAAATTATTTGCTAAACTAAAGAAATGTGAATGTTGGTTGGATGAAGTTGTTTTCTTAGGGCATATGATCAACAGGGACGGAATTTCAGTGGACCCGCAGAAAATAGAGGCAATCGTGAATTGGCCTACACTGACCAATGTGACAGAAGTCCGTAGTTTTATAGGTTTAGCTGGGTACTACAGGAGGTTTGTGAAAGAGTTTTTGAAAATAGCTGTGCCTCTTACCCAACTAACACGCAAGGGGCAACCTTTTGAGTGGAACGATGAAAGAGAACTAGCCTTTCATGAATTGAAGACAAGATTGACTACCGCACCAATTTTGACACTACCTTCAGGTATGAAGAATTTTGTAATTTTTAGTGATACGTCTTATAAGGTTTGGGTTGTGTGTTAATGCAGAACGGAAAGGTTATTGCTTACGCCTCCCGACAGTTGAGGCCACACGAGAAGAATTATCCAACACATGACCTAGAATTGGCCGCATTTGTTTTTGCTTTGAAAATCTGGTGGCATTATTTGTATATGCCAAAATGTGAAGTCTATACGGATCACAAAAGTCTGAAATACTTCTTTACGCAGAAGAAGTTAAATATGCGACAGAGGAGATGGTTCGAACTAATAAAGGATTATGATCTAGAGATTCAGTATCACCCCGGGAAAGCTAATACAGTTGCTGACACCTTGAGCAGAAAATCAACAGGGAGTATGGCTTGTTTGCTTACTGAACAGAGAGAGATCTTGCAAGATTTTGAAAAGTCTGAAATTGAAGTGGTAATGTGTGAACAGAGCAGATTAATAGCCGCTATTACAGCCGAGCCGACAGTCATTGATGAGATTAAACAAAAACAGAAGGAGGATGAATTCCTCAAGAAAGTAATTGATGAATTTAAGACAAATTTGAAAGCAGAGTTTAGCATTGAGAATGGAGTGTTGAGATTTCGGAATAGAATATGTGTCCTAGATATTCCAGAACTAAAGAAGAGGGTTTTAGATGAAGCCCACAGATCTGTGTTTGCTATGCATCCGGGCAATAATAAAATGTATTGGGATTTGAAACAAACCTATTGGTGGCCTAAAATGAAGAAGGAGATTGCAGAATACGTGTCCAAGTGTCTTCAGTGTCAGCAAGTTAAGGCTGAACATCAGAAACCAGGCGGTCTACTTCAACCTCTTCCTATTCCTGAATGGAAGTGGGAACATGTGACTATGTATTTTATTGTTGGCCTACCTCGGACTTCTCGAGGTATGGATTCTATTTGGGTTGTAGTTGATAGACTGACTAAATTTGCACATTTTCTGCCAGTTAGAACTACGTTTAATGCTTATAGATTGGCTACTATTTATGTTGATGAGATTGTCCGTTTACACGGAGTTCCCGTATCTATTATGTCGGATAGAGATCCGAAATTTGTATCTAGATTGTGGAAGAGTTTGTAGGAAGTTATGGGGACAGAACTAAGGTTCAGTACTGCATTCCACCCACAGACGGATGGGCAATCAGAACGAACAATTCAGACTTTGGAAGATATGCTTCGGATGTGTGCTTTGGATTTTCAAGGGAGTTGGGAAGACTATTTGCCACTTGCAGAATTTGCTTATAATAACAGCTTCCACTCCAGCATCGGTATGGCACCATACGAGGCTTTGTATGGTAGAAGGTGTAGATCACCAAATTGTTGGACAGAAGTCGGGGATGGGGCCTTACTTAGGCCTGAAATTGTGCAAGACACTTCTGAAAAGATCAAAACCATTCGGCAAAGTCTCAAAATAGCTCAAGACCGAAAAAAGCATTATGCAAATGTTCAGAGAAGACCTCTTGAGTATGAGGTTGGTGACCATGTGTTCATCCGTGTTTTCCCGATGAAAGGCCAAGTCAGATTTGGGAAAAAGGGCAAGTTGTCGCCCCATTACATTGGGCCGTTTCAGATTTTGGAAAGGTTTGGTCCAGTTGCTTATAGAATTGCTTTGCCACCAGGATTCAAATCCATAACGTGTTTCATGTGTCGATGTTGAGAGGTTATCTCCGAGACCCGTTTCATGTGATTGATTATCACCGGATAGCTATTGATGAAAATATGGAATATACCAAGTGGCCGGAATGAATTGTTGATCGACAAGTGAAACAACTGAGAAGCAAGTCCATTCCAATGGTGAAAGTGGAATGGAAAGAACACTATGGAACGGATGCCACGTGGGAAAAAGAGGAGGAAATGCGACTACGCTATCCACATTTGTTTCCCGACGAAGGTAAATTAAGTTTGGAGGACCAAACCTCCTAAAGGGGGGAAGACTGTGATATCCCTGTTCCGTAATATGTCAATTGGTCCTTAACATGAATGTGATTATGTGTTTAATATGATTTTGTGTGCCATTATGTGAAAATATGTGGTTTTGAATTTCTATCTATTCACCGTGCGAATATCTATTTGATTATCTGCTTTGGAAATTAAATCAAAGGCATTAGCGGCCACAGAAACCAAAATTGGTCGCGCCATTGTGATTGGCATAATTTTTAGAGCCTATGGTGAAATTTAATTGAAAAATTGATTCGAATCAAAATAATTAGATTCAGAATGATCAATTCAGTGCTCCATTATCTAATATTAAAATAATGACTTAGTGGGGACTTATGTAGAAAGGCACTATACATTTAATCCTTACACTTGAGTTCAAGATCTGATTTTGGTGCCTTGAGAGAGAAAGAAGGCCGGTTATAGAGATAGAAGGGAGAGACTTGTGCAATTTTTGACTCAAGCTTGGGAATTTGAAGATTTAACTCTAGATTTGACCAAACTAGAAGAATTGAGCCTCTAGGTAAGCATTGATCTTGAATTTGTAAGTTTGAATTTGTGATCTTGTAAGTTCAAGGTTTGTTTGTGATCAAGAGCATGGATTGAGTTGGTTTTGTTGAAATCGAAGTCTTAAAACACATGCATGTAAGACTTTGCCATAAATTTCCATATTTGAGCACAATGTGTATAATCTATGTTGAATCTTGTTTGAAATCCATGTATTTGATCCTCTCTTCACCAATTAAGTTGATATGAACGGACGTTTGTCACATGCAATAGTAGATCATGGAGGTATGAGCTTTGCATGTTTGAGTTTGATGTGTTGGTGATGAGTTTGGGTTAATTTGAGGCATGCATGTAAGTAATTCAAGAAATTGAGCTTCATTGTGTTGTAATTTGGTGTTGGTATCATGTTAGCATATGTATATGTGAAATTGGAGCCATAATATGCAAGAAATGTGGTTGAAATGTCGAAATTGAACTCAAGAAACCATTCTGGAAAACCCAGAATTTATGATGTCCGCTCGAGCGGGGAATTCATGCTCGCAGCATTTTTTTGCAAGCTTGGGTTCGCTCGAGCAGGGGAAGTCCACGCTCGAGCGGGGAGCTATGTAGACAGACCTTCCGTTCGAGCGCCCGAGTTCACGCTCCAGCGTGAATTTGATGCAACCAGCACTTTTGCAGACCAATTGGGTCCTCTCGAGCGGGGATCTTATTTTCTGAAATTTTGTTTATGCATTTTGTGTTTCATTTTCCGTTCTCTTTCACTTCTAAGTACTCTGAGGGATGCATTGAGCATTGTAATTGAGTTAAAGAGATAAGAATGAAGCCTAAAGAGGAATATGTTAATTAAAGAACGGATTGAATTATTTGTGACCCATATGTGTTATGTGATATGTAGGGTCAAGCTCCAGGGCAAATCCACAAGCCGATCACTATAAGTAATATCGATATTTGGAAGCTTGTCATTTGTGCAATTGCTTATTTTCTTATAAGCCATATGTCTTATGATTTGCTAGTGTGAATTGTGGGCAAATGTTTGATAAGAAGAAATGGGCCAAAGGCCGTTTTGACAAGAAAGAATGGATGGGCCGAAGGCCATTTTGACATGGATGGATGGGCCAAAGGCCGTTTTGACATGGATGGATGGGCCAAAGGCCTTTTTGACATGAATGGACGGGCCAAAGGCTGTTTTGACATAAATGGGTGGGTCAGAGGCCGTTTTGACAGGAATGAAAGATAAATTGGCCAATGGCCAGTATGTTTGAAACCACAGTCACTTGACTTAAATTGTGTATATAAATGTTAAATAAAAATGTGAATGGGGCCCAAGGCCGTTCGGAGTATGTTGTTCTACATATCATTTGTATCTTCTTATTTGATATTATTCACTGGGCTATCGCTCACGCTCATTTATATGTTTGTAGGTGAGCCAAGTGAGGTCTAGACCCAGCCCGAGCGAAGTCTATGTGGAACAACCAAATTTTGGAGAGTCAGCCCTAGTGTCTCATGTGCGAGACTCGTCTTCGCCTTTCTACTATGCTATGTTACTTTTGTCATGTTGGCGAGGACTTGGCATATGTCTGTGTATAGCTTTCATGGGTTGACTTAGTTTTTGGATGATCCTATTTGTACAGAACTTATGCTACTGTTTTTCTATTGTGAGTTATTAATGTATATATGCTTGGTTGTTTGGATGTGCCATGTAAGCACAGCTCTATGGACAAAGTTTTGAACTACTTCCATTTGGCCCCCATTAGCTCTGTTATAATACATTTGTTTTGGTTTGTGGCCATAGGTAATCTCATGATTACTGGCCGGTTATGTCCTTAACCCACGGGGGCGGGTTCGGGTCATGGCACTGTCCATGAGCCATATCTGGGGAGGGATGAATGAAAAGTGGGATTAAAGAATAGAGTGATGTATGTGGAGAGAAAAAGTGAGAAACGATTTTGAGAGAAAAACAGAACATGAGTGACTAGTGATGTGAGAAACACACATGAGATAAGGTGGGAAACATTAGCTGCAAAAGTAACGGACTTCCTACGAATTTGGTTGTCTCTCGTCGATGGAAGGGGTCTAAGCCCATCAAAGTCTCGACCAATGTTAAGATAATGCAGCTCTTGCCCTCTTTCAAGCCTGATGTCACTTCAACTAGCCGAATGCTAGACCTTCCGAAACCCGGGGCAAGAAGAAAATGAGCTAACATACACAAACATAGGGCATGTTGTGGAAAACTCTGTCAAATACGATCGTCGCGGTTACCAGCGACAGAAAATCGATGAATGAGGCTGGGAATATCTAGCTCTTCGTTGTGAACTAGACATTGAGCCTTATGCAGAGTGAGCCCACACATCCTTCCTAAAGCTTGGATGTGACCAAAACGGGACTGAGGCAAGATTTCTTCGTCACGCCGGGATTCCATCAAAACTTGGAATTCTTCAATTGTAGGGAACATCTCTAGCCCCTGAAGCTAAACACATGTGTAACCATGTTCCAACACCTAGTCGCAGCATGAAGGAATGGAAAACATAGTGAAGAACGACTTAGCAGGAATAGTGCATTCATCCTAAAACCCCAGAAATTCACTTTTTTCGAGCCATCTAAAGTTACAATCCAATTCGAGAGTTTTTCAGTAAAGAATGGTTCTATTTGTGGCAAAAACAGAGCTGGAATGAAGAAACTGTGAAGTCCTAGCTTTTCTAGAAGATAAGGCATTGAGTGGAAGACACGTGGCAACAATCTGGAGGTCCTTTGCACTGATGGCTGACCGGCCACCATTGGTGGCCGACAGCCTCTGTTCATGGCCGATGGTTTTCTGGTTGGTCCTGTGGTCAACTTGTATGTCGAGAGTGCTAAGAACCTGTGTTTTGTTCTGCTCTTTATGTGTTGTGTTGTCTTGTTTTGGTTAGTTTTGTTAAGCTATTTTGTCTTAATTTGTTTGCCGAGTTGGATTTGTCTTGTTTTGCTTATCGAGTTGTATTTGTTTTGCCTATGGAGTTGTAATTGTATTGTTTTGTTTATCGAGTTGTCTTATTCTGTTTGTTAAGTGTTGGTCAGTTCATTACTTGATTAAGAAAGTGCCAATACGATGTTCAATATCCATCAATCTTGTTTTTATGCAATGTGGTGCTTATATGGTGTTCAAAACATAAAATACAACACTTTTTTTTTTTATTATCAAAAAGTTGGTTTTCATTTCGATCATGGTTACTTTTTAAAGAAGAGTACAAGTTTTTAAAGCAAAATAAAACCTGTCTAAGGCTATACAATGTGCTAACACTACTAGCAAAAGGAAACTAAGCAAAAACATATGAATGAGCGTCAGCGATCTCAGTCTCGAGAGGTCCTCTTTGTCCTCTTCCTGGGTACGGACTCAGAGCTGTCTCCGTCAACGTCGCTGTGTGTACCTCCCTCTGAACCAGAATTTGAACCAAAGTCATCGCTGCTCTTTGCCTTAGAGCCTGGCTTAGCATCATCTCCACTAGCAGAACTTGAGCCAACATCATCGTCTCTGCTCTCAGATGACTCAGTGTGCTAGCCCACAGCCTCCTTGATCTCGCTGGTCCCATCGTCATCATCGCTCATGATAGGCTCTGAAGGGCTCCTCTAATCTCCACCATGATGTCTCCCTCCACCGCGTGCCGGAGCTTGTCTCTCTCTCCTTCCTGCCGCCAGAGGGGGCACTACTGGTGCTGGTGTTGGAGGTTCTGTTGGTCCCATCGGTACGGGCGAAACTTGAAAGAATAGTTCATATTAGTAACAACAGGTATATTAGATGTAATGCAGAAGTTAGATACAGTGTGTGAATGCGATGTGTTAGATGTGATCTATAGATGCAGTGTATCAGTGCAGTGTATGGAAGTGTTCAGTTGAAATGTCAGTTTCAGTATGTCAGTAGAAATTTGATGACTGGAATGTAAGAAAATTGAAGAAAGTACCTGAATACCATAGAAGCCGAGCAGTGCCTCTCTTCTCAATATCATGCTCTCGAATGAGGCCAACATCTCGAGCAATCCCTCGACGTACCCTACGGGTGCCTACAAATGTATTGGGAATGATCAATATCCGGAAGGAATGAATATCTGAGTATCTGAACGAGAATAGAAAAAAGTAAGAACTATAGTGCATACCAGAGGTGAGTCAGACGCTCTGACATATCTGTGCTCGGGCGGTGCAGGCTCAATAGGAATATGATAGGCCTCCCCAGTGTGTCGCCAACATGTCAACTCGGTCGGGAGCGCCGGCCAACCGAAGCCCTGTCTGATGGAAGACATCCCTTTAGCCCTGTCCCTCGGCACTTGAGCCCTACTCGTCGAAGGGGTGTCTACTACTCTCCCTGTACGAGCACGAGTACCCGTCAACGGATGCGTCTGGATTTATGTCTCATAGTCCTTCTCTCCAAGAAAGTAGTCAGCATCCACGCCTCGTGTAAAGTCAGTCACCTCCTGAGAGGAGAGACTCTCTGTAGCCCGCATGGATGGCAGAGGTAGCATGGGAACTGCCTGTGACGACAAACCCAAGGTCTGGCGTAGGAATCGCTCGCCTAAGAACTAGGCTCGGCCTACTGGTGCCTCGAGTACAAGCCGGTAACGAGAAGCGCCCCAAGTGCCAGCAAACTAGTACCTGACAACCTCAGGCATCATTGTCCAGGGTTGCCACGAGACCTGTAGATAGTAAATACACAGAATGTTAGTTGCCATTAGATATGCAATATGAATCAGAGCTGAAGTAAAGTAGAAATAACTGTGAGTCTTGAGTTACCTTTGCTGCAGTCACCGTGTCAAAATACCGGTGAAAGAACGAGAAGGTCTCCTTAGTCCTCTTCATGCACCTACCGTCATACTGATAAGAGTAAGGTACAACAAAAGGGCGACAGTGAGTACACAACAAATAAACACAGGTAATGCGGAAAACAGAGTATGTGTGCAATGTGCAGAGAATGCAGAATACAAGGAGGATGCAGAAAGCAGAGTGTATAGTGCAGTGTACAAAAAGTGCGAATGCAAAGCAGAGAATGGACTATATGTATGCAGTGTACAAAAAGTGCAAAGCATAAGGCATGACAGAGAATGTAAAGTAAAAAAGTAAAGCATACCTCCCAGGCTCTCCAGTAGCCGCCAACTCTGTTCTCGCTCCTGCGGGATGTTGAGCTCATGTAGGTGTACAAGGTAGCAAGGCCAGCGCCACCCTAGTCGTAGAGCCGAACTCGAGATAAGTCCACCAAGGCACTCAGGAGATATAGCCCGACGGTGTTCGCCCTGTCGGTAAACAAAGTGGTGCCAAAGAGGAACATCAAGAAGCCTCGAGCGTGAGTCTCTAGGTCTGTCCCTCTAAAGTGCCTCGAGAACCAGGTGTATTGAACAATCCCTGATCGAAAGATACGCGGACGAGCCCCCAGCAGGTAGTGGCCTCCCACTCGCCCATGTCTGTATCACAGGGGATCGGCCAACCCTCTACCTCGATGCCGGTGAGCATAGCGAAGTCATAGGGAGTCATCATCATGTCTCCCGCGGTAGAGAACTGGAAAGAGTTGGTGGTGTCCCACCACCTCTCTACTAGTGCACCAAGTAAGGGCCTGCTCGCTATGAGACGCGATAGCCCCATGCAGAATAAGTCGAATCTGGCCTCGTCGACAATCTGGAAGACGCCAACGGGGAGGTCCATATACCACTCCCTCGTAGATGTGGCTCTGTATCCTCGGATGGAGTGTGAGTCCCCCTGTAATCAGAACAAGCAGATGACAGGCATTGTAAGAAATACAGTGCAAGAATGTGCCTGAGACAAGCGTATGAAAGGCAATGTAAGAAAGACAGTGCAAGAATGTATCTGAGACAAGCGGTTGAAAGGCAATATCCAGTGCAAGAATATGTTTGAGACAAGTAGATGAAAGACAATATAAGCATGATCTATGCAAGAAATGCAAGGTACATTGTGGAAAATGTAAGAGGATAGTGAAATACCTCGATGGCACCATAGGATAAATAAGACTCCGGCTCTCGTAGGAAGAGATCTGCTGGTGTGCCTCGTGCAAAACCTCTGAAATGACGAATAGTATCGGGTGGTAGCATGTACGCCTCAAGGTGATATGTCTCCGGGTCAAAGGGACGAACCCTGGATGGTAATGGTACATGCTCGAGATCTGCCTCCATCCCTAGAGAGGCTCCGTCATGGGGAATGTGGTCTGGCATTTGGAAAGGAGGTGAGAAAGTGGGCGAAAATGAGCAAAATAGGTGGAGAGTACCAAAAGTCAACCCTAGGAGAGAGAAAATAGGAGAAAAAGTCAAAGCACGGGGAAAGGCGCCAAACACAAGAGAAACTAGAGGGAGACAAGCCTCCAGTGGTGGAAATGAAGAAAAAAGCACCGAAAACAAATTTTAATCGGTTCAAAATGAAGAAAATCAAGAGGTTTTAGCGAATCAACTTCACGTGGGGCGTTGGAAAACGCGTAGAAAGTGCGGATCTAGAGGGGAAAAGTGTCTAGAGAGAGAAGGATGGATTTTCGGCAATGGGGTGTGAGGAAATGAAGTTTGGGGTTGTGAATATTAAGACCCAATGTAAATTGACCAAAATGGCCCGAAATTGCCATCAATGGCCAACGGCCATCATTTGTGGCTGACAACATTTAGGTGTGGCCGACAAGCCTCCAGTGCTCTTCTTTTGAGTTTTGCTGCTATTTTGTGCCCTTGGTTCTCGAGAAAGTGCAAGGAAAGTTCATTTTAAGCTCAAGTTGTCTTTGCGGAAGCTCTGAACCGTGCCTTTGGTGTGTGATACTCAACATAAATGAGTTGTATCCTTTTGAAACATATTGCAACTCTTTTGAGAGGTAAATCGGAAGTTGCGACTAAGTTGGTTTTGTCAAACAAGCTTTTTTTCATTGCATAGAACGTGCATTTCTTTATCATTGCACGGAACGTGCATTTCACATGTGATCTTTCATAGAATGTGCATTCCAATGTTGCATAGAATGTGCATAAGATGTGCATTTGCTAATCTTGCATAGAATATGCATTTTGTACTACTGATCGTGCATAGGACATGCATTTTGTACTATTGCAATAAATGTGCATTCCGATGTTGTATGGAACATGCTCCAGTTGTCATGCACTCTTACTGTGTAATGCTTGTTAAGTATCTTTCTTATGCAGGTGCGATATTGTATGTACGGTTCATTCAGAGGAGTTCCAGGTGAGATCATCCCTGTCCTTCGATTTACCTAGTTCTGGTTAAAAGCATTTGGATGTGTTCCGATGTTGACCACCACTCCCTATTTTGGTTAAAAGCATTTGGACCTGTTCCGATGTTGACCACCATGTGTTCCAATGTTAACCATGTTCCGATGTTGACCACCACTCCCTGTTTTGGTTAAAAGCATTTGGACGTGTTCCGATGTTGACCATCACTCCCTGTTTTGGTTAAAAGCATTTGGATGTGTTCCGATGTTGACAACCACTCCCTGTTTTGGTTAAAAGCATTTGGACATGTTCTGATGTTTACCACCACTCCTTGTTTGGTTAACAACATTTGGACGTGTTCCGATGTTTACCACCACTCCTTGTTTTGGTTACAAATGTTTGGATGCGTTCCAACGTTTATCACCTTTATCTTTGGTTCAGAGCAGTCGGGGTGTGTCCCGGTGTTCACACCAACCCTTCCCTCCTTCCGCGTGCAACGCGTTAGGATCTTGTTTGACACCTCGGGTTCGTCCGATGGTTGTGTTTTTTTTTTGCCTTTCCTGTGTGATGCGTAGTTAAGCTTGCTTAATTTTCTTACAACCTTTCTGCATGAAATGTGGTTTGGTTTGTGATTCCCATGCGTGGCATGTTTGTTTACTTACTTCTTTTCATGTTCGAGTTTGCCATACCTTGTTTCGGTTTAAATATAGCATTTCTTTGCATAACATTTGCATCTAGATATTTCATTGCAGGACCTCATTACATGATCACAAGTTATGTTTTGCATCATGTATATCACTTGCATTTTGTTCCAGAACTACGCTGGTTTGATTCCTTGCAAAGGGATATGTAGGCAGCCTACGGGCACAACCATTCTTTGTTTTGCTTGTTTGTTTGTCCAAGTCTTCAGCCTTGTCAAAAATAGGTCGTCTCTAGGCTTTGACATTCACTCACATCATTTCATGACTTTCGAGTTCTATCAAAGAGGGGCAACTGTAGACACCGCATTTTTTACTGTCCTCAAGACTTAGACATCATCGTTTGTGCACTCAATGATTGTGCTTGTTTGTGTTCATTTTGAGCACCCGAAGTTCTTGGCGGAACGCCTTGTCTTTGAGCCTCTAAACCTTGTCTGTTTTGTGCTTGGTTTTGGACCTAGAGCTTGTTGCCTCTAGTCTGGAGGAGTGCATGACCTATCGGCCAGACCCTTGGCTTGTTGGCCATGTCTTGTTCTTGTTGACCATTAGTGGTGCCCGACGACCACCAGTGGTGGCCGACGGCCATTGGTCTCCTTTTTTAGATATTTGTTTGCCAACTGCGCCAGCTGTTGTTCACTGAGCTGCAACTTCATACACGTATATGGCAGGATGTATACAAGCTCAAACCTTGAATTTCTATATATAGGGGGGTGTCTCCCCTATTTTGGAGGGTTAGACATTTTAGACCAAAAATCTCTCTTCCTTTCTAAAGTTCTCTCTCTCTCTCTCTCTCTCTCTCTCTCTCGTTATTTTGTGCCTTAAAGTCTAGTTTCTCTACACTTTTGCACATCAACCTTTAATCAAACTTGACCATCTTGGAGCTGAGGTCTCTTAGAGTCTTGTTGGTGGTCTTGAAGAAGGTTTAAGCTTGGATTGTTGCTTAATTTGTGCTTGAGCTTCAAGAGGTAATTTACTTGCTCAGTATGCTTGCCTTGAATGCTTGTTTTCCCATTTTTTTTTACTGTTTTTAGGCTGGTTTTCAACTAAAAAAAACTCTGTTTTTTTTAGGCTTAAAATGATGGTTTGAGGATATTTTGTGTTAAGGGGTAGTCCACCCTTCTTGCTGCTTAATTGTTTAGGCTTTTGCACCATTTTCTATCACATTCAAATCAAACTTTTTGGGCCTTTTCACCACTGAAATTCAGAGATTTTTCAGTGACAAAAACCTTCATTTGAAGTCCAAAATTGGAGAGGTTAGTCTCCCTTCCTTGTGTCTTGCTTGTATGCGTAGTTAGCTTCATGAGTTAGCATGTTTTTCTAGCTTACTTTAGCTTAAGTCTAGCATGTTTTTGGCTCTGTTTTGGATTGGTTAATTCAGTTGAGGCTTGTATTGTATGGTTGTAGTGCAATTTTCTTCACTAGCTTGGAGTTTTAATACTTTGTTCATCATTGTTTTGAGTTGAAAACATGTTTTAGTGTTGTTTTGCACTCCATTTCAGCACTAAAATTTTTGCAACCTCCTTCCATTCTTCACTCTTTCATTTGCTTTGAAAGTGGTTTTAAACCCCTTGTTTGCTTAAGTATGAAATTGAGACATTCATGCTTAATGGTTTAATCCCTTTTGGGGTTCATTACCAAGGGCATGAGGTCTCTTTCATGCCCAAAGTAACTTGTGGCCCTCTTTCCATTAGAGGACACTCACTTTTGGACTTAACCAATTAAAGAATGGATTGGTAATGTAAAATGAGTAAACAAAAATGGCAAGTAAATGAGGCAAGATTAAGCATCTTTTGTGTTGCGTTGCATATGTTCAAATTGGACGTTAATTCGAACATGAGGAAAATGAAACATTTCATACTCAAAGTGATGAAATGTGCCACTTTCCTTGATCATCATTGCCCTTGATCATGGATGATAGGGTGGTGGCCATTTTGGTCTTGTTTATGCATTTATTAAGCTTGTACTAGCTTGGTTCCTTAGCCATCATGCATAAAAAATGCTTGGTTGATGGTTTGAGAGCCAAATGTTACATTCCTTTGAACTTGTGTGATGATAAAGAGGGTGACAGAACAGATAACCTTTGAGAATAGGGACATTTTCAATGAAATCTTGGTAGCCGACCAACCATCAATGAAATCTTGCACAACGTGTTCCTAAGGTGGAGCAGAGTCACTCTGGAAGTCAGCAGCACTGTCGGTGTTCAAATACGTACAAACAGAGGCGTTCAATGACAAGGTGGTAGCTTTTCGGGTGAAGAAGCCGAGCATGCATCCCTTAATTCCCAAGGCCATTTAACTACTTTGTTTAGTTAATTAGTGGTAGCTAATTAATTAGTTTAATTGCTTTGCACTTAAGTAGCTTAGTGTTTAGCTAATTACTTCAGTTTGTAATATTTGATTAGCTTAGAATAAGTTAGTTAAATTCAAATTGTTGTAATAATTAGTTAGCTTAATTAGCGTAGGTAGTTAGCTTATTCATTCAGACCCTCCTTCGCGAGGGCGCAATGTTGTAATAAGTGTGCGTGCGTGTGTGTATGTCTTCCAACCTCACGTCTTTCTCCATTTTATTTAATCGTTTTTGATGGTTAGATTAGGGACATTTTAAATTAGTATACCTTATGCTTGCATGTTTGCATCCATTCATTTGTCTTGCATGCACCGATGCTCGACACATCATTCAAACTGCATTGCAATTTCAATAATTCTTTGAATACGTATTTAATTGCATGTTGTTCAAATCGATCCTGATGCCATATTAGTAGCCGAGCCTATTAATTGCATTATTGGATGCGTTGCATTAGGCATCTTGCATAGTTGGGATCATGCATATTTCTAACTAGTTTCTGTTTTAGCTTGGAGTACTCGGTAAGTTTTTATGCTTTAGCATACTTGCATGAGTATGCATGATGCCATGATAGCATGCTTGCCATGAGGCTATGTGCTTAAATGCTAAACTGCGTGAATGCCTGTGGATGAAGGCTTGGTTGTTTGAATTGGAACGATTCAACAAATGTGAGTTTTAAGCCCACTATGTTGAATTGTTCCATGTCTTGCAACTAGTCTATACTTGCTTGTGTGTGTCACATAGTAAAGCTAGTTTAATAAACTGGAATAAGAATGCATAATGTTTATTAAATGCATATCATAATTACTAGAGGCTGATCTTTGATCGAGCGAGCGGGGGTGCTCAATTCATGACCTTCCTCTTTCGTACCCAAGTTCCTGACCCGAGGCAATTTTGGTGATGACGAACATGTGGCCTTTGGCACGAGTCAGGGTTTCCTAAATTTCCCTAAAAACAAAATATTTAGGTGGCAACTCTATATCTGGCAAAGCAGTCCAGTTTTAGCATTATTTGAATTAAAATTGATTTTCCAAAAAGATTTTCCAGATTGGACTATTTGGTGATTATCAGTTTCACATTGCACTTGTGAGACTAGATTCAGAACCATGGGAATCCGAACTGTGAGGCCTTCTTTTCAAACCCTTTCCGAAAGGCGGGGCGCGGAAAAAGGTAAGTCGACATTTAACTAGAATAGTTAATTTGTTGTAATAATTAGTTAAGTAGCTTAGCGAATTTCATTTGGTTGTGTAATAATTTGCTTAGCTTTAATTAGTTAGTTAATTAGCTAGTTAGTTTTTTCGGACTCTCCTTTGTGAGTGCGCAATGTTGTAATAACGTGCATATCTTCCATCCCCACGTCTTTCTCCCTTTTATTTACTAACTTAGATGGTTAGTTTAGGGACATCACGTTTTGCTTAGCATACTTCATGTTTGTATCCACTCGTATTACATGCACCAAGGCTCGGTTCATCATTCTAACTCGCATTGTTAGTTTAAATACTTCTTTGAATACGTGCTTAGACCACATGCTATTAAACTGATTCATTTGCCATGTTAAGTAGCCAAGCCTATTTAAATTGCATATCGCATGTGTTGCATTAGTCATATCACATAGTTAAAAATCACGCATTTTTTTAAACTTATATCTCTTTTGGTTTGGAGTACTAGGTGAGCCTTTACTCCCTTTAGCATAATTGCATGAGTGTCGATGTTTCCATGTCTAGCATGCTTGCCATGAGGCTAATTGCTTAAATGATAAACTGTTTTGAATGCCTGTGGATGAAGGATTATTGCTTGAATTGGAATAATTTGAGTAAATGTGTATATGCGATCACTTTTTCAAGTGGTACATATTTCGAAATAATTTTTCAAAACAAACATGAATGAAGTGTTCCAATTCTTGGAAAATTAGTCTATACTTGTGTGTGTGCGCATCACATAGTAATGCTAGCCTAATAAACGGAACAAGAGCATATAATGTAAATAAGATTCATATCATAATTAGTAGAGGCTGATCTTTGATCGGGCGAGCGGGGGTGCTCAATTCATTCATGACCTTCCCCTCCCGTACCTAAGTTCCTGAGTCAAGACAATCTTGGTGATGACGAACACGTGGCCTTTGGCATGAGTCATGGGTTTCCTAAATTTTTCCAAAACAAAATATTTAGGCGGCGACTCTGTATCTAGCAAAGCAGTCCATTTTTGGCAATTTGAGTCAAAATCGATTTTCCAAAAGATTTGTCAGATTTGGACTCTTTGGTGTTTATCTAATTCACATTGCACTTGTGGAATCAGATTCAGAACCGTAGGAGTCCGATATTGTAGGGCTTATTTCAACTTCCGAAAGGGGGCACGAAAAAGTCGAGCCACAGTTTCTGGCGACTTTGCTAGGGAAGTTAGAGAACCTAACTTGAAATTCATGATATGAAATTTTATCTACACTTATATGTTTCTTTGCATTGCATTTGCATTGGTACGTTTAAGTCATTGTGTTTTCCATCTATTTTTCTTGGATGGTTTGCTGGAGGCTTGCTTAAAAACTGGCAAAAAGGCTGACCGGTCATGGGCTCTGCCATGATGAGAACACAACCCTTGGATCTGGACTACTGCTGTACCGTTTGATCCACTTTTCACTTCTCGGCGTTAGGTGCAAGAGGTATATTAGGTAGTCTTGCTAAGGTACCCTTTTGACCATTTCGCCTAGTTGCATATCGAAAGCCGTAGAGACTGTTCCAAACTAGGACAGGATTGCGTGAAACCACTTTGTTTGAATAGTGAACCCTAGTTCCTGACGAAACTAGGACAGGGTAACCCTATCGTCTCATAGGGGTGTTTTGGCTCTCACTTAACTGGTATGTGCTTTACAATGAAACTATACAGGAATGTGCATATCAGTTGCAAGTGTTGGTATCCATTTTGGGGGCAGAATTCAGTATTGAGTACAATCCTACAACTTTGATTACATCTGCGTGTTGTTAACATTTGAGCTGAGGTGCTGTGCGGTTTCTGATTACTGCTTTCTTTTTGCTTTATTTCTTTTTTGCTAGTTAGTATAGCACCATAGCTTCGGACAGTTCGGATATCCCCCAAGCACTCTGGACCCATGTCAGAAGGATTTGGAAAGTTGGAGATCTTGTTAAGGGACAACCCGTGTTTACTTTCCTCACGCCAATTACTAGACAGAGGAGAGTAAGGCAGAGTTCATCGGTCCAATTTCTACAGCAGTCACCCCTCACTTTACCTGCATCTAGTCAGGCTTAGTCTTGTTTATCTAGTCCATCATGAGATCACTCGCCAATTCCGATGGCATAGTATCCCATAGTCAGCATGGAGGACCTAATCCATCATCTACAGCAAATAGTTGAAACCATGCAGGAAGACGCTGCTAGTCAGGCCGAGGTCAAAGCATGTTAGACTGAGGTAATAAACAGCCTGCAATAGCAACAACCACATCCGGCAGCGGCTTCTGCATCTCATGCACCACCTACGAGTATCCCAGCACTCGGAACCATTGCCCATGTTGAGAACCAAGGCAATCCGAAAGAGTCGATCCCACCACAAGCCTCCAAAGCACCAGTGTATCAGACTGAGGCTCCATTTGAGTTTGAAGTTGACCAAACTGTGCTTAAAGTCAACAAGTTGGAGAAGCTCTTCAAGAGAGCGGTGTGAATTCTATCACGACATAGAAGCGGTATCTTTGACTCTGCGGTGACATTGCGGACTGTTTCAAATGTCGCTTTGTCGATTGATTCGATGGTTCGAGACTCCATGGTTCATCTTGACTATTTTCGGACATTTTGCGGCGATGGGCACGACCGGTTAAAAGCTCTCACTCTTTGGCGGACCATGTCGGGAATAGCAGCGATATGGTATCTTGGCTAGAGGATTACGTGAAGCGAGTTAGGAGGAAATGGTGAGGCCTTTGTTGTGCAATACTCGTACAACACATAAATCGAGGTCATAACTTCGTGATCTCGAGGCAACGCGCCGAGAACCAAATGAGGGCTTTTTAGTATTTGTGACAAGGTAGAGGGCCAAGGCTGCAATGATGACCACAAGGCCTTCTGAGAAAGATCAGATATGAATGGTAGTCCGTAATCTGAACGGGAAGTTCTTGTAAAAAATGATCGTTCTACCCCTGTTCACATTCAAGAGCTCCACAAGATGGGGTTCAGATTGAAGAGCGCCATGAAACAAGGGTGATTCTTGATGAGAAAGAGCGAGCCAAGAGGCCTTTTATGTCAGTTCAATGTAACCACCGGTGGTACAATACCTTGCGGCCGTTTGATGTGAGTGTTGCCACCACCACAACCAAGGCGCCAATCCTTTCGCCAATACAACTCCACAAACTTCAAATAACCTGCCGATCCCGAGAGGACCTTTACCCAACTCTACATGCCTTTATCTCAAGCCATAAAGGTGTTGATCATAAAGGGGCACCTCAAGCCATTAGGGCCTCACCCACTACCTCATCCTCTCTTAGGTAAACACCACCCCGCCAAGTATTGGGCCTTTCACCAGTAGCACGGTCACGACACCGACCAATGCTTCATGCTGCGTCATGAGATTGAAGACCTCATTGACAATAAGGTGATTGCACCACCCCAGAAACCAAATGTTACTACAAACCCTCTCTCGGCCTATAATCAAGTTCCCCCACCTCACAATCTAAACCTAATCCATACACTGGCCATTCCTTACGACCCCATCGTATATATTACCCCTTCCCACCTACCCAGACCGAGAGTGTTCATTCCTGAAAGCACAGATTTGTGTATGATGGACACATCCATACTTTAACCTAAACCTGTGGTGGTGACAAGGGTAGAAGAAGGGAGGTTGGCCTTAGAGGGGGACACGAGTCCGTTGCCTAAGTGTTCTGAGGACTTGTCTGAGGGAGAGTATGATCCAAGCTGCTACATTGTGCCGATTGATCAAGCCAAACCGGAAGTGGTATTGCCAACTGTAGTGGTTAGGGAGGATAGCCCAAGCTAAGGATTGGATAATCTAGCGGAGCTTGGGGAGGACTTAGACAGTCTACAGTTCTTTGACGAACAAGATCAAGGGGATGTGCAGACTGACTGATTCGATTTCAATGGATCAACAGACAACTCTGGGTGGTTGTGTGAGGAATCGAATAGGCAGGAAGGCGAAATGAAATCGAAGGAAAACAGCGAATTGCTGAAGTGGCGAATGGTTGATGAAAAGAAGCAGAAAAACAGCATGGAAAATTCAACTTAGGAATTGGCTCTGTGGACCACGAACAAGAAGCTGCGATGATGCGATTTACACAAGAGAGAGTTGAAGAAAACCAAAAGCCGTAATGGCGAACACCATGTGGAAACTTGTGAAGTGAAAGTGATATAAGCGGGATGGGACAAGCTGTTTATGCACTCACATGGAGGTGTATGGTGGGAGGACTGACGACCTACTTCTAGCTCACACCGAGCGAAATGGTGTGAGTGCCTTCGAATAACATGTACGCTAAAGAGATAGACCACATGACAAGGAGTTGGCGGTATTTCAAGCCACCACTTAGATCAAGATGAAGCATCTGGGAAAGGCAGAGAGGTTGAAAGCAGAAGAGAAGCGGTTGGAGGAAGAAATAGTTTTGAAGCAATCAAGAAAATCCAAGCCGACATCTCAATCTAGGGACTTCTTATGGCCTCTGTAGACACCCCATTTTTATGGCCCTTTAAGACTTAGATGATCTTGCATGTACATCCGATGTGAGTTTTATTACTCACCGAAACCGCGAAGTCCTGGTAGAATGCCGAGGTTTGAGTTTTCTAAACCGTATCCTTTTGCCTCATCTTTGGACCATGCTTAGGTGTTTTTCGAATGAGGTTGGTGATGGCCTGTCGACCATTGTTGAAGGCTGGCCATGGCCTGGCATACTGACCATTGATGTACTGGCCGGCCATTAATGAAACCTTGTTGGCCATCAACGATGGTGGCGGATGATGTTCCAGAATATTTTATGATATTTTGTGTTAGTTGTTTGCACAGGTTCATGCATCTTCCAACACGTGTTTGGCTAGATCTTTGTGAGAGAAATTTGTATTTGCTATATATAGAACCCCTCTCTTGCATGTGGGGGGGGGGGGGGTTAGAAAATTTTGAAGACAAAAATTCTCTCTCTCTCTAGAATTTCCTCTCTCTCTTGTTATTTTGTGCCTTAAGGTCTAGTTTCTCTGCACTTTTGCACATCAACCCTAAACCAAACACTCTCACCTTGGAGCTGAGATCTCTTGGAGCTTTGTTTGAGCTTTAGGAGAAGGTTTAAGCTTGGGTTGTTGCTGTTTGTGCCTTATCTTCAAGAGGTATAACGCTTGATATTTAAGCTTGCTTTCAATACTTGCTTTGCCATCTTTTTTTTACGCTATTTTGAGGCTGGTTTTGACATGTAGAAAGTTCTATTTTGAGGCCCAAAAGTGGCGGTTTGAACGCTTGAGTTAGGGGTTGTCCATCCCATTTGCTTCTTAGCTTGTTAAGCTTTTACGCCATCTTTCATCACTTTCAAAACAACTTTTTGGGCCTTTAACCCACTAAATATCAGAGTTTTTTAGTGGTAAAACCTTGTTTGAAGTCCAAAATTGGAGGGTTAGCCTCCTCCTTATGTCTTGCTTGCATGCCTAGTTAGCTTCATGTGTTAGCATGTTTTTCTAGTTTACTATAGCTTAAGTCCAACATGTTTTGCCTCTATTTTGACTGTTTTGGCTCTATTTTGGGTTGGTCAATTTAGTTGAGGCTTGTATTGCGTAGTTGTAGTGTTAATTCCTTCACTAGCTTAGTGTTTCTAGGCTTTGAGCATCGTTTGTGTGCCTTGGTGCATGTTTTATGCTTTTTCATGCCTAATTCTAGCATTTTAAATCTTTGTGACCTCCTTCTTTGCTTCACTTTTGCATTTGCTTTAAGGGTTGCTTCAATCTTAGGGTTGCTTAAGCTTGAGGTTGAGGCTCATGCTTAATGGTTTAATCCTCTTTTTGAGGGTTCATTACCAAGGACATGAAGTTTCCTCATGCCTTGAACTACTCCTTAGTTGACACTTCTTTCCATTAGAAGACACTCACCATGTTTAATTGCTTAAAGAACAAATCGGTAATGTAAAATGAGTAAACAAAATGAACAAGTAAAAGAGGCAAGATAAGCATTCTTTGTGTTGCATTGCATGTGTTCAAATCGGACGTTAATTTGAACACAAGGCAAATGGGACATTCATACTCAATAATGATGAAATGTGCCATTTCCTTGGTCTTCATTGCCTTTGATCATGTGATAGGGTGATGGCCTTTTAGTATTGTTTTTGCCCTTATTGAACTTGACAATTGGTTTCACAAGCCATCATGCAATGAAATTACTTGATTGGTGGTTTTACGAACGAACTTGTCCTCCTTTGATTTCTTCATGAAAAGGAGAGACAAGGTGTCCTGATACAACCCTTGGAAAAACCCTTTTGCTCTATTTGTGCTCTGTTGTAGTAAGGTGACCCAGAGCATCGGTGGTAAGATTGCCCTATCCATGGCGGCGATGTCTCATTACGTCGAGAAGGCACCCTTTTGGTAGACAAGTAGCACGACCTTTGGTGCAACCCCAAAGAAAGAATTGGTAAGGTGGAAGCGAAAGGTTAAAGTGTGTTCAACCACCTGCATGAGCCTCTTAAGAGCCAAGCAAGGGCTTTTAGGAGATGAAACGGCGCATGCATCTTCCACCTCTCAAAAGCGATGGCGAGAATAGTTTAATATTAATTACTTAGTTTATTCACAAATTGTCTTGTAATTTAATTAATTAGTTTATTAGTTGATTAAAGTATTGTAATAATTAGTAATAAGCTTGCTAGTTATTCATTGGTTTGTAATAATTAGTCTAATTAGTTTAATTAGATTAGTTAACTTAAAAAAAATAGCGTAACTTAACTCTTATTCATTAGGATCCTCCTTAGTGAGGGCATAATGTTATAATAAGTGTGCATGGGTGTTTGTATGTTTTCAACCCCACATCTTTCTCTCTTTTATTTAATAAGCTTTTTGATGGTTAGAGTAGGGACATATTCAATTAGCATACCTTATGTTTGCATGTTTGCATCCATTCATTTGTCTTGCATGCAGGGCTCGGTAGCATCATTAGCCCCCACTTGCATAATGTCGTGTTTCAAAGCATGCTATCAAAGTGTTGCAAATCCATGATTAAATGGAAGCCTATTTAGTTGCATCATTACATGTGTTGCACTAGTCATTTAACATAGTTAGGCTCACTCATCTCTCTAACTAGTTTCTTTCATGGCTCGGGAGTAGCCAAGTCTTTACTTTAGCATACTTGCATAGGTGTGATTGCCATAATGCCATGTTTAGCATGCTTGTCATGAGGCTATTTGCTTAAATGTACTTTGCATGAATGGGTGGATGAAGACTTGTTTGAATTGGAACAATTCAATAAGTGTATGATTTAAGCCCCCTTTGTTGTGGCAAATCATGTTTTAAGCCCACTATGTTTGGTGCCCAATTCGCATTTTTTTAAGCCCACTTGAGGGTGGCAAATTCAAACCATTTTCGAAAACAAACATGAGTTGAATTATGCCAAATCTTGCGACTAGTCTATACTTGTATCTGGCGCATCACATAGTGAAACTAGTTTAGAAATCGAGAATAAGAACACATAATGTTTATAAAACACATATCATGACTAGTAAGTAGATCTTTTGATCGGGCGGCGAAGTGCTCAATTCATGACCTTCCCCCACGTGCCCAAGTTCTGAGGTGAGGCAACTTTGGTGATGCCGAACATGTGGCCTTTGGCCTGAGTCGGGGTTTCAAAATTTCCCCAAAAACAAAATATTTAGGTGGCGACTCTGTAATCTACCAAAAAGTCCAATTTTGGCATTATTTGATTGAAAATTGATTTTCCAAAACAATTTGCAGTTGGACTCTTTGGTGATTATCGGTTTCACATTGCACTTGTGAGACTAGATTGAGAACCCGCATGATGAGTCGAACTATGAGGCTTTTATTTCAAACCCTTTTAGAAAGCGAGTAGCGAGAAAAAGACAAGTCCATAGTTTCTGGCGACTCATGAGCCGAACGAAAACTTGACTCAAACTCATGATATGTTGTTTTATTTACACTTATGTATTTCTTTGCATTTTCGTTTGCATAAATGCGCCTATGTCCGGTGTTTGCCATCTTATTCTGGCGGTTTGTCGAGGAAACTTGCTTGGAAAAAGCTTGCCAAAAGTGACGAGTTTAGCGGGCTTTGCCACGATGGGAACACAACCCTTGGATCTAGACTCTTTCTTTGTACCATTTGATCCTCCTTTCACTTCTTAAGTGTTAGGTGTGAGAGTATATTAGGTAGTCTTCTTGAGAGTACTGCCTTACGACCAATTAGCCTAGTTGCATATCGAAAAGCCATAGAGATTGTTCCAAACTAGGACGAGGTTGCCTCCTACGAATGCGAGGATTTGTTTGAAACAGCTTATTTGTGTATGTGAACCCCTAGCTCTGAAGAAAGTGGGGCAACGAGAATTAACCCTACCCATCATAAGGGTGTTTTGGTTCTCAACACTTAATCGTGCTTTAAGAGTGAAAGCTTATCACCAGTGTATGTATGGGATTACAAGTCTGGGGATCGATTTGAGAATTATCGATTTAGAGAGCTGTCCGGTGTTTGAGTCACAGATTCTCTAGCTTCCATGATTACTGGCTAGCGTGTTGTTTCTCTCTCTCCTAGCCGAGGTGTTGTCGCGGTTTTATTTTTGTTTCTTTTGTTTTATTTTTATTTTTGCAAGGTAGTCTTTAACCATTGCTTGAGGAACCCGAACTTTGCCACCCAAAGCACTCTGGACTGGGGTTAGAAGGCTTTCACCGTCTGAGGAGTTCTTATCGGAGGATAAGCGGTGTTTGTTTCACTCCAATTGATTACTCTGGCGGAGGAGGATTACGGCAAAATCCATGTCTGGCGATTCTACCCTTTACCTCGCATTTGCTCTCTCGAGGCCCAATCATGCTGCTTCTACTCAGGATAAGAGAGTAAATGCATACGATTTCGGTGTGAAGTCCTCAACCGACATGGAAGAAATGCTTTGTAACCGAACCCCGATGAACTATTGAAGATGTAGCTGAATCTTGCCGACGACGAAGTCGAAACCACCTGCTCGCCAGGCGAGGTTGGTAGCCCTGCTTGCAGATGTAGCGAAGGCTTCAACAGCCAGCAATCCTGACGACTGTGTTGATATCTGCATCCCATGCATCCTGGTAGGAATTCTAGAACACAGGTCCTGATCAATGTCAGAAAATCACTGAGGCATTGACGGACCCTATCCTACCCCCAGAACCTCCAAGGCACCAACTTACTTTAATAGAGAACTTGGGATTTTGAGATTTGAGGTGACCCTCACCAGTCTTGAAAGTGAGCAAATTTTAGGCTGGGCGCTGGGGCACAAAGCGTGAATTTGATCCCACGATATAGAGGATGGCTATATTGAGTCGAGTAATGACATTTGTTCGAGAGATGGATTTAAGATGTCGATATATGCCTTAGACCATTTTGATGGCT